>CM030832.1:1505100-1700100 GCA_018105865.1 Metaphire vulgaris
GCATGTTAGCATTGCAGTGCCATCACCACCACCACCATCTGATATAAATCGTGAAGAATAGCGTCTTGTAGGCTACACGTTTTCCTGAATCTGTCCTGGACCATTAATTACAATTTCAAGAGCAGCGTAATTCGAATGCGTCGTCATAACGTCTCTCGACATGCATTGGACATCGACTGCTCGGCTTCGACATTCAACAGACGGTCAAGCGATGATGATGATGATGATGATGATGATGATGATGATGATGGTGGTGGTGGTGGTGGTACCATCATCACACCCACGCTGCACGACGCCGTGGCTATTGTTGTTGTTGTTGTTATAACTGCCGGCACTGAACCAACGGCGATCCAGGACCAGAACACGGCTCCTTGTGCGCAAAATCAGCAGCAGCGGCAACACCGGTGTTTTGTGGGGTGGGGGTGGGGGGGGGAGACCGAGTTCGACGAGTGGTGGCACGAATCTCTTCGTCGCCGGAGAAATGCGAACAACGGATCCGTCCGGAAGAATTATCGGCCGCCGGGTTTTTGGATGTTCGCCGGAGACAACGAACGGACCGACGAACGGTTCTGCTGGATGTCTCTGCGTTGTGCAGCAGGACACCGTCGTCCCTTTCCCCCCTCTCTCTCTCTTTCCGCCCGCCCACCGGTCGCATGTCGATCCGCCAGGGCGAGGAAGGAGACGGGTCGGCAGCCCGGCCAGCTGCTGCTGCAGCAGCGACCGAGAAGGAGGCGGCGGCGGAGGAGGAGGGGGCGGGTCGGAGGCGGTGGCGGGGAAAGAGCGTGGCTTTAATACTGTTTGTTCGATGGCCTAATTAGAGCTAGTCAGGGGCTGTCCATTAATTACGTCAACAATTTGGGGGAGTTGGTTTGACAGTTGTTGACGGGGGGGGGATGAGGGGGATCAAGAGAAGTTGACGTCAACAATTTCACTTTTTACAAATTATAACTGAAAGAGGCTCGCTTTGCTCGCGCTCGCTTCGCTCGCAGTGCAGGATAATACTAATCCAATACCTATACCTAATACCCAATCACTGAATTCATGCTGGACAACATTTCAATGATCGCCACCTAGCCAAGCTCTGCGCCGCGTAATAATTAGGGGCTATGTACGTTAAAATCACGCAACTCAACAATTTTTTGGGGTTAAAATGTTTGCAAACTACCTGAGGCTGCGAACAATTGTTACAGTCGTGCACGCCCAGCCGACCGTGACAGGGTCCACCAACGCATCGCGACGTAAGGGGGTCAAGAGAACGCTTCGACGTCAACAAACCGTTTAGTCAACCAATCAGAACGCTTTACAAATTATAATTTTAAAAAGATTTTAAAAAATAGGAAATTTTATGGAATACTACTTATTACAATGGAAAAAAGCATGGCAAAAAAGGTCATCACCACCACATTTTGACACTCAATGAGCAAAAAAAGAGAAAAATTGATAAAAATGATTATCACCGTAATAAATAATAACCTTGTTATTGGGCCTGTCATTGATCTTGGGGAGGGGGTCAAAAGTTTTTGACATAATTATAGGGGGTAACTGAAAGTTGACAGTTGTTGACGGGGTGACAAAATTTGCCCAAAATTTTTTTACATAATTAATGAACAGCCCCTTATCCTGTCAGTTGTGGTCAGATGCCTGCACTCAGCTGGAAAATTTATCCAATTCCCTTAAATGAAGTAAAAATGTGGGAGTCGGGTTGCCACTTGCCCCTAAGAGGACCTAGGGAAATTGTTTCGGTGGTCTGTGGACAGACGGATGCTTATTCATATCGACAAACGTTCTGCAATGCATGTTGGGAAAATCTAATCGTGAATTTATTGAAAAGTCAGCAAATTTCAGATATACAGCAGTCAAAACAATAATTATTATAACTCCATAATTTTCCATCAAATGATAAAATCACAGAAATGCAATGATCATGATCATCACAGCACTGAAATTCAGCAAGATTTGTCCTCCAATATGATGGATGTGAACCTGTGTGTTACTGTATAATGTCTATACCAGCTTTTTGAATTAATAAACTACAGTACAAAGTAAATCAAAACTTTCCAAAATGAAAGCAGTTCATTAACTGCTAACACTGATAAAATTAACATCTACGTAAAGTTTGAAGCCTATACTTTAAGTCTATTCAATTACCGTACATCGGCCTATGTGACCTAAAGAAAACAGCCTATTATCCTATGGACCAGTCACACTAAAAACATTCTACACTTCAAGCCTAATATTGCTAACTTCTTTCCTTTGCTACGAACATCTCATTTAACGAACCACGGTTAAAGGCAAATATACTTGGGTCATGCAGTGCAACCACACATCATCAGGTACCGTTCAGAGGAGACGGTACTGGTGGCCCCAGGCACCCAGTGTTTATTCTAGCCACCTAGACAGTGGGGAGAGTTTAACTTTTTTTTTTGGGGGGGCAGATATTGGGGAGGTCATACTATTTGCCATAATGTCAAAATGTTTGGGGGGGACTTTCAAACGTTGGGGGAGATTCCCCCAGAGAAGGTCTAGAATAAACACTGCCAGGCGCCAAAATTGACTCGGCGACCTTTTTTTGCTCGTCAGACATGCTAGTTCAAATAAAGATGACAGACAAATTCAAAACTCAAAGTAAAGCACATAAGTCTATTTAAAGTATAACATTGCCTGAAAGCCAATGAAGAAAAAACACGTCAATTAATTTTAAATGTCAAAGCAAAGACAATAAGGTCAAAGACCTAGTACTAAAAAATTACCGAACGATACAAGAAATATACAGTACAACTAAATAATGAGTTCCTTGACATATTTGAAGCATTTCTTTCTCTATACACGTGTTACAGCAAAACATACTGAACATTTCAAGCACTATCTGAAAGATATTGCTTTACAAAATACGAACTACAAAAGTTACAAAAGGTATAACGTTCAAAGGCACAATGTTTTATTAGACAGGTTAATGTATTATCGTGGCGTTATTCCACAGCACCGACAAACATCATCTAGATTATGTAAATACTTGGTAAAAATGTCATAAAGATGAAAAATCTGAGGCTAATGTGTAGGAATTCACAACACAACTGTTCAAGTCATAGTTGGCTCTTTCAAACAGAATTCTGCCACCGATTGCAATGACACCCCTCTCCCCTTTGCGTATTTCATGAATATGACGAAATAAATACAAATACCTGTCACTAAATATGTTCCTAAACTTTGTAAGGTGAATGTTTTTCATGAACAACATAGTTGCCATACAACCGTACGTGAAATAAAGGCAACAGTAATAGAAAAACAGGTCTGTGATGTTGGCAAATGTTTGAATATGCAAGTGATAGCATTTTGGACACATATGCTAGTGTAGAGCTATTAAAGAGGAACAGCTAGGAAATCAAAGATATCGACCTTTCAGCAAAAACTTTATGTAGGCAAAAATTCATTGAAATAAACACTACAGTACTTGAAAAAAAACACAACTTCTGTATTCACCACCCGATATATATGCACTACAACATCTCTTCACTTATTTCCAAATTCTAAATTTCAACTATATAATAATTTAAACACCAAAACAATCATGAAAACCAAAATAATAATAATAATAATAATAATAATAATAATAATAAAATAAATTTCACTAAACACTAAGTTAACGTGCATCTAGCAATCACTCGATTGTTTCCTAAAACACCGCTTACCATTTACAAAATCAATTCAATGTCCCTATTGAAAGAAGAAACCAATAACTAAGGCAATGGTCAAAAGAGATCATCGTTTCATAAATCCAAGTCAGTTCCTGGAACAAAATGGTCCAATTGATGAGCCAACTGAGGCAAAACCAGACCTTATTCCGTGACATTAAAATACATTACAGTACATTACCATGTCTTGGTTTAACTGGACTACGGTCCAAGCACTGAAAGAATAGTAGACATTTCAGTCACGGTTGTTAACCCCTTAACTGGGCAACTATTTGTAACTCAATGTAAAATGGACGAGCGTTACTCGGGGCACCCAGTTAAGGGGTTAATACATCCACACAGTAAAACAAGCTCGTTTAGACGTCACATGCAGTAAATATGACAAAATTTAACTAAATGCATGCTGTGTTTGGCCAGCAGTAAAATTTCCAACAGTTGCAAATAAGCCAGTTGAGCATAGGAGTGCCGGGCGGGCATATTTTGGCACAAATACGGTAACAACCGAGTAATGTCAGAGACAATACACATCAATCCGAGCAAATACGGTAACAGCCGTCACAAAATACTTACGAGGCAAAGGCAAAGAACTCAAAACACAAAGATAACTCCATGTTGTAAGACCATTGCTCGTGCACTGATCTTAGGGTAAAAACACAGTGGAAAAAGCTGAGATCATCTACAAAGAAAGCGCACAAAAATTCATTTTCACGCCATTCTAGGAAACGCCGGCCGGTGAGGCAGAGCCGAAGTGGGTACGGGGAAGGGGGCGGTTCCTCATGCTTTTCAGACTCTGTAGGATTTCCGCAGGCGGAGGCGGCAGGTCAAAGGATCCACGTCCAGGTAGTCCTCTTCGGACGACACGGGCGGAGGAGGTAAGCGGGATTTCCAGGCTGGATAATCCGTCGGCGCCCTGCTCGCGTTTCTGAGTCATGACGCGGTCGAGATCGCGGATGACGCACCGCGCGCGCGGGTTGACGCCGCGGACGCTGAGTCGCGTCGCCGTGCTTCGCACCGGGGGCGCCGGCGGAGACGTCGGCACGCCCGGCGACGCTTGGTGCCGTTTTTCCGTTCGTCGCAAAACCGGAGTCCAGCTGCAGGAGGCGCAGAGGAGCAGGTCTGGAAGAGCTGGCGGAAGCGGCAGACATCAGCTCTGGCGGTGGAGGCGGTAGCGGAAGATTCTGGTCGAAGGCGACAACGCCAACGCCGCCCCGTCCAGCATCATCAACGACGGAGGAGGAGGAGGCAAGTCCTGACAATTCATGACGGCCTGCGTCGAAGCCAAGTATCCGTAACTGTCGAAGACGTCGTCCAAAGAGTTCGACACGTCCTGAACAAGCGATTTTGATGAGTGAAGCTTGTCACCAGGCGACACCCGAGAGCCGAAACCGACGCCGGAAGACTGCGAATGAGGAATCGTGGGCGGCAAACGCTCGCCGCCACCCGCCGACCTGAAATTCGGCGACCGAGCTTTCTGCAGCGACACCGCGTTGAGCGTCTGATATTTGTTCGGACTTGTTCGATTCCTCAGCGACTGCGTCGCGTAGAGCGGCGCTCCATTAGGACTCCTCAGAAAACCAGACAACACATCGCCCGAGAACCCGCTTTCCGCTTCGACGTCCTCTCGGTCCAAACTGAAGTCCGGGCTCGGAAATTTCATGAAACTGCCGTCGTTCGAAGGGAGTTTCGGCGACGCTGTCCTCTCGAGATCCCGCGCGCGACGCCGACCGCGCGGAAGACCTCGGCAACGTGCGCGCGAAATTCTGCTGCTGAATAGAAAGGTGTCGAGTCAAGCTGGTCGTTATGGGCAAGTTGGGGACACTTTTCTTCAGCGTTCCGTACTCTGTACTGTTCTGGCGCGAATGGGTAAAGACCACATCGGATTCTGTATCTGATAAGACCTTATCGTCGGAAAGAGATGAACCATTTGATATCCCCCGACATCCTGAACTCTGATGAACAGACGGCGCGGGGGTGCTGTGCGGGTTCAACTTTGTTTGCCGCATGTGCTTTAAAGACGCTATCCAAGATTGGGTTCGGACAAAACTGCCGTGCAACTGGCTTCCATGCTAAAAATCAATATACTAAAATATGTATTAAAATGGTACATTAACCCTTTGACCAAACAAAGCCAATATTTGGCTCCATGACATATTGATTATACAGATTGCCGTGGCTAAAAGGTTAAAACGAATATCAACAATATTTCACAAAAAATCCAATCAATCAACACAATTATTATTATTATTATTATTATTATTTTTAGCTGGACAATTTATATAGCACAATAAGCATGGCAAAAATGGCCAAAGATAAGAGCGCTTTACAATACTACGTATAACCGATGGTGTGAATAGGTGAGCGAAAACCAATTTAAAAGGCTTCTGTTGTTAACCTTAACGAGTCGAAACGCAGTGGCCCAATCCATAAGTGTCTTCTTGTCCTCCAAGCAGAAAAATCGAATGAACTTCGGAACCTCTTTCTGAATCATGGGCATCTAGCAAAAACAAAAGAGATACTTGCAAACATTACCGCTGTTACTACAATTTTTAGCGCATTTGCTGCTTTGCATATATTTGCGCTCTAGAAATGCTCTTAATAACAATAATAATAATAATAATAATAATAATAATAATACTACTACTACTACTACTAATAATAATAATAATAATAATAATAATAATAATATAATCAGAGATATACACTCCAGTCTTACGTTAAACATTATGGCCAAACAAAAATTGAAGGCAAAAACATTATTAACAATCAATTAACTGATTTTCAACTAATTAATCCCACTTATTTACAAAGTCAAATCAGTTCACAATTTAGCTGAATGAGTGATAAATAATATAATCTAGCATAATTCTGAATAATTTCGATGACCAAAATCATTCAAGCACATAAGTCAATCCTAAATTAAACTGAAAGGCAGAAGAAGCACTCGCCTTCACAAACAATCCTATTAGTTATTTAAAGAGGAATGACAGATACACCATATGTTGAAACAGACCTTAATAGCAAAACCATATTCAGTCGGTGCCTTGTAATACTTCTTCCAATCAAGACCAAAGTAGAAGTCGAATCCCTTTAATGGCTGAAGACAAATGAGATCGGAGGCAGACTAAAAAGACCAAAATCAACACACTTAAAACCATAACTTAAGAAAGAGTGACTACGGTAATAACACATTTTTATACCATGCACGGATTTTAGACTACAGAATAGATCTTTACTGTACAAAATAGAAAAACAATAGAACAACACTAGAAAAAATAGTAAGTAAACCAGAAGACAAATTCCTAAAAATGTCGTTATTTTTGTCAATGCTCAAAAACTGGTGATGGCAAATGAGTGACAAGTCTGCACGTGTCTCAAATACTTCTCAAGCAATAAATTTGCTTATTTATTACAGCTATTATAACAGCTACTATTTATTACAGCTTTATTACAGTGGAAAGATAGAAGAGTGGTAACAATCCAGCAACATGTCACTACACAGGAATTGTAATAAAGTTGACAGTGAAGTTGCCATATAATCACACTAACTGAACTTCTACCCAACGGTCAGTTGCGATAACACTTAGCCATCGACTGTTAGAAATCAACTGCCCAATAAAGAAACCATAATATTACAACAACAATACTGTCACCTTTCCCTTTCCTTTGGGATTGTAGTATAAACCAGAAGCCCTGAGAACGAAAAAGATTTTCTTCCAGGTCTTTTTCCCGTCCAGTTTAAAGTAAAGAAATCCATCAACATCTGGCGAATAGGAGTCCTTGGCTGCTGCATCTCTCAACTGCAACACACAAACACAGGAAACTCACAAAATAGAGACAAATAAATTTACCATTTCTCCCAAAACAATGCTTATATATATTTCAGTGGCCAAAGTGCAAATAATGAGAAAAATAAGAGTTTTTAAAATGTAATCAAGTGAAAAATTACAGCAAATTTAGATTTGGTCATCATTTTGATAAAAATCTGCATAAATTCCTTAAGACGTGCCTCTGGATTGTTAAAAATCGAATATTTTTCCGGTTTCTCTGTGAAAACGAGACGATTCTTCGAATCCTTGGTCCACAGATTAAGCTGATCGAGGACAAGAAGATGGTCTTCAAGAATTCTTTCTAAATATAAATTATCCCAAAAAATTATCTCTCAAAAGCAGTCTAAGTCGTCACCGTCACCATCATCATCTTCATCACCATTGCCACTATCTTCCTCCTCCTCCTCCTCCTCCTAATCTTCTTCATCACCATTGCCATCCTCCTCATCATCCTCATCCTCATTTTTCATCACCACTGCCATCATCATCCTCCTCATCATCTTCTCTTCATCCTCATCTTCATCCTCATCACCATTACCACCATCATCCTCCTCCTCATCATCATCATCACCATTGCCAACATCCTGTTCCTCCTCTTTCTCCTCCTCCTCCTCCCCATCAACATCATCACCACTACCACCACCACCATCCTCCCCATTCTCCTCCCCTCCCCTCATAAATACAAATAACAGTTCAATATTAAGCAACCGTCATAATAAAAACAACTGCAGATCCCTCTGACCCATGTGAAGTACAGGAATGTATTCAACAATTGTCCAATTCAGAGGCATCTCTACGCGATTCTTCTTCGCGAGCACCTCGCAGACTTTTCCGACGGTCGTCTGGTCGTCAACGGCGACCGTTTTGCAGCTTCCATCCGTCGAATACACTCGAACCAAAGTCTGCAAACAGAAAGATAAGTCTCGGCTAAAAGTCACAATAATGGCTACAAGAAATATTAGCATCAAAAAGCCCATCGAGATAAAACATAATTTCAAAATTATGAATTCAACTCATAGTAAATGAAATGTTGCATTGGTCTCAATAACTGACAATGGAGGCAAAAGTTTTCATCCAATTTACACAGATGTCCATCCACATGCTTTTCATGTTTAACGTGAACAGCAACTACTTGCAATAGTAGTTGAACCGTTTGACTTTACCACGAATCAAAATCAAAACTGATTTTCACTTGTCTAAAAACTGCCAATAATTCTTTTACAATTACAATTCTTTTACATTACAACAAGCACATGTGTGCAAACATCAAAATTAACAGCAGAATTGCAAGTTACCCAATTGCTACCATAAAAAAAAACATAGGAGATAACAAGATATAGAAATAAGTACAGTAGATGATGCAACTGCATGCAGAATTCTGACAGCAAACATCGACAGTATTTTTAAAACAACAGCAAATAAAATACCGAAAAGGCACGACGCAAAATTTAAAGAAAAATTTCATCTTCACGATCTAACTGGATTTTCCGACCTGCGCGGATTTTCCGGAATCCGTCAACACACCCAACGAATGACTGTTCTGGCTCGAAAGTGTCCCAAACGAACTTTTAGACTCGGAGCAAGGAAACGACGGCTGAACACCGTTGAGGGTCGCATAGCTCGAGTGCAAGAGGTCGCTGTCGTCCAAAATTGGAGAGCTGGGCTCAACAGACCCCGAGTCGCTGCAGTTCTTTGGATAATCACCAGATGTCTGCAGGTCATTCAGTTCCTGCAGAACGCTGTTCAATTCTTCGTCGAGCCGAACCGACCGTTCCGCCATCCGACCGGCGTCTGCGGTCGCTTGGATCTCGGATTCTCTGTAGCTCAGCTGAGACTCGAGCATGCCGAGCTGCTCGATTATAGCATCGAGGTCCAGCATGTCGTCTGAAAAACGGCAAGCAACAGCAGCAAATTCAGGGTCAGACTGGCTGTAGAACCTTGGCCAAAAGTTATTCGTTCTTCATGTTTACAGTAACCAAAGCAGTCAAAAACAAAGTGAAAGAATTCATCGAACTCTGTAGAAAATCAACAAAATAATGTCCCATAACCCAGCACGAAAGTTTGTAAAGTAAATTATTGTAAAGTCAATCAAATAAAAGCTAATCAAACAAGCAAAAACATTGAACTTCACTCAAAAAATGGAAAAAATTAAATTTAAAAACTTTTGCTGCACATATTCAGACTGGAGGCATTATGTTAAAACATATATTAGCTTCCACTATATCACCTGAAAGTGACAAAAGTGACAACACTTTTGGGTCAAACTGGTTGTAAAGCCATGACCAAAGTTACCGGTAATTATTCTTACAATATTATGAATGAAGGCCTGAAGACCTTAATAATTTCAACAAACCTTGTCTTTTTGCAAAGGAAATCCCATTTTCTGGATCTGAATAGTTTGTAGAGAAATTTGAAGCCATTGAAACTGTCTTGTCCTCCTTACAATGTAGAATTTAAAGAAATCTTAGCCATGCCCTGAGGATATCTTTCAAAAACTGCAAAAATCAATTAAAGAATCAATCAGACTTTAAACACATCAAAATCTAAAATATAAGCTATATATACACATGTATATACATGTATAATTGTATATATTGTATATACTATATATATATATACACATACATATATACACTCATACATATATACACTCACACATATACCGGGTATACACTGTACAAATGCAAGCAAAAGCCCTTCCCTTTTCATAATAAATTACCATCTCCTTCACAATATCATAATGCATTGTTGAATGTAGGTAAATATACTAATACAATAAAAACACAATATAAAAACATCCAGCCATGGTGCAAATTATCTCCAGTCTTAATATTAATTCTTAGTTTAATTCTTAGTTAACTATAGGACATAGTTTAGGGCTCATCCATAAAGAATGTATGCAGAAAAGGCATATTCTCAGCCCCTTCCCCTGTTTGCACAACATACATAGGCAAAATCTCCCCCCCCTCCCCCTCAGAGCGCACGTACTATATGGATGGACCCTTAGCAGATCAAACAAGATATGTGTGGGTTTCCTGTAAGGAAGACCCAAGCAGGTTACAACATCAATTCTCACTACAGTAACAACTATTCAAACACTTGTCACGCTACTGCGTACATAACGTTGACCTATGATCAGACGAGAAAATGTCATTTCTTGGTACTACACATGAATTTATTACCCAATTCATTCTGTCCATGTCGTACATTGAATGAATGAGCACGTTAGAAATGCAAACACACAACAGGTTGACATAAAATGTAGGATACAAGGATGTCCAACATTAATGGACGCTACAGTGCCTCTCTATTCATCGTGCCATACATTACACCACATTAACTTACAAACATTCTACTTTTAAAATATTAATAAGTAAGGTGATTAAATAACGTATGGGAACTAATCACTAAACGGAAATGGACATCACAGCAGCTCTTATTACGAGCGAAGACAGTGAGACATGATACTTAAAAACCAAATCAAGGGCCAGAATACACATTTTTATACCATTGAAATTCCCATCGTGACATACTGTACACTACGTATAGTTCTGCACAGCGTTCTGCAGGCAATGCAAAACCTCTGTTTCATAACATAATTGCTCATTATATAAGCACAAGGGCACCAAAATGCATTGGCAATTAAGCACCTGAACGTAGGCACTGCTAAAGGCAGACACGTGCGAAATTGCATAGGCATTTGCATAAGATTCATACAGCAGGGGTACTGCACCTTAACACCACCCACACCTCTTGATACACCTCTGCTGTGACAAACATGCCCCCAAAACACAATGAAATGCTGCATATAAATTACATCATGCACTAATGCCAACAAGTTCCTCATTTCCATCTGGTAGTACATAGATTCTGTACATTCTACCTGAAGTAACGTGTACAGAATTTGTTCATGCAAGAAAGATTGTACAACACATTTGATATATTAAAATTCTTAAGCATTATTACTAATAAAATCATAACAACAGCACACGCACACACATTCACACAGTGATTTCTGCTGCTAATGGACCAACAATCATCATCACTGCTCCTTTCCAGATCTGCATACAAGTCACAAGGTACATTTTTCAGAGCTATATTTTCTACACACACATTCATAACCCTTTAGCAACAGTAAGCCTGATGATTTCATCATCATAACCCATTGGTTACATGGATTGTCAAGGTCAAGGGGTCAAAGTCATTCTTACTCAATGGTCTTAATAGATCTGACAGTTTCTGGGCAGGTTGCAAATGCCCAAGATCTAAGATAGGATCATGTTTCATAACTACCAGGGTATCTACTGTCAACCACCTATTTTAGCATGCATACATTAAGTTATCAAGAAAGGGAAACTCAGTGTGTCAAATAACCAGATTAACCCCTTTACCGTGTATTTAACTGTAACTCAATGTAAAATGGACGGATATCAGGGGTCCCCAGTTATGGGGTTAAAAGAGAAACAGGAAGCAAAACATAGGCAGAAACACTACTGTTCTATCACCTCCATCCGGCAGTCACAAGCAAGTGATTTATTGTCCACCTGCAACCTGAGAAATTGGATACTCAGATGAGGGAAATTAAAACATGACAGGTGGCAAATGGCTTGAAAATGCAAGAGAAAATTAATACATCCTGCCAAATTTCAGGTTTAATAATTTGTCTTTCATTCATACAAACTTGAAATTTTAGTCTCAACCCAAACAACAGCAACAGTAACATCAACCAATATCATTGAAAGATTCTTGGTCAATTTCATAGATAACTGGTAACAGTACAGAACAATCAATGATACCCAAGAAAGTCTGAATAAATATAATCATATAAAATAAGAAATACCAGACAGAACATCATGAAGTATCATTGAAAATCTGAAGAAATAACATGCAGTCATTAATGCCTTATAAGAATTAAAGATACAAAACGCAATGCATGAAAGACTTGTTTACGACTTGAAGGACATCTTTCAACTTTCAACTTTCGCATTCATTTTTTGTGTAACTTAGCACTTTCAGAGATGTAAAAGTTAAATGATCGCTATGAATACAATCAGAGATGTCATAAAATATGCCAAAATCGTTAATGATTTCATATTCTAAAGTAATCTGAATAGTCAAATGAATAACCAACTGTCAAATAAATATGCATCAAAATCATCATCATAATGGGCCAATTCTTTTGTTATTTCATATTCATCACAACCACCACCACCACCAACCACCACCACAACAAATATCAATCGTCAAATCATTTCATCAATCATCATCATCATCAAAATCACATAGTGCATTAGCAGCAATAGCTAAAAAACTTTTCCATTTATCTTTTTCTGATGTTAATCTCGTTCCAACAATATCTTTGAATCTTCTTTGATGTTATCTATCCACTTTTTTCTGGGTCTTCCTCTTCACCAAAACTAGATAACTGCAAATTAATTTCAATTTATATTAATCTGTCTCGAATATACAATGGACTGTTTAGCAAAATCAGTTGTTTGTATAAAAATAACAAGATCCTAACAATACATAAAAACATGAAATTGTTCTAAGCAACGAACACTTCTTTAACTGTGTTTTGTTTGAAAAAGTTCAATCATGTTTAAAAGCTAAATTTAAAAACTTGTCACATCACATAAAAACCAGCAAACGTCTAATCGCCTATATTATCACACTAAAAATAAACATTTCAAAGGACAGCTTAAATAGTAAAACCATGATGTGCTTGAACAAATCTTAGATCAAATATGACCCCTTAACAAAAAAAAAAAAAATTCCTGCTTTATTTTAAGAAAATAAGATACCTATCATATGTAGAAAAACAAAAAAATGATAATCAATTCAGGTGGCCTGTTTAACCAGTTCTTCACTCTGTATGTGTGACCAAAAGACACAAAATTATACAAGTTCAAAAAAAGTAAAAAGAAATTAATAAAATGAGGTTAATTGGTTGTATCATTCTAGCAAAAATTTGAGTAAATAATCTAACAACTGAAATCATCAAGAATTCAATAAAGAAAAATATCAAATCCCTTTAAAATATTATATTTATTAAATAGATTGGTTAGATTGGCTACGGGCTGCCATAGCATCAGTAATGTAATACAAGACCTGATTCTAGACATCGGCTTCTAGACACTGCCAAATAACAATATCTTGTTCTAAGGTTAAACTGTGTTTTGATTGAAAAAGCTCAATCATGTTTAAAAGCTAAATTTAAAAACTTGTCACATCACATAAAAACCAGCAAATGAACATCACACAAAACTAAACATTTCAAAGGGAAAATAAAGTGATGTGCTTGACAAATCTTAGATCAAATATGACACTTAAGTTCATGCTTTATTTTAAGATGCCTACCTTAATGTGTGTCAAAAAATTAATCAATTCAGTTTGAATCCAAAGGACACAAAATTATACGAGTTCAAAAATAAACTTAATAAAATTGTATCATGCAAAAAGAATACTCAGGCATGGTCTCAGGGTTGACCTGCTCACTGGGGTTAAGGTTAATATATAAGCAGTAACAGAGAATTACAAAAAGTTGAAATCCGCAAAAACGGGTGAGTGGATTCTAATAAAATTTTGCACTTATGCCATACATTGGTACCTCTTTATGTGTGTAAAATTTCGTTTGAATCGGTCAAGGATAAGGCATGGGCTAGGGTTGAGGTTAGGGTTAATATATAAGCAGTGACAGCGAATTGCAAAAGGTTGAAATCCGCTAAAACGAGTATTTAAATACTTTACAACACTGGGAACATCGTCTTATACACCGCTTGCCTGCTTATATAGGGTGCCACCGTCTTTTGCAGGAACTTTTATTCTTTACCCTTACCGTTTCTCGTGTCAAACGTAATAATAAGTGAACTTAATTAATAATTTTATTTACAATCTTGTGTATTTTCTTCTTTATCGCCCATAATCTTCGGTGTTGCCGGTAAAGAATTTGTTAAAGAGTAAGTGCGTAAGTTAATAATGAGTTCAGACACTCGATTCCTGCCTGAGGCTGAGAGTCAATGTTCGACTAGCAGTGAAGCAAACTGATCTTAAGGCAAAAATTCTAATATGCCACATCACTTAAATTAGACATTCAGAAAAGCCGATATTTTTAAGACAGTCAAAAACAGAAATTTAAAAGAACAAAATCGCCCAAATTGTCAAAACAGATCTTTCAAAAATGTTGATGAAAGAAACAGCATTGGCCTAGATTGCGAACTGGAACGCAAACCGATTCTCAACATATCCAAATGTCGACATTACTGCATCTTATAACTATAACTTCTGCGTGCCTCTTTTAAAATGGTCTGTGTAGTGTATCAAGGTTCTCCGTGCTCTGATATGTTTGCGGAGATAGATACTAGTGAAGCTGTAGTGGGCTACTGGCTTTGCTATCTAAAAACAATAAGCTGGTGCACTGCGCCAAGTTTTCGTGCACCGTTATAGAAATTTTGCTTTTAATATAGACTTTAATAATAACAAATCTATGATCAACAACGAACGACGCTATGGCGGCGACCAGGATTTACAATTTTACATCAGACGAGCACATTTGTAAATTCCAAAATCTGACTATACACTGGCGTTAACCAGTGCGCCGGAATGAGGGGGGGGGGGCAACAGGGCTTCTACAGACCGCTATTTCCAGCTCTATGGTGTGTGTGGAGCGTCGCGAACACTCCAGTGCAACCTCAACCGTTGAAGTTTTTGTAGTATTAGGGTTAGACCGTGGCCTCTGGTGCACAATACTTTAAAGACTTTAATAATTTTGATTTATTATCGAGCGGCCAAAAGCTGTATAATACAAATATGGAAAAATCCAGAAAAATCTTTCCCGAAAAATTTCTGGGCCTCATCGTTTTTGCACAAATCCCAAGACTGGTTAGAGGTCCGAATAGGGCCCCGTACCCGTTCGTTACTACGCTAATTTGACGAGACCAAACCTGAATCGAGAACAAACGAAGAGCAGAACCGAATTGCAATAGGCCTAAACAGAAAATAAAACATCGGGTCTAGATCTAGGCCTATAGGTCTAGGGGCCAGTGGCGGCTCTAGGATTTGTTAAGTGGGGGCTGTTGTGGTGGCAAATTCTAAACAGAGGGGCAACCATTTGTTGTTAGGTATGTAGTATTAAGTATAGGGTCCCAACAGGGGGCACTGGGGGGCCACGAACGCAATAGGGGGCACGGGCCCCCTGGGTCCCCTGTGGAGCCGCCACTGCTAGGGGTCTATGTTACGACAACAATATTGATATCGCCTCGATTAGCATCTAGATTTTCTGGTCTTCTGAATCCCTAATCGTCACGGGAGCGAGGAGTCTCCACAGATTTAAAAAATAGGCTTAGCAAGTGGCCTAAGCGCTGGTAGATGGCACGCATCCAGTATGCGGACACCAAAGCCGTACTGCAATTAAGCCTACAGTGACTTTGATACAATTGGTCATCTATAGTCAAAAAGCAAACTGCCAAACAGTAGGCCAGAGATCCGACCAACCCGCGGGCCCCAAGTGGCCCGCTGTCTGTTAATTGGCGACCCGCAGGGCGTCTTTCCAAATAAATTTCACTGGTCTTACAGTATGTTAGCCTACGCGTACAATTTGAATTACGGGTATGACTTTAAAGTTCCTGTGCTTAGTTTAGTAAATCACTTTGAAACTGATGTTTAAATTTTAATCGTACCCGTTGCCAATTACTATCGTCACGTGACCACAATGAGTGTCACCATTGGCGTAGCTAGGAAAAAATTCCCGACCGGAGCAAACCCGCCGCCCTTTTCCTTCTTTTCTTTTCTTCACCCTTTCTGTCTCTCCTCCTCCCTTGGACATTTTTAAACTACAGAGAATGGTATTGGCAGATGTGTGAATGGCTAGCACTTTTGATAGGCAAGTGAAGAGGACCTAATAATCACGTTTTTTTTCAAAAATTAGGTCACTATCTCTTGTATATCAAAAGTGCTTGGCATTCAGAATTTTGCCTGTGGCATTCTCTATTGCTTAAATTGGACATTTTTAATACGAATGTCAGAGAATTGATATTTTGCCCTATTCGAACGATCAGCAGTGACCAATGTTCCCTCTAAGAAATGACCTTGCGTGAGCAAAAATAGAGTCTCGTGAGCATAAATAACTTCGGCCCAAGTCCTGTGAGCACTGAGCACAGTGAACAGTGAACAAGATTTCAAGTTTGTTTTCAAACCATGTTAAAGACAAATTACAACGTTACAAGTATGAAATACGAATATATCATTATTCCTTTAATAGGTGATAAATTGATAACTTGATATTTTGATAACATATTCAATTAAAAATGTGTTAAGGTTACCCGTGTTTTCCACCAACATGCATAATCGCAGAAAGAAAGACATCAAGAAACTACAAATATTAAGGCAAGAACAATTGTGGCAGAATACCAGACACTGTCTGAAATTTTCAACTAACAGATGATCTGCAAAATATTGCATACACCGTTTTCATTAAATTCTCAATTTCTACCATCAGGGTTATCTTTTCCAGGCATCATCTAAACCAAGATCTTCCTGTCCACACAGTGTTGTTCCAATAAGTGAGAATACATCTCTGCAACAGTACTGACCCCTTCTTTTTCCAAGCATTACTGATGCACCATCTGGCGTACATCACCATTTTATTCATATTTAATTCATTTTGATTGTAAAAACTCTTGATAGCATTTAAAATGGATAAACTGTCACATCCTGTTAACTGCACTATTCCTGCAAATGCCGTTTTATAAAATGCACCTGTTGGCTCTCGATATTTTATATACAAAATCAGCATTTTGTTTATGGAAATATCAGTAGATTCATCAACAATCAATGTGTGAAAACGTGATTGCCTAATTTCCTCAAAAATTTCTATTTTTATGGTGGAACTGATATATTTCAGGAATTCATATGCATAATTCTTACTGCGCCACGCATCTGGTAACACCTCTACTTCTGCAACGCGTTTGTGGATAATTTGAACTGAAAGCATTGAACTATTCATTTCAATAGTACTATTCTTCAGTAACGCCTTTATCGCGTCTGGGTTTGATTTTTGCCGCAGTTTCAGTTCCTGTCTCAGTTCTTTATCTTTCTCCGAATCGGTTAACATTTTTTTGCAATGGACCTTTGTGAAAGTTCTTCAATTCACGGTGTGTAGCATGAGTGACATTTCGTTTCAAATAATTTTATAGTCGCTCCACTATCCTTTGGTCCATTCATCGCTCAACTTAGCTTCCGCGCAGATCTTACATTTCACACCTGCGGCTTCAGAAAGCTAAATATGTCACCCAATAAGACGGACTTTCGGTTGTTGTCGGACTCTTGCGGCATTTCGGTTTCAATTGCGCAAGATGTGAGCCATTCTAATTTAAAAGACCTTTCTTTGCCGTGTTGCTTAAGGAGTCTTCGGCTTTACGCTTGGACATTCTTTTAAATGTTCAACGCAAAATTACTTTAATAGCGGATTTAATTATTGATCATACGAAAATGGCTAACGTTTGCTTTCAGGTTGATTACGCGACGCGACGGAAACATAAAATAGAAAGAATTTTGTCAAAATCGCATTATCGCATAGAGGTTTTAATATGATAAAGAAATTTAAAGAAGGTCGCCGAGCAATTGTTATAGCGCAAAATTTTATCGCCTACAGACAAACTTACAAACGGCACTGACTGTTGCACGTGACATTATTATTAACATTATTGCAAATCACAACTTGCGTGCGCAAAGTTTGATAATTACCCGTGCGCAACCGCAAATCTCTGTGCGCAAAATACCAAAATTCTGGGATTTCTTGTGCGCTAACAGCGCACAGCGCAGCTTAGAGGGAACACTGGCAGTGACACGTCGGAAAACCATCCCTATACAGTAGGCTTGATTATAATTATAAAGACTGGGTACAGTAGGCCTATCTATGACGACGTCACCATTAATTACAGGTATCATTGATGAGGCATTCTATGAACTGCAGACCTATGCTATTGCTATCGCTTCGTTTTCCTACCTGACCTTCGTATGAAAATGTTGACCCGACTAGTCGATGAGCCAGACAAGACCTATAGAGTAGGTTATGCGTAGGCTTGATTATAATTATGAAGACTTACCTCAAGTACTGTATAAATTCAAACGACGATCTTTGCTGTAATTGCAATTTCAAATGTTCGAATTCAATGAATTAACTGTCAACGTATTTCTCCCGCAACAAAAACGTAACTGTTACTTAAAGTATACCCGGTTGACTATCATCTATCGTACAGGACGCCGGTCTGTAGGCCTATCAGGTCTATGTAGGGCCTATACGAAAGGCCTACGAGCAATGCAGATTGATACACTATTGTAGGCACGTTGCTGACAGGCGGAGACCAGCTATTATTTAAGGACTATGACATATATGGCGATATGAGAGACAACAGTCACGCGCACCAAGCCATCTCTTCTAACGGCAGCCTAAATAGGCCTATAGGACTTAGGCCCGGCCGAAGTCTGGAGGCATTTAAGCATCCTTAGTAGGCCTAAAAGCAGTCTGAATGCGTCACATAGGCCTATTATACTTTAGGTGGCGTAGCCAGGATTCAGGAATTAGGGAGGACATCGACATTTTAAGAAATCTTGACGCGCAAAAAGAACTAATCATGTCGTGGACTTTGTGAATGAAGTTCTTCCACACACTCTCTTCGATCATACTACCTACCTACCTACCACCACCACCAGTCCACCACCATCACCACCAAAAATTTCTCGACGGTTGAATCTCACGACCGGTCAGAGACCTCAATAGAGAGCCACCCCCAACCCTCAGCCGACCCGCCAATGGCCGCTTTTCGTTGACAAATCTGCAAAACGTTTAGATTATTGTACGTCTCTTCGCTTTTGACTCGACATATGCCTAGGCCTACGATGCCTAACTTAGATTTTTGTTACCGATTCCATTGACTGCCCAGACAATGAATTATGCAGACTCCAGGCCTTTCGGGGGGGGGAGAAGGAATGGAAGCCTTTGGGGGGATTGACTTGGCTGGAGGGGAAGACACACAGTTCAATGCAAAATTTGTGTAAGTGCTGGATTTTTTTTGGGGGGGGGTGTTGAGGCTTTGAGGGGATCTCCACCCTAACAGGCCTGTATAAAACACTGTGCCCAGGACACGATTTTGCGTACAAATTTACGGATGTCTTAGAAATTCCGGCAAAGAGGTTATGATCAATCAATCAATCAATCAATCGATCGACGATTACTCAACAATCAATCAACTTCTATGGCGCCACAGTAATAACAACGTTTCAGCCGATGGCGCGCCAAATCCTGACTTAGAGCCAGGTCAAGCGAGAATGTCAGATCAGCGGGGAGGGGGAATCTAGGATATAGGCCAGGCCAAACAGGTACGTTTTATAATACTTAATCATTTAAATGGCGATAGGCCTACTGTCCAGATAATTATCGAATGCTATCAAACCCTCATAAAATGCACTCAAGACATTAGGATGCATGGACTAGGCCTAACTAGTCTCTGACATAGTCATCTGCCTAAGTTCTGTGGCCATAAGAACCTATTTCCCTACATTAATTGAAACATATCATTTGGCTTGCTTTAGAATATTCGCCTGTGTCCACACGTTGCGACATTCTCAAGTGGTTCAAACCGTTTGCAAACATATTTGTCCGTTTCATCACGGCGGCCTATACTTAGGCCTGTATAGGCCTTCACGCGTTCAGGCGACACAGGCCTAAGATATGCAGTAGGCCTATCTGGTATCATCGCGCCTCGAAAGGCAAATATTATGGACAAAACTTAATGTACATGATAAATTATATGTTTATCATCAGTAGGCCTATTGAATTCAGCTTCCATAATGTCTCGGGGTTCAAGTTTCTTAAAAAAATCCTTACAAAAATGCTTTCAAATGAACGAAAGAGCGATTTATAAACTAGAATCCAAACAGTGGCGGCTCCGGAATTTGGCAAGCGGGGGTGGGGGGCGTTGGGATGGCAACTTCTAAGCACGGGGACCAACTATTTTTCATTTCTTTTCCCTTCATGCTAACTTTTTTCAACTCTCACCATTTACTACAGCCAACCTGATAATAAATGACCTATGATATATATGCTCATACCATGTAGGCCTACTTATAATACCGATTTGAATGATTTATAGGTCTAAATTGAGATATCTTGATGCATATGCGCTATTACTTATTTCTATTAATTAATTCAGAAAGAATGTGGCGTGTTTGAATTTTCCCGTAGTATCACTGACTTAATCTATTGTTTACTCTTAATGTTGAGTAAGAAATAAAGGACTTGATTGATTAATTGATTGATTGATTGATTAACTTGGACGCCGATATGGCTGTTGTCTTCAATGTCACCATTCTATAGGCTTAATTATTATATATAAGGAGGGATTCCAAATTACGCAATATATTTGCTTTGTGTCAAATCTTTGCAATTTTTTCGAGACTTTTTATGATGGAGAGTAGATTTTTTAAAGGCTGCGTATGAGCTTATAGTATTGACTGAAATGGCTGAGGGGTGTCGCGCTGCGAACGCTTTAGAATAAAATTGAGACGGAATATATTGACAACCCTTGCAAGTTTTCACGCAGTCATGATGGAGACACGCAAGAAAATGCAATTTCAATTCAAGTGCCTCTTCAGGCCGCTGAATTTTTTTGCATATCTACATAACCACCTACTTAACAATAGTTCTTCCATTGGTTAACGTCATACAGAGAATCAAATTCATAAATCATAATATTTTTTGTCGTCTATAAAACTGTGATAGAAGGAACACGGTTCATCTCTCGATCCATTTTCAAGCCATTTTACTCGATACACAGCTGAACTCTCCTTTATTGATGTGTCTCGTTCCCGTAGTCCTACTGTCAGTGGCAGTGACTAGGCTATAGTTGTTTCTTACAGCAACATCAATCACCTCTTAAATTAAGTCATAAATTATATTGTTCATGTGTTCCTGTTTGTCCCATCCGCCTTCGAAGGAAGCCCCCGCCGATCAGACTTCCAGCTTCATCCGATCATCGTTACTATAATACTATTCTATAATTATTATTGCTTTTAGTCACTACAATAAGGGCTGCTACGCTATAGGCAATTAGGCATCATTATACAATGGTGCTATTCATTTGATTGAATGATTAGGTTAGGTCATAACTCGTAAAAAGGAGGGATTCGAAATTACGCAATATTTGCCTTGTGTCAAACCTTTGTAGGCCCTAATTTTTTGATTTTTTAACGATGGAGAGTAGATATTTGAAAGACTGTGTATAGTGCTGAGTCACTGCCGACTGAAATGGCTGAGGGTGTCGCGTTTCGAACGCTCTGGAATAACATTGAGACGGACAAAATTGACAATTTTTGCACGATTTCACGCAATAATGATGGGTACACAGGAAAATGTGATTTTAATTCGCATGTTTCTTCAGTCTGCTGATATTTTTGCATATCTAAACGCCAACTATAAATTGGTGTTAAAAACTCATGGATCCAAATTCCCGAACACGAACTTGGTTGCCGTCAGTCTTTAGGCCTACCTTAAGATCGAGGTCTATGGTCTGACCATGGGAGATTACGATTCCACCTTTGAGCGACCATCGACTCATATGCCAAGAGCATTTTCGAATGGCGCTATAGCAGTTTTCAGTTAGTATCTAGTGTATTCGTTACGAAGCTATCAATGTGATCTGTAAAACTGAGCGATTATATTTGACAATTGGTTTCGAAATGCATCCAAATAGACCTTCAAGATTGCCAATTTGCCCTGCATCTAGGCCTAGCAGAGCCGGGCGCGCGTGACTTTCGGGGGCCCCCTACAATTTTTACGAGCGCAACGTTTTTGAAATGTCTTGACGAGCAAAAAAGGTCACCAGTATAATATATTTTTGCCTCTTCAAATGGCCCCACGCGCCGGCTCTGAGGCCTATAGATACTTATTTTGGTAGGCCTACTTGTATTGTTGACACTCCTCAACACTGTATTCAAGCAATGCATTTCATGCAGAACTCCAATATTAGCCTATTCGCATTTCGCAAATCTAGGAATAATGCTTATGATCTTAACAGCAAAGAAAAATGTTTTAAGAAAAATGTATCACTGCACTAAACTCAGAAAATTTGTGGACATCCGCGCAAAAACAAGCAGAAAAGGTCGTCCTGAAAGGAGGTTGTGGGGAAGGAGATAGAGGAGTGAGTGGAGAGTGGTAAGTAAGGAAGAGAGAGAGAGAGAGAGAGAGAGAGAGAGAGAGAGAGAGAGAGAGAGAGAGAGAGAGTAAAGCGGGAGGAAGATAAGAAGGGGAGGGACTGAGAGAGGGGATGAGATGGCACGAAAAAGAGGGAGAAGGGGCACAAAGCACAGAAAAATTGCATGTTACCACTGCACATTTTCATTTTATCACTGCACATTTTGTGTATCACTGCACGTTAAAACAGGCCCTGCTTAACAGGCCTTAGGTGTGTAACTTTATCATTAAGATTTATAATATATAATATAACAAGGTTTAAAAGGTGGATCAGTGGGGTCTTTCCTGTGTGAGAACCACTGTCTATAGACTAGAATCTGTGTTTCACGTGGGGGATTAGTGGGGATGCATCCACCCACCCACCGGACTTTCAGAGTTACATTTTTGCTTGTGAAAACCTATTTTTGGGTAAGTTTAGTAAATAGTAAAACTAATTGAGATGACCTGTTTTGCTTGTCAACCTATATTTTTGGTAAAAGCGTCAGTAAAATTGGGGATAAAATTCCCCTTTTCAGCCTTTTTCGGCTAAGTTTATTGATTTTTCCTTCTATTTTCATCCCCCACCAACTTTCTATGAATTTATTCATCCCCCGCCAAGAAATCCTGGAACCGCCACTGTAGAATCTGGTCTCCGTGTGGGGCATAGGCTAGCCTGGCTAGGGCCTGCAACTGGAGTGTTCCAAAGATTGCAACAGAAAGAAAACAATGCACAATGGCCAATGATAGAGCAACACTACAACAAAACACACCTATTAACTAATTAATTAAAGCCACTGGCGTAAACTTGGATGAAAAAGTGGAGTCCAACTCACCCATGCACCTTCCCCTTTCCCTACGATAGTCTCGAAAACTGTGGATGGGAGGGGGGTCAGAGGGGGCGCTCGAGCCTATAGAGGTCTAACAGAAGTTTACGCCTATGAATCACCTCCATCAACAAATTACAATCAATTCAAAATGCACTAGCCCGAGCAGTAACCAAATCACCAAAGTTCTGCCATATTTCACCCATACTGAAGTCACTACACTGGCTTAAAATATCCGAACGTATACAGTACAAGATAATAACGATTACTTACAGTTCACTTCATTCGTCAAAACCGGTTTACCTTCGTAAACAACGCCTCAGGCTTTGACCAGTGTTTGGAACAATAGTTGACTAGACTATTTAAATACTATTGCAAATAGTTGAGCTTAACCACTATTTAAAATAGTTTTCCAATAGCCAATAGTTCCAACTATTTAAATAGTATTTAAATACTATTTAATTTTTCAATGTCAAAATGAAAACTGTATTATCATTTATCACTGGCGAATGTTATAATCTAAAAGCACTGTCACTAGTTATCTGCACGATCACATTGATCAGTAATAGTCACCTGTTACTTATTCACCAAAAGTCTTGATTAATCTTGAGGAGGAGCAGTTTCTCAAATGTTTTGTCAACGTACATTTCTACGCTTTGAGATGATAACATAATACAACTATTTAAAATCAAGTATTTATAAATAGTGCTAAACTATTTATAAATACTATTTAAATAGGTAAGTTCGCTAACTATTTAAAATAGTCACTTAAATAGTTCAGAACTATTTAAATAGTATTTAAATAGTACTGACTATTTCAATAGTCACAACACTGTCCCCGACCTACATGATCATCATCTCATCTCACACTTTCACGCCCGTTAAATCAGTCATCACTCAAAATCTGCAACCGTGCTTTCTCATACGCCGCACCAGAACTTTGGAACTCAATTCCAGCCTCCCTCCGAAGCCTAGGACGTGGTCAAACAATAAGCTCCGAATCCTCATTTCCTTTAATTCCTTCACTGTCTCCTCAAGCCTTTAGGTCTAAACTTAAAACCTTCCTATTCGAAAAGTCATTTCCCCCATAGCAATAACAACCTGACCAGCCGCCTCATGGATACACTGACCTTTGCCCGGCCGACAAACCACCCTGCCTATGGCTATTTCAAGAAAGATTGGGCGCATAAGAATAAGCAGCTACTGCTGTGCTGCTTTCCGGTGCGCTGTAGAAGTTTACGAGATTTTACTTACTTACTTACAGAGCATTAGGCCTATATAATCGCTTATTTGGGGGAATTGTTTATTACAGAACGAGAACGGATCAGATAAAAAGAAATACAAGCTAAAAAGTCGGGGCACCGACTGAAATTAAACTAGGAACAAGACCAGGCTTTGTCGTCGCGTGCTCTGACCCAGATACCAGGCGTGTTCTGACCCACAAGTCACTAAATAGTGCAAGCGGTTTAGACTTTACGGCTATGGAGACGAGCTACATACACGCGCGGGCCGCAGGCTCGGAGCTCCGAAGACGTTATCATTGAACTTTGATAAAATGTACATTGGTCTTTGGATTTAGACAGTCAGTCATTGCTCGAACGTACATTTGTTGACCCGCATTTCTGCTCGTTTTACTGCAATTCGCCTTAAAACTTCGAAACAAATCTGTCGTCTGAGGCGTTCCTTTAGCATCGGTAGGTGCAGTAATGTTAATAACAATAATTAGGCTCGAAGATCTAATGTTGATAGGTCGCTATGTTTCGGCCATGGCTAATTTAGCGCTAGACTAATTGGCCTACATGTAAACATCTAATCATCAAAAGGCCCCTACTACAGGCCCGTCGGAACGAATTTTCAGCAGGCAGGCCCTAGCAGGGGATGCAGATTTTCTCCAGGTAAAAGAAGTAGCGTCATTTCACACTTTTCTTGGGGGCGAGATAATTTTTTGCACATTTTTTGCACATTTTGAAAATTTTGGCAATATTTGGGCCAATTTTAGCAAATTTTGGAAATTTTTGGCCATTAGAAAATTTTTTGCAAATGTTGGCAATTTTTGGGTCAGTTTTATCAAATGTCGGAAATTTTTGGGCAAATTTTAGCTGGAAGGGGTGCAGACAGGGTGCAGACCATCTTCTTTCCAGAGGGTGCACTGCACCCCCACTTCGTGCGGGCCTGCCCTACTATGTACGTTACCGATCCTGTTTACATATAGGCTTTATATAATATTTACTTACTTATTTTCCGAAGATGGCGCTAATTTCGCTAAAGAAGTTAAATGATGATGACGATGACGATGACTTGTCGTGCTGCAAACTACTTGCCTGCTAAAAATTGCATCTACGTTAATCCTCGATTCAAAAGAAGTAGAAACGTAAGCTTAGAATTAGAATCACACACGGATATATTACCTTGGAGGAATGATACTGGATATTACTTAGGCTAACTGTTGTGCCTATGATGTCCTGGTAAACTTTTGAATTTTGAATTTTCGAGTGACGTCAAACCTACGTCGCCGCATGTAGGCGTCGTGCAATATATATAGAGCAATAAAATTTAGGTCAGTATGTAGATAATTGACTTGGGGATTTTTTTGCTTCAAAAGTCATAAAATTATTTCTGCATTTCTAGGCGTTACGTTGGAAAAACTATGGCTTAGTTTTTTAGTGGACACGGTGTTTATGCATAGGCCATATATATATAATTATATATATATAGATATATATATATATATATATATATACTTATATATATATATATATATATATATATATGTATGTGTGTGTGTGTGTGTGTGTGTGTGTGTGGTGTGGGTGGGTAGGTGGGTGGGTGGGTGTGGGTGTGTAATTGTGTTTGAGTGTCTGAGTGGCAATTTGAAACTTGTGATTGAGTGGCAATTTGAAAATTAATAGATGATCATAAAGCTGAAGACATTTAGAATATATTGTCTTGTCTTTTGCAGCATATGCAGCATTTTGATTTCGTATTATAGGCTGACGACGCGGATGTTCTGTTCCAACTTCCAACAGACACGTATAAATTAATTAACTGTAGAGGCAGCTTAACGAAATTTCCGATAAATTGGTCCATGGAAATCTAGAGAGATAATAAATCTCTATGGCCTATAATATAATTCATACTCTCGAACACTAACTAACTGGATTAGTCACATAGACTGTGTTCGAGTTCCAGGAGGTTTGTGCGTAGGAATGGTCCGAACCTAATAATTTTCGAAAATCTGACCACTGGATCTTTTGGAAGGTGCTTGTAGAATGCTGAGGTAAAATGATGAGACGGCCATAGGTATTCTACCCACCTAGACATTTTCTTAAAATTTCTTTCCTTCCAGGCATTCCCTCATTGCTGCTTGCCAAAATGTCAAAAAAATGGAGGGGGTTCAATTCAAACTTCAATCTGTCTCAGAAAAGCTGCTCTGGAATAATTGGAAGACGGCTGTCATTTGCATTTCCTATAGGCGTATCCTCAGTTTTAAGTTTTCTATCCATGTTTTTTAAGAGGTCTTCCTTTTTCTTCTTTTCCCTTCAACATAGTTGTATAACCCGCTTTCTTTGGTAATCTTTCTTCCTTCGATTTTTTCAACATGGACGTTTCCAGGATTTCAATCTTCGTTTCTGAAGGCTTTCGAGTATCGTTTTTTTTTTTTATATTAGCGCTTTTCTCTGATCTTTCATTTCTTTATTCTTTGATTCTGCTGACTTGCTGTTAAGAAATTAACCAATTTCATTTCAACAAAGCATTAAAATTCTTCCTCTGCTCTTTCATCTGTATAAGCATGGTATGCCATATAATAAGAGGCTAAAGTCTCTTCTATAAAGAACTTGAATTGATGTTTTAGACCCTTGAACGAATGACTTGTCTTTCCATATCTTCAAGAAGGCCGTCGGGCCAAAAAGCCTGCTGCGACTATTTGGAAGCACTAGTCAAACATATTCTGTAATGAAATTGAACAAACATGTTCTTAGGTTCCGATTGAGTGCTCAGTTTTGAAAGTCCAAGGTACGGCCACAAAATATGAATAAGATTGTTAAAGACGTTCCTAGTCTCAATAACTTAAAATGGCTATAAAAGGAATTGATCTTTGGGGTTTAAATTTTATGAATTAATAATTGAAAATGGTCAAAAATTAACAAGGCCTTAACCTTCAATTCTAATTAAAATTACCCTCACTAAAATTTCAATTTCATTCGTCACTACTGGATTGATTGTATTCATGGAAATTCATTAATTCCATTAGTCCTGTCGACATATATTTATCCATAACCAGTTTTTGTTATCAAAGTTTACTGTCAACGTACCACTTTATTTTAAAAAGGCATATGGCTTTTCAGTCTTGAACCGAAAAATGTGGCCCTTCGTCCTTGAAAGGTTGTGCACCTCTGGTATACAGAAACAGCGTAAACTACTGTTTTGAAACAACGAGCTACATTGCATAGACCTCTCAATATACGAGGTACTGTTATTCTACTAATATCTATGGTATCCTATATGCTTCTTACGACAAAACAGATGTGAAACTAGTTCCCAGACCGTTTTTCCTGCAAAAAAGAGCACCGTTAAGAGGCATACTTTGTATTCTTAAGCTTACAATGAGCGTATAGAGTTGTCTATACCTTTGCAGCGTGTGTATATATATGTATTTCAGTGTAACCATGGCTTGCTGCTGCATTTCGTGTCTCGCCTTCTTCATCGTTGTCTTCGTCGTCTATAAGATCGTCAGTCGTCTGCTCCGTGGGAAGAGGATCGGCGACTACGGCGACCGCTTCGTCGTCGTCACCGGGTGCGACACCGGATTCGGGAACATGTTCACGAAGCGCCTGGATCGGCTGGGATGTCACGTGTTCGCCGGTTGTCTGACGGAGAAGGGAGAGGACGACCTGAAGAAGAACTGCTCCAACCAGGTCCATCCGTTCCGACTGGACGTCACTAATACGGAGGATGTGCGCAAGGCGCTCGAATTCGTCAAATCCAAGTTGCCAAGCGGTCGAGGTAAATAGAACGACAGTGGGATAAACACCACGAACATTAACCCCTTAACTGGGGATCCCGGATATATCCATCCATTTTACATTGAGTTACAGTTAAATGCACGGTTAAGGGGTTAAATATTCGCTTGAAATCTGCCAACGCAATACCATTCAGTTGTTGATAAATTATAAAATTCACATTAGTTGCTTGGATTGCAATTTGTGCCGTTCGAGAAAAAAGTAATGCAGTAACCAGGGACTGTTTTAAGAAAAATTTATCACTGCACTAAGCTCGGAAAGTTTGTGGACATCCGCGCAAAAAACCAGGCAAGAAAGGTCGTCCGGAAAATTTATCACTGCACAAAGCGCAGAAAATTGCATTTTACCACTGCACATTTTCATTTTATCACTGCACACTTTGTGTATCACTGCACGTTGAAAGAGGCCCGGATGCAGTTCCAAATCGAGATTTGTGACATAAGCTGTGGAACTGTATGTTGAATTATTTTATCCTGCGGTCTCTCGACAGGTCTTTGGGGTGTCGTTAACAACGCCGGCATTTCCGGAAGGGCGGGACCGATAGAGTGGATGCGAATAGAGGATTACCAGGACGCCCTGAACGTCAACACCCTGGGCATCGTCGACGTCACGATGACGTTTCTGCCGCTCGTCAAGAAAGCCAAGGGCAGGGTGGTGATCACCTCCAGCGCCTCCGGGTTCTTTTCCTACCCCCTCATAAATCCGTACAACGTCTCGAAGTACGGTGCTGAGGCTTTTGGAGACGGTCTCAGGTGAGCTGGGACTCTATCGCAGCGCACAGGTTACGCCGTCAGGGGCGTAGCGACGGGGGTATATCGGTATATATATACCCCCAAAATCAGTCTACCTTAACGTTTTTGTATGTGATTTATGTGTGGTTATATGTGATTATATGCAGTTTTTATGGTTTATAGTTAAGGTTTATAATATACCCCAACATTTATACCCTCCCAAATAAAATTCCTGGCTACGCCACTGTACGCCGTGCTATTTGCTTAAATCCTGAAACATCACAAACGCTTTGCTTAGATATATCAAAATCTGGAACTAGTTTGGTTATCGTTCAAACGATTGCATTATATACCTGGAACGCCTAACCGCTTCGAATGCACAAGTCAGTGAGTCTGTCGTCAGAGTTGTTGGTCTCCATATTCCACAGGCGTTCGATGATCATGTTTGGCGTCAAAGTGAGTCTGATCGAACCCGGAATGCACGACACGCCGATCGCGTCGGATGACAACGTCAGGCGCGCCATGACTGCAGCCTGGAGGGACGCCACTCCGGAAGTCAAAGAGGAATTTGGAGACGATTACCTGGAGAAAGGTACTATAGACTGCATCTATACTACACACACACACACACACACACACACACACACACACACACACACACGCGACATATTTAAGAGCATTCGATTTGATAATGCATAAAACGAAGCATAAAGCAATAACAGAATGCCACGTACGCTTCTAAACGACCTAGACATGCGTTTGCATATATATATATATATATATATATATATATATATATATATATATATATATATATGTGTGTGTGTATATTAAAAAGTATAATAAAATTAGGGATAAAATTCCCTTTTGTCAGCCTTTTGGGTAAAGTTTATTGATATTTTCCTGCCATTTTCGTCTCCCCCACCAACTTCCTATGAATTCATTTCACCCCCCCCACCCCACAAGAAATCCTGGAACCGCCACTGCTAATGGACCCGGTACTGGATGGATCTGTTGTAGTGATTGACCAGCTGCATCAGCTGCAAATGATGATCAGGTCGAGCAAGACGAGCGACGTCGTCGACGCCTACGAGGAAGCCCTGCTCGGCCGCTACCCGAGAGCTCGCTACGTCGTCGGCGTCGACGCCAACTTCCTCTTCAAGCCGCTCCAGGCGCTGCCCGAGTGCCTTTCCGACCGGCTCCTGGAGCTGCTGGCCCCCAAAGGGCCCACTCCTGCGGCCCTACGACGCTAAAGGATGTGGCTGTTCTTTTACGGCAATATTTTAACATGTCGATGGCCAGCAGAGCATGACGAAGACGGAGAGACGGTACGCACACGTACGGCAAGCATACAAACACTAATATTAGATTATCGTGCAATGCTATACTCCACAAGCATAAGAAACCCGCACAGCGCTATACCGTGCAAACAATAAACGAGCAAGAAGTTAGTTTTTTGTCATCTGTTTTCATTTTCGGTTCCAAAGTCTATTGTTATGGTCCTCTCTATTCTAGGGTCGTCACCAGGGGCGTAGCGACGGGGGATATCGGTATATATACCCCTAAACCTCGGACTACCTTAAAATTTGTGATGTGTTTTTTAAGATTTCAAAGTTTTTAAAGATTTATACCTCACCCAAATTAAATTCCTGGCTACGCCCCTGGTCGTCACACAAAATTAGAATCAATGTCCGATATGCCGAAGGGGAGGAGGAACCCTCGATGGTGTGTTTGATCCAGGGCTGCTATAGGAGTAATACCTCAACCCCCTCAAAATCCCCCCCCCCCAATTTCAGCAGTGACACAAATTTTTGCATTGAACTGTGTCTCTTCCCTCCAGCAAAGTCAAGTTCACCCCAAAGGCCTGGGGTCTGGATAAGATACTGCCCTCACTGATAGTCAGTGATAGAGGTCGAAACCTCCATTGGGGGTAGAAAATTTGGTATTTACATGTCCGACGCCTCACTGGAGTATTGGCGTAATCTTGGATGAAAAGTGGGGGTTCCAACCCCTATACTCTCCCCTTTTCCTATGGTAGACTCTCAAAAAGTTGTGGTGGGGGACTCGAACCTTAGAAGCCCAATAGAAGTTTACGCCTATGCACTGGGGTTCGAAAACTTCTGAGTGGGAGTTGTTGTAAGCCTAGTACTCTCCTTTTAAGTCTTATCACTGCCCTCTAACGACGCTGTAACCTCAAAACCAGTGGCGTAACCAGGGGTTGAGGGTTAAACCATCCTGGCCGCCGAAAACAAACTATTTTTAATGAGTTTCCGTGCATTTTATTTTTGTGACGCTACTTTGGGGGTCAAACCCCCCTTGGAGGCGAGGACCTTTTGTGCTTGTCACGTAAAAAACGAAACCCCCTTCCGGAAATCCTGGCTACGCCACTGCTCAAAACCAAATACCAGAGGATAGACACTCAGCTGGAAATACTAGAAACACAAAAACGCATTCTTTCTATTAACTTTATTGTATTGCTTTTAGAAAACGATAGAGACATGCGTATAGGATAGATAGAGCAGTGCTGATTTAACCTCAAATAAAAATCTACTCTCTATTATTTTGAGGTTTGTTCTCGTAGTGATGCCAACGCAGTCGTCCTTTCCCCGTCTTTCCCTTTTTTTCTATACACAGTGTCTCAATATTTTTTGCCCGACTACGGAAACCCAGATTGACTGCCTGCGTCAATCGTATATGCATGGTCGTCCTGAAGTCGCCCCCACTGCACTGCGCGTATCAGTTCGTCTAAGATGGTGCGCGCTGTTACTCCATGTCTAAGCGTCTGTTGTGTTCCGGACATCAACCATGGCATGAACTCGAGTTCAAGTTCTGAAATCAAAAGCCACACTTTCGTAGAAGATGACCCTCTATACCAATGTTTTATCCAGGCCTGTTAGGGGAGATCCACCAACCACAAAATTCCCCCACCCCCCACCACCAAAATTCCAGCACTGACACAAATTTGTGCACTGAATTTGTGTCTCTTCCCCTCCAGCCAAGTAAATTCCCCCTCCCCAAGGCCTGGAGTTTGGATGAAACACTGCCCTCTACTTCATTTTAACCACACTGCAGATAATTCTCAACCGGCCACTTTAAAAATGACCTTAAATGTTCTAGGGTTAGGGCTAGGTGAGTATATGGACTTAATTCTTTACAAGCTGCTGCCCCGCGAATACCAATGGACCAATGGTTCAATGGTTGGATAGAGTATCATATTTTCGAAGATATCCGACGTGCTATGAAATTCCAGGGGCATGAAGACCGCATGGAGACATGGGAAATTACGGATACCTAAACCATGTATATATATATATATATATATATATATATATATATATATATATATTACTGATTTAGTTACTTGTGACTTGTAGTAGTTACTCCAACGAAATGCATCAAAACTGGACCACAACTTATAGACGTACAGTATTACTTTTATTCAAAGTGGACAGGAATACTGCAACTTTAACCGTGGACCTCTGAGGTGAACAATTTTAACAGGCCCCCATTCTGTAGCCCAGTACGCCCATTTTAAAATCCTGATAGATTAAATTATCGACAGCGAATGCTATAAATCCGAATCGTATTCACCTCTTTCGACAGGATCATATAAGTACTTGTTGTCTGTCAGTTCGCTGAACATGTGTGGCAAAAGGTCTGAGAGATAGCGTTCGGCGTAAATACGGGCGGCTATTTTCTCGAGGGTCTCTTTTTCAAGCTTCATTTTCTCAAGTTTCTCCTTCAACTGCTTTTCCTGTAAAAAAAGAGGGGCGACACTGTTGACGCCGCCTGATTGGCAGTCACGAAATCCGTGACAATCCAATTCAGAGATAGCCGGGTGACCGGGTCACTCACGAATGACCCGTGATCCAAGGGTCATTGGCAATTAAATATCAATAATATCCCTTCTTATCTGACATGTTGATCCTTGTCAAAACTAATGATTATTAGGCCTACTCCACAATAAACTATCGCAGGGGTACTATTAGGGGTACATATCGTGAGTTCTAGTGCATATACTCTTTGAACACTTCAATTATGTTCTATTATTAATTTATTATGAAGTGACTGAAAGCCGCGACAGTCAAGTTAATCGATTCTGTCGACAATCATCGCTCTCCCCATAAAATTTTCGCAACGGTTTTCGGTGATCTGATGTCTCGAGACACTGCCTCATCTCGAGACAGCCTCGAGACAGTATTTTCAATGTCTCTGTCTTGGTCTTTCTGGCCAATGCCTCGTTATTGGCCTTCGTCTCGTAACTGTCTTCGTGTAGCCCTTCAAGACCAAGACAGTTGGATTTTTCTCGCAGTCGGTGTCTAAAATTACCGTCTTGGTCATGGTCTTTGTCTCGAGACCTGATGTCTTGGTCTTGCCACTTAGGCCTATTGTCTTGATCCCATTCCTGAGGATCTTGCACAAATTCCAGGGGCCAATCCCCAGGACCCCTTATTGACCGATCAGATGATGGGCCCTTACAATATTAATGCAGAAAATCGCGTTGACTTTGTTTTTTAATTAAAGCGTCTAATCTACATCATCGTTGGCAATCATCGCTCGCCTTTTCCTCCTGGCGTCTCCTCGCCTCCTCCTCCAGCCTCTCCTCTTCCTCCTTGTCCGCGTTCCGGCGTTCGTTGAGGATGTTCTGCTGTTGGAAGATGGCGGCCAGCGCCTCTTCCTCCATGACCTCCGCCAGAGAGTGGGCCGTTACGTCCGCCAGCAGCACGGCCAGGGGGTCGGCCACCTCCTCGTCGAAACAAAACAGCTACAGGACACGAACACAACACACACACACAACCACACAATTACTGTACATGTACAGTAGGTTGTAATGTATACACTAATTAAGGGTCAGGGATATTTTTACACCCCCCCCTAACACCTTCCAACACCCGACGCGGGCCCAGTGTTTTATCTAGGCCGTTTCCAAGGGGGGAATTTCCCTTTTCCCCCGAAAATTTCAAATTCCTCCCGGAAATTTTGGACTAACAGCGGCCCCTAGCAGAATTCCCCCGGCTTTGTCAGTTTCCCCCCGGCTTTTTCAGTTTCCCCCGGAGTCCAGGAGTCTAGATTAAACACTGCCCGGGCACCCCCCCCAATCTGAGATCGACACCCCCTCCAACCAGGGTTATTTCTAGGATTATCAATTTGGGGGTGTCCGCAAATTCTAGGGGTTGAAACAATAAATCGATTCAAAATCATCTGGAGAAACTGGGCTATTAAAGGCCGGGAGTAATAGGCCTAATTATAGTGGTTTTCACACAGACCAACCTATAGCCTCCTAAGCCACTTGAAAATACGTAGGCCTAATTATTATTAAGATAACCGACTGCATTTAGCCGTCGGCAGGGAGAATGCTCCATTAAATCATTGTAATTCTTACTTGCTATAGCGGTTTTCACACAACTATAGGCTAACATAGCCTCCTAAACCACTTTAACTCACATAATTAATTATTATAATATTAATTCAAATTAATCTTTATTCAGATGTCTTCTTCGGCGGCAGATGTCGATGTCAAACACAAACTCCGCTGCCTCTTAGACACGGATATTTTTACACCCCCTAACCCCCCCCCCCCCAATTTGAGACCGACACTCCTCCCAACACTTTTTGTCAGGGGACCCCCAGAATTTACCGTCACGAATTTACCGTCACCCCCACCCAAATTGATATTCCTCGAAGTAACCCTGCTCTTAGAGTACCTGTATCAAACTGAACTCTATAATTATATTATTCCGAACCTCTTCCGGTAAAATCTGGGTTTCCTCGTCAATTCCAGTCTTTGCGGTTTTCGTGAAAGGTTTTGGAATGGCGTCCACGAATGGATCCGTCTGGCAGAAGGCGTTTGACTTCTCCGCAAAGTACCTGAATTCCTTCGCGAATTGTTCCGTCTGGGACGTGAAATGCCTGCGTCCGGGAACCGCGTCCGGGGTCCGGATCCTCTGCTCGCCATCTCCGGCGAAAGAATCGGATTCGAGCCACACGGCCGCTGGAACGCGCTTAATCGGTTTCTTGCCAATCTTCGAGTAATCTGGACAACCTCTCTAAGCAGTTCAAGGTCATGTCATGTCATGAAGCCGTCGTCATAGTGACGACGGCTTCATGACATGACATGACCTTGAACTACTTAGAGATGGAGAGGTTGTCCAGATTACTCAAGTTCAAGGTTCAAAAGAGAACATAGGAACTGGCATATATACGGTAATTTTTAAATTAAATTATTTTCAGAACACATGCAACAATCTGATTAATAGGCAATGAAATGAAGACACCATTAGAACTCGTGGCAATAGAACTTCGTTATAAGTTTGAGCCAGTGGCGTTTCCAGGATTTCTTGGTGGGGGTTTGAAGTGAATCCATAGAAAGTTGGTGAGGAGATGAAAATAGAAGGAGTGAAAAAATCTATAAACTTTGCCGGAAAAGGCTGGGAAAAGGGAATTTTATCCCTAATTTGACTATACTTTCACCTAAAAATAGGCTGACAAGCAAAAAGGTAATTCGCAGTTAGTTTTACTGAACTTTTACCCAAAATAGGTTTCACAAGCAAAAAAGTAAGCCAGGAAGTCCGGTGGGGGATGCATCCCCACTCATCCCCCTCGTGGAGCCGCCATTGGTTTGGGCTTTCTGACTTTTCACTGGACGTTGCAAATTGGTCCCGCTGTTTGAAGACCGAACACTGATAAGGGAAACCATCAAAGGACATACAGTACATGTACCAGCTATAGCGTCCCTGCCAAGAGTACAAATCTCAGCGGCCGCGTTGAATAGACTTACATCTGTGATGACTTTTCGAGCGTAGTTACTGCCTCTCACCACCCGCTTATCATACATAATATTGCCATAACGTACCGGACATTCCTCCCTGAAAGTATCGTCGTCATATTTAAGCATTAGTGTCACAAGAGGTCATACATATTGCATTGCAAGTTTAGGCTACATGAGATGGTTTTAAAGAGATAAACCTATTGTGATAATTCGGGAAAAGATTTAACCCCTTAACTGTGTATTTAACTGTAACTCAATGTAAAATGGACGGATATATCCGGGATCCCCAGTTAAGGGGTTAATGACGTCTGACCGACTTCAAAGACTCGAGGCGCTTGATTTGGTTATACCACCACTGTACAGTGGCGTCGCCAGGAATTTTGGATTGGGAGGGGGCAAAAGGGGCCTGGTGTGTCAGGTTCCTTACCCCACCCCACAACACACCCCCTCCACAAAAAACTTTCTTACCGGATTTGCGCGAATCTGATAGGTGGTCTGGAGTCAGGTTGGGGGGGGAGCAGTGGCCCATATTTGGCCCCGTGGCGACGCTAATGCGACTGTACAAAGAATTCCAATAATCAAGTCGACTGGTAGGCTGGTAGCCCTAGCAAGAGCACTGGTAAGAAGGTTCTCGAAAAAGGTTTTCGAATTCTACGAACTTAAATTTGTAAATAAACAGTGTTTATCACTAATTGGTTAATATATGGTGGCTATAAGTAGTAAGGTTTTATCAGAAATTACAACGGCCATAGTCTCATGGCCCGGTGTGACATCGAGCCAAAGTGACGCTTATCCAGGCCCGGGATTAACCTCTGCTCTCTCCGAAGCAGGATAAACATTCTGGCTTCAAAAGGACGCAAGATGTGGGGAATGTTGCTGTACAGTGGCGTAGCCAAGGGGGGTTGGGGTCAAAACCCCTGGCTGCCGACCAAAAATTTCTAAGCGCTATAGAATGTAAAGGTGTAAGAGGTGACGACATTTTTCGCTTGTCAGCATCTGCAAAGGAAAAAATACAAGAAGGAAAGATGAGGATGATATTTTTTGCTTCTCAAGATTTTTCGACGTTGGTTACGATCAAAATTACGATCAAAACCAAAACCCCTTCCGAAAATCCTGGCTACGCCACTGTTGTTGTAAATACAAAAGTATCCTTTGGATAGGCCCCCGTGACCGCAGCGCCCCCGCATTTGCGGACATTGAGGGTGTCTGGTGCTTATCCCTTGAGGACCTCGATCGGTCCCCCAAACAGTCAGTGAGACAGTCCTGGTGTTGAAGTGGACTTAGAATTAAAACCAGACCAAACCTGTTTATTAGTATCAGATAACAAAATATGGAAAAGCTGAAACTTATAAAATTTTAACTACAATAATTAGGGCCTACATAAACATAAGTTATTGGGTAGCCTACATGCCTACAGCAAACGGATTAGGCTAACGTTGACAGTGATCGAGTTACTTAGAAGGAGAGGCAGCCAGAAAAGATAATTATTTCTCGCTTAAAAATCTGCCTTCCAATAAAGTCTTGATATTCTGAGATTAGCGCATGGTATTTATTCTGTTTATCACAATTTTTACTAAGTCTGATAATGGCATTTACTGAATTTTAGCGTCGATATGACATACTCGTTGCCGTAATCTTCGTTATCGTCCGGACATCGATATCGTCCGGTTGGAATGGCTCGCGGCTGACTGGAATAGAAGTACAACGACTCGGTCGACTGGTGACTGCTCAACGAAGCCATCTAGCCTACACGTCTACGATCCTGCACGCTATCAACATTATCTTCGCTAGATTATTAATATTATTTATCTGATATTTGACAGAAATTCAAATAGCCAACAACGATCTAAGAATAAAACGTGAAACTGGCTGAAATAGATTTCATAATAGCACAAACTTCTACTTGTCTTCTACTTGTTACGTAAAATAAATGAAAACGTCGGCTGGTTTCCATTCGTTGATCTTTCTTCAGTTTCTTGAAAAGACACAGCGTCTTTGGAAAAAAACTCGTCTCATAACGATCATGACCTCGTTTTATACAAATTTTATAGCTCATTCAGAGAGAGAAAGAGAGAAAGTATACAAGATGTAAGGATTAGTCCTTGGCCCTGGTCTTAAGGACAAGTTACAAGTCCTTGACCCTGTCCCTGAGAGTCGAGTCATTGGTCTTTAGCCTAAATGAATAAGAATTCATTCAAGATATTTTGTTGTTTTACGACCTGTGTTTATGACACTCACGAAAATGGGTGCAGCATATATATAAATCCGGTAACACCCCCTTGCATTGTAAATGTGTTCACAACCTGTGTGTCAAAATGCATGAAATTTGGTGAACTTGTGCATTTATATCCTTAATGCAGCCATCTTAAGTTTTTCTTTCCAATTTCAAAGTGTGCTTCTATAGCACCATCTCTAATACCCAAGGGGATCAATTGATGGTACTTCAAATCCATCTGCAAAAGACCAGGTCATTCCAGAGATCAGTCAGTGGGAAGCAGCAAGACAGACTATACCATACAGTATTAATGAAATGATTGCTAAGTTACAGTTCATTTAGACAATTTTGGCAAATTTTAAAAATATAATATATTTCAAAGAAAGAACTTTAACATAATACTAATTTGAATTAATTTGCCTTATCTGAACATATAACAATTACCATATGTCGCTATTATGCTGCCGTTATTAAAGATAATCACAACCATAGAATTGAACACAAGTAACAATTCGCAAGTCAAGTACAATTAATGCAAATCAGTCAGATGTGAACAAACAGGATGGTATTGGGCACAATAAGAAATTATTAGGAATAACATTTAAAATTCTCTGTGCCCACGATAAGCAGCATATTCAGTCATTTCAATTGCTTAGGCCATCACACAATGTTCAAATGGCACAAATAAACTTTTTTCTTAAAAGCGTAATAAGCATTTAAAAGCCTGCACAACGTGAGACAAGCTACACGTTAAAACAGTTCATCTGTAAGTTCAAGATAATACTGTCTCGCTTCAATGCAAAATAAAACAGTTCAAAACCTGCACTCTGGCAATAAAGCACTTCTAGAAAGAAAGGTCACAAAGTGTGACAGAATTTAATGCATTTCAAAAGTTCTTTCGAACTGGACCAGAACCGATAAAAATTCAAAAATTCAGAAAGCATCGCTGACATGAGACATCTCAGAAAAACTTCTGGAAAGTCCAGCTTCTAAATGCTGTGTGCCGACATTACTGGACTCTTTGTAATGATGCCCTTGCAATTTGGGCTTCTTTTTCTTCCCTTTGTCCTTCTTTTTCTCTTTCCTGTTAACCGTCAATAAAGGCAGCGCCTACAAAAGAAACAGCACAGAGTCTGAATGCGAGTGAAAATGCCAAAAACATTACACAGAATATATTAAAGGGGAAAGCTTTATTGACAATAGTTTTACAGCGGACTTAAGAACAAAATACCTTAAATTCAGCAGTAAATTACCCTTGTTTAATAATAATAATAATAATAATAATAATAATAATAATAATCGTCATCATCATCTAATGAAGCCAAAACAATGCATTGATTATTATTATCATCACAGGGTAGAGTAAATCTAAACACATACATACTTGCTATCTATCATGGAATATCAAAGTTACACCTGTTTGTCATTTCTGCAAGTGATTTGGGGTACATACAGCATAAATTCCCTACTACTGGTCTAACAGTAAAAGCATGCAGAATGAATCCAATGATAACTTACACAGTGCACAATAACAGCAAGCCATGTACTCAGTGACATGCACAGGGAATTGATGCATGGCTAGGTTGTTCAATGTTCATGGTGGGTTATCATAGCCAGCATTTTCTGGAATAGGGATGGCACATTGAAAATTTGTCACGTTTAAAAAAAAGGTTTGATGAGCAAAAAAGTATCACCAGGTCAAACAAAACACCTTGCATCTCTTTTTACAATTTGCAATTTATATAGTAGCACATACCCATACTTGCCACCCCCCCCATCTGGCCAGGGCTACTGCCCCCCCACTGCACTACACCATTAAGTATAACTCACACGTGGGCTACTGCCCCCCCCCACTGCACTACACCATTAAGTATAACTCACATGTCACCAATCCAGATGTCTTAAAAACAAATATCCAATACAGAGTGCTATCAAACAATTACTTGTGACTTCTCAACAGCAGAGCTGCCATCACTGGCATCCAATTTGGTGATCTTTTTACCCGACGACTTCTATAAACGGCAGAAAAATAATCAATTTACAACAAACGATTACAACGGAAGGCAAACGTTTCACTGTCTACACGATGTGGTGCTCACCTTCTTAATCAGTCTTTAGCATATTAAGGAGGTCAGATCCCGCTTCCAATAAGCAAACATTGAAAACCGAAAGTTCCGACTGCGTTAGCAACACACAAACCACGACAAAGATTTAATGCCCTGACAGTAACATGTGTTGTCTAATGCGAGCAACAATATTGGCATTTTCAGAAGAAGAATAACAAAGGTTATAACGTTAGAAAAACTGACAGGTGTGAGCTAAAGCAAAGGACAGAAAAATAACACAAAAAAGACATTTATCAAGGTAATTACAAAACACATAGCATGAATGCTTATTATTGGATGAGAAATAGAACAAGAGACAAAATTAAAACGTTCGGGAAGCATCAACACAAGCAATGATAAAAGCGACAAAGACATTGGAACAAGAATCTGCACAGTAAAATCAACTTTCATGGAAATTAAAAATATCCCAACAGGAAAAAAAACATCTCCAAATAAGAATAAGAATACTTCAGTGTTATGAGTGATCAGTACTGTTATGTGGATCGGGGACATGGACCATCTCAAAAGTAACGAAAAAGTAACTGGAAGTCAAACAAATGTGGTTTCTGAGGAGAATGCTATAAGTTCCCTGGACAGATAAAATAACCAACAAAGAAATCCTGCAATTTATTATTATTATTATTATTATTATTATTATCATCATAAATCATCATCATCATCAACAATTTATGAAGCGCAGTAACATAGCCATAACACAGGCCTGCAATAGAAAAATTGTTTCAAAATGAAAATGTTGATTCTTATGTAAATTTGGTAGCTGAAATCAGGAAAAATAAGTAAAAAATTCCATCACCCACCAGTTTCACCTAAAACCAATATTTGTTCTATTAAATGAAGAATTTCTTGCACCCGGCTTAATTGGTGAAACCCAAAACCCTAAAAACTCTAAAAGCTAAAAACCCTAGAAACCTAAAAACCCTAAAAACCCAAAAAACCCTAAAAACCAAAACACTCTAAAATCCATAAAACCCAAAAACCCTAAAAGCTAAAAACCCTTAAAAGCTAAAAACCCTAAAACCCCTAAAACCTAAACACTCTAAAAACCCTAAAAACCCTAAAAGCTAAAAACCCTAAAACCTAAAAACCTAAAACCCTAAAACCCTAAAAACCTAAAAACCCTAAAAACCTAAAACTCTAAAAACCCTAAAACCCTAAAAGCTAAAAACCTAAAAACCCTAAAAACCTAAAAACCGTTAAAACCCTAAAAACTTAAAAACCCTAAAATCCATAAAAACCCCAAACCCTAAAAACCTTAAAAGCTAAAAACTCTAAAAACCCTAAAAACCTAAACACCCTAAAAACCCTATAAACCCAAAAAACCCTAAAAACCTAAACATTCTCAAAACCCTAAAAACCCAAAAAACCTAAACACAAAGGTAAAAAATGCAGGCCTGTGTAAGCCAAAACCAAAAGCGCTGAATGATGGAAAGTGAACCCCCAAGCTTAATTCTGAGTTACACCAGTTACACCATCACCATCAAAACGGTATTGCCTGAAGAACGCGAGCAAGACTGAAACTAACTCCAAGCGATTTTGCAGTTGTCATATTTCTACGTTATTAACAGGCACTGTATTATTATTATTATTATTATTATTATTATTATTATCCATACATAGTAAATATTTATAGAAAAAAGTAAACACTAACAGTCGTTAAGATATCAGTGAGATTTTCAAAAACATTTGTCCGTAAATTACCTTACGATTCGGTTTCTTGCGAGGATGTATTTTTTCATATGCCATCCGCTCTTCGGGGGAAAGTTCCTGTTGAAAAAAAACCAACTCGACTCAAATCTGGACCCCCACAAAGCCAACTAACCATTTTTTGAAACTTTGTATATCAAATCGAATCTTAGCCCCCCAAAAATTTTCTAAACAAATTCAATACCGTGACCAGAAGATACTCAATCAAAGCAGACTTTGAATTTCAACAGCATTTTCACAATAATAAAATCTAGCCGTCAGTCGAAAGCACTACTCGAGGGACTAATTGTGCATACACCGTACGACCCAAATGCGACACAGAAAACTTCAAGTCTTGAAATGTAGTGTTACCGCTTTAAACACTGCCAATTTCTCCTCGTATTTTCTTTTCACGTCCTTCACTTTATCCGCGTACTCGGACTTCTCCTCTTGAGAAAGTTCCGCCCATCGTCTTCCATATTCGCGGAACAATTCGTTAGGACGAACGTCTCTTAAAGAGGGCTTTAACTCTTTTATGAACAGCAGGTAACCGGAACTACAACAGAAAGACAGGAGCGGGGAAAATAGAGCTACAAAAAAACACAATTAATTTCAGTGACTATTATCACTGAAACAGTCAAAAATACACAAGTGACTTACGTGTCTGTTCAACTACATTACATTACAACACAGAGTAAACAGAAAAAGAAACAAATAAGACTGATTTTCAACAAGAATGAATGAAGAATAAGCACCAGCCAATAAACTAGTCATTCATTGTAACCCATACACACTTACTTACTTACTCACTCCCAACACATACACAGCAGCACATCGAATAGTTGACTAACAGACGATCACAAATTAAAGATGAAACAATTCAACAATTTTGTAGCTACATGCGTAGTTCAGTTACAGCAGTCATAATATGCAAATGGTTTGGCATCTAAAGAATTTAGCGGTGATGTATAGTAGATGTCACAGTTGCATGGCACGCTTCTAGTTACAGCCATAACTCTAAAACTAGATTTATATTAGAAAAAACCATAGTGATAAATTTTAAAAGAGGCAAAACCGTGTAACTTACTCTACGGGTTTCTCTGGTTCTCCTTTGAATTCAATTTTCCTTTCCCTCGTTCTGCCAAAACAAAACAATGCTATCACAAATCCACTTTGACAAGTAAGAGAAATTCACAAGGTAAAAAAAGTAGAAAAAGCTTAACAATCAAATATCATAGCAGGGTAGTGGAGGCACCAAACAGCTCTGCCTTTAGACAAAGCCTTAATGAAATACACATAGAGCAAAAATTAGGCAACTACCGTCTATGGGAATTCGTTGACGGGCTTTTCGCTGGTACCAAAGTTTCACATTCCACCTAGAGATAAACACACCATATTGATTAGTCAAGCAAAACATGAATGTTATGTTAACAGGTTTTGCACTGGTTCCCTTACCCAGCACGCTCTCATTTTCACATCCTGCAAACATTGGCACTACAACTGAATGGGATGGCTCCATTGTGTGTCTCTAGCCACTCCACCCACTCAGATCTATCACTGGTTGACCCTGTCTATGTTCCACCACTCAGAAAGCAGTCTTGAAACTAACAATAATAACTTCTTACTGACAAAGCAGACATCATTCTGCTCAAAAGATACGATGAGCACAGTTCCAGGATAGAAACACATACCTCTGGATGCTGATCTAAGAATTCTTTATATGCATGAGTCCGCTAAAACAAACAATAAAAAGCAGTTGAGACAGACAAGATATGACACAAATTTCTGTACATGGCTACTTGGAAACATTCAACGTACAAAATCTCTCATTTGATCAAACTGTATTACATTACATTACAAATGACTGATCATTGCAGGTCAAAAATGTTTTACGCCATCCTCTTTTACTTTCAAACTAACAAATCGAATTCTTACGATCAAAAATAATACAACATGCAAATAATATCATCAATGCTAAACATAATGATCACAATGAAAGTTTAACATTTCAACACCAAATAATATAACACCACAGAGACAGCGACAAAGACATTTATTAAAAGAGACAAGGGAGAGCTGTCTCTGTAAAGTACTATTGACTATGGCCTTCACCAGGCAGATAGCGCTATATAAATTGCCGTTTAATAATAATAAAAATAATAATAATAATAAAAGAGCAGTCCTTTAAATTTCTAAGGGGCTCAAAATTTCAAGTTACAAACAAAACCAAATATTATCAAACGCACAGATAAAATCCTGCTCTTCAGCATTTGCATATGGTATTTTCAGCAGTGTTTGAACAGGCTTCAACATACCGAGTTAATTAGATTTGAACGTCAAAGCTGAAACCACAAAACAACCACTACACTTTCCCAGCCGGCAGTAAGAAATGACCAGCGCAGATGCAAAAATCGGTCAGCTGGGCCACCAACCTCGACCAGCTCCCTTTTGTACCCCTCCTGCTCGTCCTTTGAAAGCGCCGACCATCTACGTCCGATTTCATACATCATTTCTTTAGAATTCAACTCCGGTCTCTCTTTGTGCACGCTTTCGGACATCCGCTCACAGAACAGCATGTAGGCGCTGCTGTAATGGCCAACAAAATGTAATGTCACACGTCAATGTAATGTCACATTACATTACATAAAACCACTATAATAGATTGCATAAGCTATCATATTTAATCAGCAAAATTATAATGTGCACCTTTGTAGCCTAAGTAAACCAAAATCCTATACAGCCAATGCACAATATATGAAGGTGAGTGTCATGTCAGACCTATTTAAGTCCACAAATGTAAAAGTAATTTCTTTTCTTCAATAACCTTTGTATCTGAGATTCTGATATCAATTGTATGTCGATACTATAGCGTATATCAATGGTTTCCAGTTGATTGGTTTCATTGAAACCATATTAAGATAATTCTTACATATGCACATCAAGAGCTACAAAAACAACAACAGCCTAAACTGTGGGGAAAAAACACAGATCATCAGAATACCTCAGAGGCTTCGGTGGGACTCCGTTAACTCTATCCAAAATTTTCTGCTCATCTTTCGTTATTTTCTTGGGCAGCCTCAGCAAAGTACTAGCGCCAGATTTCTGTTGATTGTCACTCTGCAAGCAGAATACAATCAAAACAATCAACTGATTAAACATTTCATTCAAACCAAACACAGTCTTAACAGTTATTCTACAAATGAGTAGTCACACAAAAAATGCACATTTACATTAGTTTTACTTATTTTAATTTACATTACCCAACAGACAGACATTAGCCATGCTAGAATATGGTAAAGTCACATGGAAATACAGTAAGACACAGATTCACATTACATTACAAGCAGAGGAACGTTAGTCATGTTAATCCCTTAACTGGGCGCCCCGAGTCACGCTTGTCCATTTTACATTGAGTTACAGATAGTTGCCCGGTTAAGGGGTTAAGGTGCTACAAAGAAAGCACCTGATATGCCTTGTATTGAGCACGGGCTCGGCGAATATACTTCACTTTGCGACTGTCGTTTAGCGATGACCACCTCTTATGAAACTTCTCCACGACTACACTTCGCTCTGCCTAAACAATGAAAGAAAAAATGCCACCAAAATTATTCAGAATGTTGAAGTTAATTATATATAATCAAGATTTGAAAAAACTAGTTCTAAATAATACCAGTAATTATAGAAGAAAATAATCACTATTTTGAATTACATGCATTATTAGACATGCATTATTATTATTATTATTATTATTATTATTATTATTATTAGTAGTAGTAGTAGTAGTAGTAGTAGTAGTAGTAGTAGTAGTAGTAGTAGTAGTAGTAGTAGACATACAGATTGCATTTAATTTAAGTGACAGTTATCAAAGTGCCCCTCACTTTGGCCTTCACCATGATCATGGTGATAAAAATCTGTCTTAATAATAATAATATAATAATAATAATAATAATAATAATAATAATAATAATAATAATAATAATAATAATACAACAAAAACACATCCTAGTGCTACCTAATTAAATTTGAACATGTCTGATAAATAGCACGAAAAAAGAAACTAATTTTTTTGAGTAGATTCAATAATAATCACCTTTGGATGAGTCTGAAGATAATCCTTCACTTTCGTGTCGACATACAACTGTAGTCCAGATATTTTCAAGACTTCTGCCCTACAAATCCAACACAAATGGAACTCACAAGATGATAGCAAACAAAGCCTTTAACACCAAAAAAACACTTCATAAGTCACTTAAGATGCACCAATGTCTCCAGCCCCAAACAATCTGCCGATTAGCAATTGATTACCGGCCGATAATTTGCGCACCCCTGTAAACCACAGATGTGCATGTATTACCAGCGTAATTCTGCTGTACGCGTCAGAATCAGGAATTCTTCCAGTAAATGTAAAACTGCTGTTCATTTTCTCCACCAAAATGAGTTGATAAATAAAATGTAACAATCATGAGTAGTGAACTACAGTTGTCAGTCAAGTTAAAACAATCAACCATAAAAGTAAATTAAAACATTTTCTGGTTGTTTTAAATGACAGCCGCAAAGTTACTATAACACCAAAAGTGACACCAAAACATGTGTCAGATTGTCAGTAGCTAAAATATTCTCTGTTGGTATCGTAAATCACATATTATATGATATCAAGTGATATTACATGATATGATATATCATAACTTACTTGACTCTAGACTCCCCTGCATACTTGTTCTGCAATAAAAAAAAATTGAAAAATCTCATGCACATAGCAAACACAACAGCCTTATTATTAATATTGCAAAATGGCCATTTACTAGAATAATCATTTTTAATCCTTATTACCACAATCGATTATCCTGCAATCCTAATTATTATTAATTATCATAATTATTAATTATTATTACTATTCTCGTGAACAAACCACAGTATTTTGGCCCACCCTCAACAACCGATCAACTTCTATTGTGCCCCATTATAATGCCTGGACTGACCTTTCCAGCTTGACCTGACCTGGTTCTAATTCGGACTGGATTTGGCGTGCCATTGGCCGATTCCCTAGGCATTACGATAGTGGCACCATAGAAGTTTATTGATTGACTTGATTGATGCCAAGGGCATTGGGCGATGTCATACCAATCAACAGTTTAATTTCAACACCTTCATACACATCACATTACACAAATACATTACTCATAAATCGTAAAGGCAAAGTCATCACAATGACTAGCCAACGATAAAATTAGTCAAGAAGATTTTTTTAAACAGTCCACAACAGAAAGTTTACCACTACAAAAGCCCTCAACAATAGTAAACAAATTAAAGTCAAACCATGGTGCTATATAAATACATAGAAAAATGCAAGCATCGATGTCTATTTTTCAAAGCAGCAGTGAGGTCCAACTAACTGTCCAGTACTCCACCCCAACATTATCAACACCCAGTGGAGGGCCAAACAGGAAAAAAATTTTCTACCTCCGCTGTGGAGGCAGCTTCAACCCGTGGAGCAGTGGGGGTAATGAACCTTAACCCCCAGCAAAGTGAACACTGATTAACACTTAATAAATCATATATGAATTATTCATACAGGGTTGCGCAAAAAGCGGACTATATTAAATACAAACCTAAATGTGACTAGGCTGGTTTTTTTGCACCACCCTGTATATCAATAATTAATGGAGTACTGCTTACTGCCTCAGCTACTTTGGTGACAATACCTTTGGAAATCATATTTAGGGCAAGTGAAACACTACTACAGGTGAGAAATGCGTAGATTACCTGTTCATCTTTCGAAAGTTGCTTGTATCGTTTTCCCCTCGGCCAGCAGTTCGTCCTCGGTCGCATCCGGAAATTCCTGCCTCAAACCGTTGCAAATTTCACTCAAAAACCGACTCACAGGCAATGTCAACTTATGGAGCAAATTTCCTGATTTCTGAATTTCAGAAAACCAAAATGGTTGAAATATTCCGATAACACTTCATTAATCATAGCAATGTATGCACAACACACACACACACACACACACACACTTCTAAACAGACATCAAACACATGAACCGTCACACAAATACTATTAATCAGGTTAAATAATAAATATAGATTAAATAAAATTCCAAATTATTTTCTAAAAGCATTATTATAAAAACATGCACAGATTTCAGACAAAGCTAGCCACACTAGGCATCTGCAATCAGGTTATGTTATTAATTATTAAAGATAATAAATGTAACCAATAGATGATAATTTAAAGTACCTTCGATATGCCGTGGTTCTTTGCATCTTGAACAATTTCGTGCAAAGTACGAAGTTTCCTAATCTGGAAAGCAAAAACTTAAGCCATTCGAATGACTGTACTGACTGGAACACATTGTTACCGATTACTTTACGAAGCACATAAGAGGGTACCAGGAGAACCAAATATGGCAGGCGACTGTTTTAACCCCTTGATCGTCACATACTTTGGATCTGCAGTGTATGTGCAATGGGAAATGAGTATCCTCAGTTCCGGTGGTTTAAGGGTTAAAAATAGGGCAATTTCCAGATAATCCTGGTGATGTTATAAAACACTATAAAGGCCTAAATCAACAAGTTCTGCATGCAATAATCAAACTACAGGGTGGTGCAAAAAAACCAGACTAGTCACATTTAGGTTTGCATTTAATATAGTCTGTTTTTTTGCACCACCCTGTAATGAATTCATTTCATTTCAATGGAGTAATAACAGCTTTTACTCTTGCATCATATATAAATAAATGTTGGTGTCAGCAGAAAATTCAGAAATAGGGCATTTTGTAAGGTTTCTCCCAGTGAATAAACGAAAAATATCTCTTCAGATCTAAAAACAGTTTTTAAAAAATGAACATCACAAGCAAATCAAGTAATTTACCAAAAAGCGTCAAAACACCCGAAATAAAATAGCGGCTCACCTTCGGAGCCATTTTCAGCCACTGTTTCTTGCAGTAGTCAGCCGCAAAGTTTCCAAATTTCACAAGGCTCCAATCGATTAGAACCTCCCGTGCTGTGTAATGGAGTTGATCAGACGAAGGCAAAGACGTCAAAAGCCGATCAAAAAGCTGCTGTAGCTCATCAGCTGTCATATCTACAAAAAAACCATGCACTACACAAAATAAGACCTGAGAAAATTTAAGTCAAAGAGTACATCCCATAGATGCGGTGAGAAGCAGGTTTTTAAAAATAATATCGACAAAGAAAACACAACTAATGTAAATGAAACACAAGACCTCGATTTAAGTCACAAAAAACAAACAAAATAGAAGAACCAAAGTTTTTATATTCGTAATGCAAACCTCTCTTCGGGAAGATATCTTGCTCCGTTATTTCGGGCAACGCTGTAACAGAAAAGTAATGTAATCACTGAAATATATCCAAGTTCAGCGCCTAGGTAGTTAACGTCCAAATAATGACCAAAAAATGTTCATATTGAGGAAAAGCATAAGAAAGACGAAAATATTATGCAAATGCCTTATTTTGGGGTGAAGCAACTATTTTATCCCCCCCCCCCAAGATTTTCGCCCGTATCACCACCCACATACCATTCTAACTAGAAACTAGAAAAAAAATTTTACATTGAATAAGAACATCACCCAAGATACTGCTGGGGATTAGTAAAAATAAAGGCTCACAACTCACTTGGTGCTGTACCCTAAAATAGCACCCTCTGGTATGACAACCCATTTTCATAAAAATTTTACTGAAAACAAACTTAGACAATCAATCTAGCAGTCTGGGAAGAAAAATTATTCATAGAGACAAATTGTAGACTATTTATATTTCTAGGTGGCTGGATAAAAACTGTGTTCACACACCTTTCTTCCTTTTCTTCTTCTTCTTCTTTTCTTTCTTCTTTTCATCTTCCACTTTCGAGGTTTTGGGATTGCCTTCTACCGCTGCAGATTCTTCTGAAATCAGAAAATTGTCAAATGAGAAAGAACATCGTAATAAAAAAAAAACAAATATATAATACAAATATCAACTTAAAATAACTTACAATTGATATTTACAAACTCCATCTAAATGCAATTGAAAAGGGAAAGTTTGAAAGCGCTGACTCAGCACACCATTTTTCTCTCGCTTCTTCTTTCTGTCCATCTTCTGCCCCTTGTGCTTCTTTTTGTCATGTCCAGATGTCTCTGCAGACAACAATAGCAAAAACTGACACTCATAATTTTACCTGCATTGGAAATAATTAGAGACTCTTCACCATGACTTTATATACTATATTGAAAAATCCTCAACACAAAAAAACAAAATTTAATTCTAGCACAAAAAAGCAACAAAGATATCATCATCGTCGTCATCATCATCATCATCGTCGTCGTCATCATCATCATCGTCATCATCAAGAGATCACACATGTACACACATAAATACATGAATGTGTGTGTGTGTATAAACTGTATATATATATATATATATATATATATATATATATATATAATATATTATATATATATATATATATATATATATTATATATATGATACACAAACATACATACCAACATTCATTACATATATATGTACTGTAAATTATATAACCTAGTGATACCTCATGTATACTGGTATATGAAACAACCTCAAAAAGTAATTACTTTCATAATTATCAATAAATTCATATCTCAAAATAACGGAAAGAGATTCTAAAATAACACAATTAAATAACAATTATAACATAAACAAATATTTTATCTAAACATTAAAATGCAAACCTGAAACAGGCTTATCGTCTGTCGCTTCTGGAGCATCTGATGTCTTTTGCTTTGAGCGTTTCTCTTTATGCCGTTTAACCTTAAGTACGTCTTTATCTGCAAAAAAAGAAACACCCCTTGACCTTAAATCTAAAAACAATTAATAATCATGCGCAAAAAGCTTTCAATTCCATTCAATAAATAACAAAGCCATTAACCCTTTTATTACTTGACCCTTCGGCCTGAAGGGTTCAGAAACGTAGCCTGGTACCTGCTGCAGGAAAGAAATGGCCAACTTGAGCAATTTGAAAATGCACAAAACTGAGCACAAGATTGAAGTGAAAACATCAGAGGTTCATTAAAAACACCGGTTTAATTAACCCCTTAACTGTGTTTTTAACTGTAACTCAATGTAAAATGGACGGATATAACCAGGATCCCCAGTTAAGGGGTTAAGTTTAAATGCTTAAAATAGGAACGCAACATCGGTAAAGCTGATGGTCGATATTTTTACCTATGGCTGTGAGTTTCTTCAGAATGTCTGATGCGATTTTCACTTCCTTCGCATCTTTCTTCTTCTTTGCAACAACTTCTATTTCATTTTCACCTGTGAAATGTCCACAAAATCATCTAATAAGAAATTTTCTAATGATCACGACGGACAAAATTTTCACGCAATCAACCAAGTAAAGCACCGATGGATATAACAGCAAAACATTTACTTAACATCACATGCAAATCTATGGAAAGTAGGCACTCAGTTGGATTGAATCTTTCTCTCCTGCCCTCATTTTCTCCATTTCGCTAACCAATTGCAGGAAATTTCTAAGTACTTGAATAAATTTGTTTGCATCGTATAAATGCAATTCCCTAGCGTGAAATAAAACATGGTATTCAATAATAATAATAAATAATAATGATATTCAGGACAATTTATAAAGTGCAGTGAAAAAGACCAAAGTTACAGAAGAGGACATTGAAAAATCAACAAATAATGCACTGAATATAAACATATTCAGTCATTTCCTAAAACTATCCACAGATGGAGCTTCCTTACCGTGTGCATTCTGGTGACCAACGTGAGTTTCGTCAAACGGCACTTCGCTGTAAAGTCTTTTGCGTTTCCTATTCTTTTCGACGGCACCTCCATCTTGGATGAAAACATTAGACACAGAACTGCAAGGCACTTTACAAAGACGCTATGCAGACAATTAAAAAACACAAAATTTTGCAGCTTACAAAGCAAGATAAAATGCCAAATCTATTGCACAAAAATATAAAATTACCATGAAACTTAATTTCAACACACACACACGCATGAGAAACGGCTCCCTTACCTTGAGCTACAACCTCTTCTTCCGATGGGGTCTCCCTTCGTCTTTTCTTATGACTGTCGCTGTGCGGCGCTACACAAAAAAATTTACTTCAGTGTATGTATCTTTAAAAAAATACATCAAAATCTCATACAGAAATATTGGAGCGGTGGCAGGATTCTTGCAAGTGGAGGGTCACCTAATCACTGTGTTGCTACACAGTTGCTACACCTTGGGCAAGATGTTCACTCTACAGGATGGCACAAAAATAACTGAACTAGTCACATTTAGGTTTGCATTTAATACAGTCCGGTTTTTTTGCGCCACCCTGTAATTGTCTGTGTGGAAGGCAACAGGAAACAACCTCACCCATTTCATCCATTGGTGGTGTAAAAGGCAACTGGATCTGTCTATGAGTTGTCATTATGATCATCATCATTGAAATGTTACTATGGTTTAAGACTGTCAAGAGACTGCATTAACCCCTTAACTGGGGAATAAATCTGTAACTCAATGTAAACTGGACGGCTCTGAGCCGTCACGCCCGGTTAAGGGGTTAAACACAAAAACTTCTAACCCATGACATCTAAATAGTCTGTCTCTATTTCTGGGTCTCTCTCGCTGTTGTGTCGTTTCTTCTTTTTTCTCACCGTCGGCGGCGAAAACTGCGCTGATTCGAGCGTAAAACCTGAAAAGCATTGCGAACATTTACGCGAAAATTGTCGAAATCTGAACTGTGCACGACATTATTTCATTATATCGTCACATACAATTTCTGCAAAAATTTCAGTGAAACAACACAAATTTATTTCTGAATTGCCCATGAGAATGGTTTCAAAAATCACCAGCAAAGCACACATATAACTACAAAAACCAGATGCTAATCTAATAAAAATTTTAAAAAAATTTTATATCTCACATATTAAATAGAAACTTTAGGTTGCTAACGGTCACAGTTGATATTATGCAACTCTTATCTCTTCATATCAGAAGTTGTAGAAAGTTTTGGTCTTAATCACATCTAACCTTCATCTTGGCAAATCTGCTCCTCGGTAATTTCTCCAGCAACGTGTTTGCGATGTTTGTGCCTCTTTGCGCCTCTGTCTGTCTGCTCTCTGCCCTGTGTTGACTCCACAACTAAACAATGAAATTGTTAAGCAAACTGAATTCATAACGAAATACCAAGACAAACACACAAAGTCCAAACATGATATTACTTAAACCTGGTGAATAACATATACAAATCTGCATGTGTGTATCTTAATAACTTATTGATAAATTTTTCATGATCCTTATGAAATTGATGATGATGATGATGATGATGATGATGATGATGATGATGATGATGATGATGCAAGCAAATGGAACTGTTTCTCACTTTCGTTGCCGTTCCAAAGCTCTTCGGGAACAACGCGTTCACTGTGTTTTTTGTGTTTCTTTGGAGTTTGATCAAATGATTCAGTACTTTGTGTCATCCCATCAACTAATCATACATCCAAGACATCATAACGATATTGTTATCCACTTTCAAAACATGAAGCAACATAAATGCGGACAAATTCCAAAGATAAGCTGCAAAATGTCTACCAATAAAACAACCATTTAGCAAACAAGAAGCCTAGCGCTAAGCCTGGCATTTGGAAACAACCTGGCATTCTGATATCGGCTCAATAAAGATACAAGAAGGGTGCAGTGGAGTAGTGGTATGGTTCTTCCAAGTCATAAGAGAGCAGTGAGTTCGAATTTGAAACAAGTCAAAACTACTAAACAATTTAATAAATTGCTACAAAGTCTGCATTAAACGTGAAAATTAAAATAATGACCGTACCAGTTTCATCGCTATCGTGAGATTTGTGCTTCTTCTTTTTGTGCCTCCTTGTGTTCTCGTGTGCCGCATCCTGAACAGTTTCCGTGGAAACTGTACAAATGACATTTTATCCACATTAAACAATATTCTACAACGTAGCTGTTTGCAACGACAGATTCTGAATATGCTTCGATAGTTATGCCAAAAATTACGTTACAAGAGACTATAAAGTATCTTGAAAATGCAACTAACTGACAACATTGGCCATGTTTCAGTATTCTGTTTTAAATAATAGCAAAGCCATTGCAGTCTTTTACATAGATATCCGAACAAACCTAAGGCACTTTTGATTGGTGTTTCATAAACTTGATCCTCTCCAGAATCATGATTCTTTTGCTTCTTGCGTTTCTTTGAAATATTAGAACCCTCGCTAATGAAATTCTGTGACTCATTCCGAGATTCACCAACCGCAGTCATAACAGTACTAAAAGCATAAACCAAATGTCCACATCAACTGTCACAATGACGCCAAAAACCTGTCAACAATCTGTCCAATTTATGTCCAATACATCATCTTCGGCTTTTATATTAGGCAAACTGCTTAGACAACTGAAAGTTTTGCTAACCCTAAAAAAGATAAACATGACCACAAACCCTAACTCTAACCCTAATTAGCGTATGATTCACCACATCTAAAACTTTACCAAATTAAATTTGCATTACTGATGTTCTATCAGATTTCTGACTAGAAATGCCATGTAGAATTTACACCACTACAATGTAGATTGTAATGTAAGATTACCTAGCAATAATCTCTTCTCCAGACCCACTAGAAGGTTCTTTCCCGTTATCCAGACCCCAGTACAGGAATGGTGTAGTTGGCTAGAGAGGCGTTAGGGTTAGGTTAATGGAATTACTGAGTTACTAAGTTCCCGAAAAATCCCGAAACTCTCTTACTTACTTCGAATTCTGTGGTTACGCTTCACTGGGGTCCGGATAACGGGATTATTTATGACATTAAAGTTCATTTTTCGCATAGTGACGTTTTGTTAGTGGTAATGTATACTCTGGCCATTCACAAATTCTGACATATCATAACACATACTCTGCTGCTCATAAGCAGATGCGCTAGTGAATAAGATAAACTACAAAATCAGAACCATGTCTACTGAAAAATGCAATATTCACCGATTGAACGATACTACATGGAGATCTGCAGAAAAAATCTTACTACATTCTGCTTCTGAGTGCTCGTCCTAACAGGCGCTACATAAATCTCAATTTACATTTGCATAAGCCTATAGCCCTATATGGATACTAACCTGATACACAAAAATTTCTCAAAATGCAGATCAACGGACTCGTCTATGTAAATCAGGACAATTAGATTGTACAATCTGGAAATCTGAACGAAATCCTTAGCGATCGCAATTTGCAAAACAAAGAAACTTTCAATTAAAGGACTTCTTTTTTTACACCGGACCAACCGGAAGTAAGGAATTCAAGCGTCCGTGTGATTTGCCGCTGACCGGTTTATACTTTAAATCTAGAAGGCCTAATAAAAACCTTAGAGTTTCGACTATTTGTCAAATGGATTTAATATTATGGATGATAGTTTGAAATAGCAATTTACAAGTCGTAAATCGTAATAGGTTCTCTGATGTTTATCACTATAATTTTAGAAATGGCACGCATATAAAAATTATTGATTGATTTTACATTTCTGAAATATTGTCAATAATTTGTTGCAAAGTATGTAGGCCTACCTATTAATCTGTAAAATATTAATTTGGTAAATTAAGTCATGAATCATATATTCTCTGTAATTTTTTCCAGGCATATTGCTCAGTTTTAGTTAAGCAATTTATCTGTAATCCTGATATGGTATGGTACTGGAATTATAGCATAGGCCTACTTGCTTATGAGTTGGAAACAGTAAATTGATTGATTGATTGATTGATTGACTGAAATCAAATTATTAGACGTAAACCCTATCAGCGGCCGTGGTGCAGCCTCAACCGCAGAAGCCAGAATTAGTGTTTAGTAATAAGCCTACGAGAGTTAGACCGTGAGCTTTGTAATCTCTGTTGCATACTTTTAAGGCTATAAGGCATATAGGCAATTATGATTTATTAATCAACTGCGCGTATCCATTTGTAGACAATTAGGCCTACCCTATCCTATCCTCTGAAAATTGTATCACTGTTTTGCCCAAATCCCACGTCTGGCGACTCTGGTCTCGGCCAGAATAGGGGAAGCCCTTTTGCCCCTAGTGGCTACGCTAACGTAAGGTAAACTTAATTTGATACCCATAGCACGTTATCGTGAAGAAAACGGCACGTGGTTGCACGAGCCAGAGTGATTTAGATCAATAACAAACTCAAAACAGCAACTCCATTTACTGTCGCCGATTGTGACCGACACGCCCGGGTTTTAGTCAGACCAGACGCGCTTTTGGAATTCGCGTCGAGTATCTCCCGTCAGCTGCACGAGTTAGATTTCTTCCCTTCGGATTTGAGGCGGAATGTGACCAGACTGGAAGAGATGGAAAAATCACGTCGTGGTGGACTCCCCGGAGTGTCATTCCGTCCGTTCTCACGTACGTCGATGAATGCAAACGATCGAAAAAGGGCAGGATCAATCATCATCATCATCATCATCATCATCATCATCATCATCATCATCATCATCATCATCATCATCATCATCATCATCATCAACAACAACAACAACAACAACATCATCATCATCAAAGAAGACGATGGAAACTCTTAGAAATCAACATCAAGAAAAAGTGCTTCTAAACTCTATTGGTTTTCACACAGGCTATCATAAGTTCATAACCTCCTAAGCCACGTGAAATCTTGTTATTGTTTTAAACAGCTTAATTCAATCTATTAAGTAAGTAAGAAGTAAAATCTCGTGACTTTATATAGCACTTTCAAAAGTAGTAGTACAGCATTCGAGAACATGGAGGGCACCATAAGCCAAATATTGGGTGGGCCAACATGGCCTGTTTGAAATTTGACAATGCAAGGACTAGTGCTACAGTAGGCTATAGATATGCAAAAATTCAGAAGAGTGATGAAACGAATTAAAAGTTCGAGAAACGACACAACGTCACATGAATGGCATGGTACAGTAGACTCCCTAAATTGCTACGTTTAAGAGTTTACGTTTAAGAGTAGACGCGTTTCATTTGAAACATATGCAACCTGGTTAAATCCGTCTCAGGAAAGATAGACAGTAGATTTGACAAATCCTCTGTCCATACAGGTTGTTCGGGCAGTCCTAGTCCAAGTCATCCAGATTGGAGAATTTTCCCCCCAACGTCTCCGACCTTAAAAGCTAGAGACCAGTGGCGTAGCGAGAGGGCAGTGGGGGCGAACCGCCCCGGGCGGCACTTGCTTTAGGGGCGGCATTTTCGAGAAGACCTTATTTTGCTTGTGAAGAATTTTAGCAAGAGGAGGCACTTTTGTTCGCCCCAGGCGGCACCCTCCCTCCCTCGCTACGCCACTGCTATAGAGACAATTAATTGGAATTGTGTTCTGCAGACATCGACCGACGACCTTTTGAACTTTTCAGATTGCAACGGACAGGGCATTCAAATAAAAGTCTACGAACAGAACAAAAACTACTTCCCCTCTTCCCCTCTTCCCCTCTTCCCACTTTCTTTCTCAAAATATCCTATGCAGTCATTTCAATGCCCACTCTGCGACCTCCTCCTCCTCCTCCTCTTCTTCTTTTTTTCTTTTTCGTGTGGCGTCTGACCTCTATGACCTTATTTTCAACTTTTATTTACCCCCCCTCCCCCAGACCCACCAATCGCCTGCGAGCAATTGCCACCAATCATCGCAGGCGGTTAAGTCGCTGAGATAAGAAAAGGAAGGGATCTGAGGGAGGCGAGGAGAGGCGACCGAGTGGTTGGGGGTGGGGGTGGTGGTGTTGGGTTGTCCCTCCTTTCTACCGGATGAATCCGAATTGTGGATCGGGACAATTGTCCGCCCGTTTGGCGCCAACGGGCAGAAGTATCCGTTGGACCGGCGTCGTCTGCCTTCTTAAGGGTCGTCTGGTCTTCGTTTAGTCCGCAACCGGAAACGGAAGCGACACAAAACGCCATCTGCCGTCAATCATCAAAGGCGACGCCAATCGCCAATTTCTCTTTCTCTTTCTCTCTTTCTCTTTCTCTTCTCTCTTCTCTCTCTCTCTCTCTCTCTCTCTCTCTCTCTCTCTCTCTCTCTCTCTCTCTCTCTCTCTCTCTCTCTCTCTCTCTCTCTCTCTCTCTCTCTCTCTCTCTCTCTCTCTCTCTCTCTCTCTCTCTCTCTCTCTCTCTCTCTCTCTCGTAAACAAGACTAATGGGTGCATGTGTGTATTATATATACAGTATATATATATATATATTTGTGTGTGTGTGTTTGTGTGTGTGTTCTTTTGCTCAATTCACTGCTACATTGGGGACGTTTGTTAATGTGGTGTGTGCATATTTTCTATCTACGGGTTTTTCTATCTACGGGTTTTTCTATCTACGGGTTTCTTGCGGGTTTTTCAACCAAACCGCTCTGACTGCGTTGTTGTGATGTCGACGGTCTTAGCTTTCGAAGGCATAGAACTCATTCCAAGCGAAGACTCGTGAAGACTCACAACACATAGAAGGACTGGGAAGAAGAAGAAGAAGAAAGAAAGAGAAGGAGGAGGAGGAGGAGAAGAAGAATAAGAAGAAGAAGAAGAAGAAGAAGAAGAAGAAGAAGAAGAAGAAGAAGAAGAAGAAGAAGAAGAAGAAGATTGCATTTGACGACTTCGTAGCCTTTTATTCGGTAAGAGAAATTCGAAACAGTAGCGTTGGAGTATAAGAATGACGTTCCACTGCGTGGAAAAGACAATTGGTTGTCTGTTTCTGTCTGTGGCTTCCATGCTTCTCTTGACGTCCATCCTACGGACAACCGGATGTCCGGATCGCTGCGTTTGTTCGGTTCCGGCGAAGCGGATCTCGTGCGAAGGAGCCGGATTAACGGAACTTCCGGGAGCAGGGATGGTCCGTAACGGTTCCCTGACGTCGGTAACGACGTTGGATCTTCGCGGAAACCTCATCACACGGCTGGGTTCGGACGCGCCGGGGACATTGCTGGGGGACGTTGTCCGCCTGACTTTGACCGGTAACCGCCTGGAGGCGATAGAGGACAACGCGTTCCGCGATGCCAGGCTGCTCCAGGTGCTCGAGCTCGGCGGAAACCGCCTGACGCGGCTGACCAGGGCGATGCTGCGCGGGACGGAGGACGCCCTGCTCCAGCTGGACCTGTCCTCCAACCGGCTGGACCGGATCGACGACGGAGCGTTCGAGGGCATGCGGACCCTGTCGCGGCTCGACCTCGGCGGGAACCGCATCGCCCGGGTGACGCGAGCCGCCCTGCGCGGCCTCTCGAACCTCCGCTACCTCGTCCTGTCCCACAACTCCGTCGCCGATCTCGACCCGGAGGCGTTCATCGACCTCGACCGGCTCGTTCATCTCGCTCTCAAGGCCAACCCGATCCCGGCGGCGGCGACCGTCGAATTCCAGTTCCGGTCACCGTTCCTGTCGTACGTCGACCTGTCGGAGTGCGCGCTGACCGAGGTGCCTCGCGGCCTACCGTCGACCCTCCGCTACCTTCAGCTGAGACGGAACAACATGACGACGATCGGCGGCGGTCGGGGGAAGGTTCTCTCGGCCACTCCCTGATGGATCTCGCCATCTTGGTCCTCGACGAGAATTCCATTTCCGGTCTGGACAACGACGACGACGACCAGTCCTCCTCCTCCTCCTCCTCCTCCTCCTTCGCGTCCATGACGGGACTTCAACAACTGTGGCTGAATTTCAACCGATTGAAGCGCATTCCCGAAGTGCCTGTCGGACTACAGCGGCTGCTGCTGGAGTCGAACGCCATAACGGAACTGTCGGACTCTTTTCCGGAGCATTCCAGCATCTACACGCTATCCTTGGCCGGAAATGGCATGTCGTCGATCGAAAGCGGGGCTTTGCGTCGCCTCGCCGGACTGCAGAGCCTCGATCTCAGCAACAACCGGCTCGTCTCCATCGACGGTGGCACGTTTGCGGAAAACAAACAACTGAGGACGTTACAGTTGTCTAGGAACCCGTTGGTCGAACTCAGGGACGGAAGCTTTCACGGTCTGTCCGCCCTGCGACAGCTGTCGCTGGCCTTCGTTTCCACGCCGGCGGTAAAAGCCGCCGCCGACATATTCCGCGACCTGGAAAACCTGGAGAGGATCGACCTGGACTGTAGTCCCGGGCTGATCAGGGCCGTCACCGCCTCCGACGACCTCCTGGCCAGCCTCTCCAGCGTCCGCGAACTGTCCCTGCGCCACTCCGGTCTGCGGGTCCTTCGATCCGACTTCCCGGAGTTCCTACTCAACATGGCGACTCTGCGACTTTCCAGCGCCCGATGGCACTGCGACAGGCGGATGATCTGGTTCAAGGTCTGGTCGTCTTCTACGGTGACCTCGGTCAAGGTCGTGGACGCGGCAGAATCGAACAGGTGTCACTCGCCCGCTCACCTACGCAATCGCTCCATCGCCCACCTCTCCGACGACGAGTTCGCCCCTACCGTGGAAACTACGGACTACGACGATCCGGAACCGGATTGGGCAGTTCCACAGGACGCGTCCAAGGGTTCCAGGACAACGGACTTCGGTGGTGGACATCGGATTCCTCTTCCTCCGGAAGCAAGCGGACAGTCCGATTCCTCCGAACGCAGTCCTCAATGGCCTCCTCCTTCTTCTCCTCTGTCCTTCAGTACACTGAGGTGGATGCCAAGGCCAGATGAAGTGTCGAGGACAGCTAGTTATTCAAAGGACAGATTTCCACCGCAAACCGAAGGGGCCATGACCTACTCCCCTGATCGGTCGAAAGAAGCTTCGAAAGGCGTAGATCCGTCTTCATCATCGTCGCCGAAAGTTGTCGTCGTCGTCATCATCATCATCATCGTCTCGTTCGTCGTTGTATCCGTTGTCGTTGTTGGCGTCATCGTCTTGTTCAAAAATCGACGGCGGTTGCACGACGGTAAGCAGTGGAAGCAACGTGAGGCTGTTCTGGCGGCTGTTACCGGCGTCGAACCTCCGCCCTCCGAATCGTCAAAGGAAAAAGATGGCAGCGGCGGCAACACCGGGTATTTCCTTCGGTCGTCTGCTGCAGCCTCCATTCCGCCAACGATGAGCCTCGTTCCGGGACGAGATGTCAATCACGAGGGGCCGCGTCGAGTCTACAAGTGGACCGATTTCTAGTTAGCGCTAGGTTATATAAATATATATATATATATATAATCATAACCACATCATCATGTACCAGACAAATGATCATAACAAACCAGACATGGACAACAGGGGTTGGGTCCACCCATGGGTTGGGTCAGAAATTTCTGTTTTGGTGGGTTTATCGATTAATTTTCGACGGCCAATAACTGGTCTAAGAAACTGTAATGTATTGCAGTGGGTTGGGTTGGGTCAAGAAACTCTATTGTTTTCTTTCGTTGGTTGGGTCGGAATCAATGATAGGTTGGGTTGAGTTTTTAAAACGGGACCTATTCTCATGGTCTGCTTGAAAGACTCGCTCTTCTAACTTCGATGCATTTTCAAACTCGTATTAATCACAGTTTAAGAATTACAATGAATTTTCAGGCTGCAGCAGGGCCACTATAGACTTGTTCAAAGGGGAAATTATATACAAGGTGGCCCAATAAAAACGGCACCATGCTGGATGTTTCATTGAAAAATCTGGTAAATTTATTGGTCACGATGCTTGGAAACATTGGTAAACTGCGTTAAACTTATTAGGTGTATATCTCGAACGCTTGATTTTTCGGTGGTTTTATAGACTTTACAAACACCAGATAAACTCAGGTATGGGCGCCACGCACATTGAGGCAAGAGGCCGAAGAGGGGGAACTTTCCCCTCCTGGAAAATGCAAATGCCAATATTTCACATTGAAATAATATTTGAAAGCCTTGCTAAAATATTAACCGTGACCATTGTGTTAATATGTGTCTTGCCCCTCCTGGAAAAATTTCTGCGGGCGCCCATGAACGCAGGCCTGTGGAATGCCGATCGGGAAATTAATAAATCAGTCTTGGCTTCTGGGACGTCTGTGTGGAAGACTTGGACGCAGCATGATCGATTTTAGAAAACGAAATCACTCGCAAGCAAAATAAATCTGGTTTGAAATAGAGAGAAATATCGACTTCTTATGCGACCTGGGACCCCATTTTGTGAAACAGGGTGAGGTGGAGGTGGAGGTGGAGGTGGAGGGGGGACTTACAGCAGTCTCCTTCCGGATGCGTTGAAGAGCTACGGGTTTACGATTTCCATCGGAAAAACCGACGACTAGGCGACGATCAAATTGATTTGAGATAAATAAGATAAAATACTGTAACAACAGTACGCCTACGCCTAATGACCGGGGGAATTCCCCCCAGTTTTAAAATCCCCCACCAAAATTGTATCTGCTGGCTTGGGGGATGGAAATTTCCCCCAAAAGCGTGGAGAGACAAATCTGGTCCCCAAACATTTCAAACTCCCCCCAATGTCAAGGTGGCTAGAATAAACACTGATTGTATGATCTCGCGACTAGGGCTGTCATCGGGTACCCGGGAACCCGGGTACCGAAGACAGTCCGGGTACCCGGGTAGTAAAAGACTAAAAGTGGGAAGGATTATCCGTGAAAGCGCAGTATAAAGCGCCATCTGGTGTAAAATCTGCCGGAAAACATTTTGCCGACTGACTGCTACAGATTGAACTTGGCCTGTTCTAAATACGTTTTTATTGTTGTTGACATCTGACTTCATCTAGTTTAGTTTCTGTAATGATTTTTGATTAATCATATTAAAAGTTAAAATAAGTTTATGTTGTATACATATAGGCCTACAGATCATTATTAATATTAAGGTAGACTGATTTTTTTGGAGGGGGGGTGTTTCTTTCGTTCATTCGTTACATTGGACTGCATCGCGTGCTTCGCATTTAGTCTGGCGGAGACTGTTTCTCGTTTGTCTTTTTCGTCTGCCGCCCCGCCTTCTCTCGTTACCAACATGAAAGTAAGTATGTCAGTCGAGAGCTCTCCGTGTCGCATTAATACACCGCATATGCATGCCGACCGCAAAGATCCATTCGCTTCACTTGAAACGGCCGAATAGACGACTGAATTCTATGATTCGATCCGTGTCATCATCATCATCATCATCATCATCCTCTTCAGCAATAGGGACACGGTCTCTGAAAAGGATCTCATCTCAAAGCCGCGAAGCTTTTTCTATTAGAAACCGGAAAAATGTCCTTGCAATTACCGTTGAATAATGTGGGATGGGGATAAATTTTGGGGGTGCCGACCTCAAATTGGGGATGTTGGAGGGTGTTAGGGGGTGTAAAAATATCCATGGATATGGCCCTCTCCCTGAAAGTTTTGGAACCACTGTATGGCTATAGATTAATTAATTAGTTAGTTATAGAAGGCGGAGATTTAAACCAACTGGCCGTCATTGACCATGATGTATTGAATGGATGGTTTCAATGTATTCATTTTTTACATTATATTTTTTCTTATTTTAAACTTTGGGGTCGTCCATAAATGACGTACCACGATTTTGGCACTTTTTGACTGAAACTCTCTATTGTTATTGGAGTTTCAGAGCAAAATGGTCGGAATACGCTTTCCTAGCGTTATTGAGAAATAAGATTAATTTTAAAAAAGAACTAAGACCAGTGGCGTTATTTGGGAGGGGGAGTGGCCCCCAAGGAAATGAAGAAACAATGTATAATGCATTAAATAAATGTGAAATGCGCAAAAAATCACCACGAATTGACCAACATTTTCAATAATTTACAAAGTTGACCCAAAATTTGGCCCCAAAATTATCATGCCCCCAAGAAAGTGTGAAATGACGCAACTGCTATAGGCCAGGGTTTCCTACGCTTACTGGAACTGTGTTCACTTCGGGGGCTTTGTAGCAGGCCACGATCCTGCACTTATTGTCAACAACAAAAATGGATAAAAGTAACACTAATCATTTTAATATAAGCCTTGTATGGAGGATTGTAGGCATATACAGTACTGTAAATGTCTTAAAACCTAAGCCTACTTGCAACTTTCAAGGCTTGACATTGTGGTATTGGTTAGAAAATAACACTTTTGAATCTAATTTCGCGCTAATCCGCGACCCACTAGATCGAGCCGTGCGACCCACTTTTGGGTAGCGACTCTCACAGTTTGGGAAGCACTGCTATAGTCCACATCGATAGCGTCTTACTGGTAAAGTATTCTTTAGTTGGTGATTCATACAAATTTTTAAAGCTGAAAAATCTAACCGAAAATTGATTACAAATCAATATAAACTTGGTCAACATTTACATTGTCACTTGTTCCCAGCACCAGAAACTATAACCATGTAAAATGTATGTATTGCTAGAAAAGCAAAAGCGGTGACAACATGTATTTTAATACCATTTATTGATGCACAAACCATTTCAACGCAGATGGATGCCAAAAACTGAATAACGTAAATCCAAAACTGAACCAAAACTGTACTTACTATATATATACATATACATGTATATATATATATACATGTATATGTATATATATATATAAAGGTAATATATGTACACAAGATGTATTGAAATTTGAAATACATGTATTGTTTCTCAACACTGCTGCTGCAAAGTCATAACTGCTGGGGTTTTTTTAAAGTTCCTTTATTGACAGATGCCGGTTCCTTTTCATCAACTGGATCAGTCAATAAACGTAAAGTTAATACGCATAGCAGCACAGACAGAAGTCATTACTGTACGCACAGCAGTAGCAGTGCCCAGACGTGCACACTCAGGCAATATAATGGTACTGATTGGAAGTCTCTTTGTCCCGTGCCATGTAATCTCGATCGATGAGGCTCTCGATCCTTTTCTTTAGGTCCGTCGACTGAAACAGAGCAGGTTTTCGATAAGAGACGGAACGCAACCGCGAGATCGTTTCAAATTGGAAAGAAATTCTTATAAACCACTTACATAAACTCAACAGCACGACTTCTACATCCATCAGACCAACTTTGTACATCAATTAGGCAAGAAAACATTTTAAAAACTGATGCAGAAATGCACACACAATGGGGCCCACCCATGCAGTATGTACGCACTGAGGAGGTGGGGGGCGGGGTGGATTGGTGCTAGGACAAAATGTCATGGGGACAAAATGTAATCTTAATCCAAACCCTAAACTGTGACATTTTGTCCATGACATTTTGTCCATGACATTTTGTCCATGACATTTTGTCCATGACATTTTGTCCATGACATTTTGTCCATGACATTTTGTCCATGACATTTTGTCCATGACATTTTGTCCATGACATTTTGTCCATGACATTTTGTCCATGACATTTTGCCCGCTGACATTTTGTTCCCATGACATTTTGTCCGGCCGTGGTTGGATTTAGGAGATCTTGCGTATGTATGGCGTGCAAACTGTGGGTTAGGGGGGTTGAAACTATGTCTTTTTTGCACACGTACTATATGGATGAGCCCTTAGAAGAACATCACCTTGACAGGAAACTTCAGCTGGTCGAACAACTCCGCTATCAGCTGGTTGTGCGTCAACGTTTTGCGCATTTTCATAATTCGGACGATAGCCGCATCCACTTGATACTGACGATCTTGAAAAACTCTCTCCGTAGTATTCAGATTTTCCTCTTGCTAACAGAAAATCAACCGAAAACGCAGTAAAAACCATAATAATGGCGGGCTGTTCATCCCCTCAAAGATGACTATTCTGCCATTTGGAAAATCAAATTGTTTAATTTCTAAATTAGTGTGCTTATTATCAAAATATATCTGAAATATGGTTCATAAAATGATCCAAAATGCAATCATATTCTTCACCATCAGCAGCACAAAAATTTCTAAGAGAGCATAATGATAATGATGATGGTAATGAGTGATGATAGTGATAATAATGATTACACTGGTCTACGTCAATTTTGCTGACTTGAAGACAACATGTGATCTTTATGTATTTTGATGAATCAAAAATCAATCCATTTCCTCCTATCACGTCAGTTTTTCAATCAAAAAACGCTGTTTACTGATTTACTATTTACAGTACTAACGTAACATTATGTATTATAATTCTTTAGCTTATTGAATATGCAAAAGATAAGGATGTGCAAAAAGATATGCTTAATATGCAGTGGACATAACTAGTTAATAATACAACAGTTTAATAGGCATTTTTAAACTGCAGACGTCAGCATTTTATGGATATATGCCTATATAAGCAAAACCGACGGCAGCATTCAACATCATAATATGTAAAAATGGAATATGTCAACCAGCACTTCAGGAATTATCCTTGACAAGTTTGGCTACATTTGTGGTTGTTTTACAACACTTAAACAAAGGAGAGATATGTCTGAATTTGTGCATAAAGCTTATAATGCATATTTCGAAGTTAAATTGGGTGACCAGGACAACCTTGGGCACCACATAAAGTGTGCAGGACATGTGTTGAAAGCCTCAGACAGTTCATAATGTTACTAAAGGTCAGACAATGGACTGAAGGTCAGAGAAAAGTCTTAGCTTTGGAGTTCCAATGGTGTGGCGAGAGCCTCGAAACTATGTTGATGACTGCTACTTTTGCTTTGTAACTATTTTGGGCATGTCCACAAAGACAAAATCTTCCATCCAGTACCCAAATCTCCCCTCTGCTCTGAGACCGGTTGCTCACTGTGACAAAGTTCCTGTGCCTATTTGCACTACTTTGGGAGTTTCTGATGAATTTTGTCTGTAACAGACACCGATGGTGAAGATTTCGTGCGTCAGAAGTTGAATGCATTCAACCAAGCTGAGTTGAATGAACTTGTAATAGATCTAGATCTGCCGAAGTCAGCAGCAGAGTTACTGGTTCAAGACTGAAGGAAAAGAACCTGTTGAGTGTTGACTCCTGGTAACCACGCTTCTTTATCTTGGCAGAGATCTTCTGAAATATTTCCATGTGGGAGGAGGAGTTTGCATTATCAACATCAAAGGACTTATTGCATCAATGGGATGTTATAGTTGTAGACAAGATGCTTTTTACGACGGGATTACTGACTTTCTTGGCAACTTCAGAGCTGAGAATTATGACCTTCAGTTCAAAATTCAAGATTGCTTTTCAAGACTGGGAGCAAACAATGAGTGTCAAGTTGCATTGCCTTCATAGCTACCTGAACTTCAAATCTTGAAGCTATGAGTGAAGAACAAGAAGAATGCTTCCATCAAGACATCAAGACCTTGGAACGTAGATATCAAAGATGGAACTCGAACATGATGGCAGACTACTGCTGGTGTGTACAGCGTGCCAACTGTGACCATAACTATACCAGAGCATCCAAAAAGAGAAGATTCCTGCCTCAAAACTTAAATTTAAGCAACTAGCAATTGCTCTTATTGCTCTCTTGGTTAGATGACAGACTAATTTTTTGGCTGAATAAAAAAATTATGTGCTATCAGTTCTTCAGAATTTCCATTGTCCCTTATATTTGACTTTAACACCTTTAATTAAGCATTCCTCATTTGCGAAAAAATTTGATGTATTGCATAATTTTTGACTTCATATCTGGAATCAGCACCTCTCAATTGGGTAAAATCAGCAAAAATACTTAGGTCAGCAGAAATTTTTTTTAAAAATGTAGACCAGTGTTATCAATCAATCAATCAATCAATTTTTATTTCTCAAGATTATACATATTAAACATACAAAATTAAATCATTTCTTATTATGTAAAAAAAGATCATAATATGTAAAAAATATATAATTCGTTTGAGAAATGGGTTGGACAAAGGGTATAAAACCCGTAAGACGGTAAAGCTATTTGGTTTAGTGATTTACAAGTGACAGTACTAATTATAGAATTCCAAAAATTGAAGGTAAGAGTATTTTGAGTTGTATTTATCTAAGGTTTATGATGGTAATGGAGATGGCTGTGATGATGATGATGATGATACAGTAAGAGGTCCACAGATTCTTACCGTTTCTTTCATTTGGATCTGATTAATTTTGATACGAAACAATTTGTGTCTGAAGTCGTTATTAAATATGAAACGATCCCCAGTTTCAACATCTTTCCCCTAAAATACAAATTTAAAGCAAACACATTTACATCTAGGGCTGTACAGGATTTCAATCTGGCAATTTGGATCGGGGTTGGATTTGCAAAAAACCGGCTGGAAAACTTGTTTGGTACGGTAGTGGTACATGGCTAAGTTGACTGTTCAACTGAGCAATAACTCAACTAACAAACTATTGTATTTCTTATTAGACTTATTTTAATCTGAAGAAATATTCATTACTCATTAATCAATAGAATTACATGTTAAAACTTATAACTGCACTTAGCACTTAGGGTGAAACTGTATAGAAAAAAATGCCCATTTGCAGGCAGCACAAACCCTGCCAAAATCTGGCCAGAATTTGGCCGTAGCCGGACTTGTGAAAATGGCCGAAATTCGGTACAGCCTATTTATATCCAACAACATTTCATCCTCCTCTGCGATTATTTCCCTCAAAGACATAACTGTAATTAGACCTAAATTCAAGCCACAAGATGTAAGGATTGACGGGCCAGTCTGGATTCTAAAACCGGTCCCAAAGCCAGTCAAGACCTCCTGTACAGTACATACCTTGGGATTTTTGTGTAAGACTCTGGCTTTGCCGCAAGCCAACGACTGCATGGTCCTCACCAACTCAGTGATCTCTAAAATTGTCAAAACCACAAAGACCCACAGATGCTGCAGTGTCACAGATGTAATACAACATAAGAACTTCTATAGCGCCATTTTGGTAATGCACTTAGCATCAGCGGATGGTCGCTCCAAGGTGGAATTGTAAACTGCAATGCCCAATTGTCAAATACAAATTTCCAGTGCCACGTGATGGTGATTAGGCTCGGATTTCAGAAATATTTTTAGGTTTTAAAATTGACATATCAATTCCAAACAAATTCTCAAACATAATATATATCTCTTGAGAAAATGTAGGCACAGCTTGGAGTTGCTTCTGCACCGAGTCAAACAGGTTCCTGTATGATGGTTAACGTCACTTACCAACTTTCGTCGCATCTCTTATCTCCTCCAAAGAGAATTCATTACCGTCGTTGAACATCAAGAGACAAAGAGCCTGAAACAGAGACACCTGCAGTTCCTTCCTGCCCTGAAATAAAAATAAAATATCGTTAAAATTACGATTACACTACTAAGAAAGCATACTAACTCTGGAACCCAGAACAATTCAGTGTCTCTATTCAATGATTTTTAGGGACAAAAAACTGTCAACAAAGCATTTTTATTTCGTAACATCATCAAGCTATGCACATTCTATGTAAACTATCTAACATATCTTCATCATTATACAGTTATTTAATTATAATGCAAAGGAAACAACCCATGACTAGAATACCAATAAAATCATATAATCACAGTACTTATAAACATAGAGCTATATCAATCGTATTTCTCTACCCTTTCCACTAATTACACAATACCTTCCACGAACAAAAACACGTTTAATTTATTTGCCTTAACATAAATATCACAAAGTTTTTATTCGGGCTTCACAAACTCATCACGTTTGACGTTAAAGTCGCCGATCTGACTCACCGCATCGAATTCCGCCTTGAGGACACAGTGGCCGAGATTTGGCTGCCACTGGAGCTTACGGCCGCTGTGCTTTGCGTGGTAGAATTTACTGAATATCTCCTGATATTTTATCATCTAAAATATTGATTCAACGTCAAACCGTACGAATGCTCATTTCTAAAACTCTTATGAAAACAAACTCCTAGCCTGCAAAACTAGCAAAATGAAATGCCACAAATAAAGGTCGATGAAAATTCGGGAAATACAAATACGACTAAAACACCTCAATACTTCTATCTGCATATATATATATATATATATATATATATATATATATATATATATATATATATATATATATATATATATATATATACAAGAGGACAAGAGGGCAAATAATCATTTACACAGCAAGACCATAATGTGAATTAATTCAAGGGTGAAACATAGTGGTTCCAACACAGGGCAGATCCTACTGAACCACTCTAACCCCGTAATTATAATATTGCAAGGGTATTCAGAAGTACAGTACATGTAATACAGATATGTTTCCATAGCAACAAATCCATTTCACTAACCTCTTCAGGCAGATTAACTTCCATCGGGGCATATGTGGGCCAATAGCCCATGGTCAAAACATTCACCATCAGTTCAATGTTATCCGGCGATTTCGTATTAGCCATGTGCTGCAACCAGGCACAAACAACACAAAAAACCGGTTCAGAACAGTAATGGAATAGTGGTAGGAATCTTGTTTGAACTTGACCTATACTACCTGTTTAACCCTTTGAATATGACAGGCCGGCGTATATAGCCTAATCGCTCCAGGGAAGCTACGGTTCAAAGGGTTAACGTTGAAACCTTGGACAAGTTGTTCGCCACAAATTGTCTGTGAGGAAGGCAAAAGGAAACTTCCTCACCAGGTGGCGTATAGAAGCCAAATGCCATGAACTCACCAGCATAATAATATTACCCCTGTAACACCTCACCATGGCAAAAATAAAGCAGTCAAAACTTAAAAACCTAGCAAAATTTCATTAAAATATGGCGCTACAACGTACATAAATTAAAAAATACACACAAACACACAATTACCTGATCTCTTACTTATTCACGTCATCTTAACCCTTTTGCTAAAAGACCCTTCAGCTAGAATGGCTATGTATATCAACAATGCATGGCAGTCCAGAATGCAGCAATGGTATTTAAATGTACAGATATACAGTTCTGTGTTGTAATTTCACTTTATCTATGCCAGTATGGAAACTTAGGGTTGCCACTGTAATGAAAGGGTTAAACCATCTGATGGCTCATACCTGTTTGAATGCCAGCATGATATCCTTTGATAGTTCCATGTCTTTAAACATTCCTTCAAGTTTGCTGGTAAAACCACCGCCACATTCTGTCAAGTTTCACAACCAAACAATATGTGAATCATTGATCAGCAAACTATACAACAGCAAAATATCTGCCCGCCCAAAGAAATACCCCGGGGCCAACCTGTGCCGGGCCCCACAGAAAAATATGTATTTGGGCCTCCAAGGACAGAGGGCGTGGTGGGGGATCTAGTTGTATAATACAAGAAATGTATCCTTTGGAGGATAGGTCCCTGTGACTGCCACACCCCCCAATTTGCAAACTTAGTGGGTGCCTAGCCCAAGTTCTGTCACTACTACTAAGAAACTTAGACATTTGTTTGCAAACAATTCAAAATATTCTAAAGAAACTATACATTATTAAGAATAATTTTTTTACAGAATGTGTAATGATAGTTAACAACGGAATAAAAATGTTTAATTTTCTTGATGCGTGGAATTTATTTTGGTTGCCAGTATCTGTGATAATTTGGCTTAGGTAAACAGTCCTAATAGCTTCAGCAATAATCCATTAAATCCTTGTAATGAAGTTCTAAAACAAATCCAATGCTGCAAGCAAAAGCAATACTGCTGTACGTCATCGCCTGGAAGTAAGTAAGTAAAGTCTTGTGAATTTACAGAGCAGCATTGCGATCGATATAGCCGCTTATTCTTTCGGCGCTTAGAAAGCCCAACTGCATCTGTGCTAAGGAAGTTATATTCGCCGTCCACTGACCCTGCTTCAGCTTGGAAAGCATCGACTTCTCTGCATCAACCGAAGCACTTTTACCCACAAGAAGCCTCTTTGCCAAGTCCTTTTTGTAAAATGCTTCAAATACATCTTTACCTAAAGCAAACAAAATACAACCCAAACCATAAGCACAGACCATATCCATTTCAGTGTGACTATATACACAAAGATAACTGCAACCAAAATACATTATGTTTTGCGGTAGAATACGATACAGACAGAAAACTTACCGTGTATGAAACGAAAGAGGACCATGATCTTGTCCAAAAGTCGCTCCAACTCTTCCTCAGTTGACTCCTAAAGTGAAAACAGTGGAGAAAATATTTTAAATGTTGCACCTTATTTTTTTAAAAAATTATTTCAACCGTGCATCATCGCATAACTCTCTCGCTATTGTCAAATCCATATTTGTCTCTTACTAGAATTACAGGCTAACCTCCACAAAATCAGTATTTTAAGCCAAAAATTTTAGCCTTTGGGTATTTTAAACGAATATAAATAACAAAAACATCTCTAGTGGATTCCAATGCAGATTGCTGTTATGTTTAACAACTGTGCAATTTAAAATGAAGCAAATCAATATTACACGAGTCAAATTTTGCTACATCAAAACTTATCAGTTCACGAGTCTTATTGTCACCTTATTATTTACCCAAAATACATTTGAAAGAAATAATTTATCAGCTGCTTGACAAATGAGTTATGCTACATTACAAAACATTCAAATTAATACATTACATAATTACATTACATAATTACATTACACAAATGCAATCCAACTGCTACTAACACTTTTACAACACTGCAATCATCCTCAATGTCTTCAAGTTTCAAATGCCTTCAAGTTGCCCACAGTTGTTGGTAAGGAAAAAAGTATAAAATGTGCCACGTCATAGGAATGAAAACTTGATAGCAAATAGTTCTATCAACATCAACTGCCCTGCCCTATGAGATTAAGAAGGTAAAACTACTGCAAAATATTACCTTGTTTCCAGCGCGCAATTTAGAATCGACATATTTGGCTGCAAAAGTATAAAAGCAGTCTATTAAAAACAAAGAAAAATTACTTTTAGAAGTCAGTAATACCTTCATTTGTATCAGAAAACATATCTCACAGCCAATACGACTCATCAAAAAGTGAGTCTTGCATGCAAATCAAATGTTATTGCAAAAGAGCACCTTACAAATTGAGAAATTATTTTTCCATCGACTCGATATATACATATATGGATAAAATAATTATATTTTCAAAAAAGCTCAGAGTTTTTTCACGCCAATCTCACCGATTACTTCGGCCGGTTTATTTTGCCGCTGATTAATGAAATTTTCAAATGATTCTTTCATGACATTGATGAACTTTTTCATTTCTGTTAAAACACACGGCAATAATGTTGTCGATTTTGTCTTTAAAATCTAAAACATAAATTTGCAGACAAAAACCATAACTTATAACACCAATCGTGGCAAATTTCCAATAAAGTACAGATGAAAACATAAATATTTTGCTACTTTTCTACATTCAAGCCTCAGCTTACTGTCTATATTTTAATTTTAAAATTTTATGACTTTAAATAAAAAAGCCTCTCAAAGTCCCTTTCCACAAAATCTAACTGCACAGAAAATTTCTACTAGACCACACAAACCCAACGATTTCTAGAAAAATGGTCTTCACAGTACATAGCGCCCAACTTGTTTAACATATAATTATTATTTAAAAACCTAACTGCAAAAGATCGTTCTAATGCTGCCCATAAAACACCAATAAAAAGAATAAACATGAGGTCAAAAAAGTAACAGAAAAAACTGCCTCATAATTTCTGAGAAAAACTGCTACTGATACTAACCAAGTAGCTGTTGGACCATGTCCTTGTCTTTCTCCGGATCATTGTCATTGTTAATTACAAATATTCTACCAGTTTTCTAAAATCAGCAGTGGGCAAAACACACATACAGAGCGAGACTTATAAAAAAATAGCAAGAAGAGGAAAAAGCGTGTACGTGGCTAAGCAAAACGCAATGTTGACTTTAAACTGAATTACAAAATGGCTAGGTTTTTTTTCTAAACCCAGAAATCAGCAGTGGCCACACCTTGATGTAGGAAGCAAACGCCACGTATAGCTCCTTCAGTCCATCCCTCACGCGAGACAAGAGCTGGTAAAGGAGCGCCAGGTCGTCGACACGGTTCTGCTCGAGCATCAGGTCGAGTCCTATCCAACCAACAAACAAACACAAGCAAACCGAGATTTATAAACAACGTAACCAACGCACGTAAAATTAACACAGAAAAACATAACACGATGAAATACCACTCAGCAAGTTTGCAAAGAAGTAGCTAAGCAAAGTTTGCCAACTAACACCAACACTATTACACCCAGGTAATACGTAACAACTCAACATAAGCCTTGAGTCTGTTATTTCATCAAACTGTCAATCATACATGTCAATCATACATCTCTTCCATTATCGAGTTCAGTTACCACAGGAAATAATGACTGCACACAGCATTTGAAATATTCACTTGTCAAATTAAATGCATAAAAGGGGGCATCGTAAAATCAGAGTGGCAACAGAAGCCTATCCAGCAGGTTTACATGCTCATTCTACTCAACAGAATTACAGTGTACAAGCAGAACGTTACAATTTGAATACACTGCCAGTAGTAATGACAAAGCAAATTAACCCCTTAACTGGGGATCCCTGATATATCCATCCATTTTACATTGAGTTACAGTTAAATACACGGATAAGGGGTTAAAAGAATCAGACCATTGCATAGCTTTGACCAGTGAGACTTAACCCCCCTTAACTGGGGATCCCGGATATATCCGTCCATTTTACATGGAGTTACAGTTAAATACACGGTTAAGGGGTTAAAAGCAAGATACAACAATTGGCCAAGCATTAAACTGTAAAAGATATGAAAACAATGAAATCAGTTTGACCAGAAGAAAGGTAAAGCTGCCGGTCTCTTTACCTTTCTGAAGCAAAGCATGGAGATGCTGCTCGATCAGCTGCTTCTCAACGCAAAAGATCAACGGCTTCCTACAATTGTTACCATCACGTAAACTTGGCCGTAGCAACTGCGAGACGCATATTAATGTCAAGCATACTTCACGCCTTCTAGTTTAGCAACTGATGGTCTGATACTAGACCAATAACTGTAAAAATCCAACGAACATGGTGGCGCTGGTGGTGGTGGTGATGCTTTTTGCCACCCGGGAATGAGATGAGAGAGTTTATTTCCCATTTATTTCCCATTTCCCAAACAAACAACTGAGTTGAACAACTTTTCCAAAGTCATTATATGAAGAAGGTACATGATCAGACTCAAAACCGATGTCTTGATCAGATATGGCAAGAACTGAAATAAGTCTTAGACCGTAATTATAAATAGCATCTATAAAATGCAGTAATTATAACCATTTGATGGTTTCTTCTAGTTTTAATACTTGATAAAGAGTAAAAGTTGTGCAGATATAACGAAGTAGCAACAACCTAGTTGACTGGTCAAGATAATGAAGCAATCTTTCTGATTCTTCGTTCAGACGCTTGTCGACGTGCGCAATGTACTCGGGAACCTTGAAGGAAATGGACAGCAACAAAATACACGAGACACCATAAAAGCAAGATCTCAATAAAGTAAGTAAGTGAAGCAGCAGAGCTCTGATGCGAACCAGAGCATTAGACAAAGTCAACCACAAGCAAAAGTATGCGTACAAAACGTAAAACTAAAGCAATTTGTACAAACCTCTCGCTCCTGCATCAGTCTCTGTCCTTCAGCTCCGTACAGACGATCGGTTGCCTCCAGGAACTGCACTTCAAAGGCTTCTTTATAAATCTTTAAGAAAAAACAAAAACAAACATCAACAACATCGAAAGTAAGTCTCGCTAAAAATCTTCTGCACCAGAAATAAATAAAACAAATGTTAAGTATCAACAGTAAAATTCAATAACACAAATAGAGATTTATAAACAGGATGCAATAACAACAACCCTATAAATAGGATGCGATAACAATAACCATGATGACCCTTTGGATAAAATAATTGCCCGGCCTGACTGACTCCCACCTCTTTTTACTCTATTTTGAATTACCACTGCCCTCTAGTGAGCAAGGCTGCATGCCGCTAGCGTATTGTCTCTCTGCCATCTTCCTGCCCGGACAGTAAGACCAAAGGAAATTCGGTGGCCTCTAAAAAAAAACCTGCCTCGGAAAATACTGACCTGTAGGTCGCAAAGCATCCGAAGAAGGCTCTTTAGAAGCTGACGGTCAACTGCTTCACCGTTGCGTTCTCTTTCGATGAGGTGCAACAGGCCGCCGATTGTCCTGGTCTGCACCACCGGATTGCTGACAATGTTCATACGAAACAGATCCAATCCCATGTCCCTGTACGACCAAAAGAAACCGTACGATCAAGCGAATTCTGCACACCGGCACCCGGTTGCGAATAAAATGCAGTTGAATGCTCCAAATTTCAGACAAATCGCTAATTTCAGACAAATCTATCCGTTAAAATGCCACCCATCACATCAGACGCATCAATGATTACACCATACCATTAGCATCGTTTTTAAAAAAGCAAGAGATAGTAACTGGTCCAGGTCGAAGGTCAAACTAACCATAGAGAAGTCACCGATGACGTTTGTAAGACAAATGTCCTATCCAGAAATAGGAAAATGCTTCGTATCATCGTCTAAACCAAGACATGATCAAAATAAATAAAAGGCTAAAATAAATTACTTTTCCCCATAAAATATAATAAAATAAATATAATAAAATACAAAAATATAATAAAATACAATAAAATACAATAAATGTAATAAAATATAATAAAAATGTAATAAAATATAATAAAAATGTAATAAAATATAGTAATAAAATATAGTAACATAAAAAAATATAATAATATACAATATATACAATAAAATATAATAAAATACAGCACGATAATTGAAATATTTTGTACCTATTATTGTTTTTTAGATTACATATCAAACTCTGCCAAAACAAAGCCTAACTGACACAATAAAATACAGAACAGCTTTCATTTTAGATGCCTGCATATTCACTTAACCCACTGACCACGGCAGCCCATATAATCAAATGCTATGGAGCCAAAATATCGGCTTTACGGGGTAAAAGGGTTAAATCATGATCAATGATTACGTATCAAGCAAGAGCTAGGCCACATACCATTTGTCCACAATGAACCTGCCAACAGCTGTTCATGAGCTTCAGAAACTGCTCCCTATGTAAATATTCTGTAAGTCTGGATAAGGAAAGCAAACTGATTCGAGTAACATATATTCGAATGTTTAACTACAGCACCAAACAGGGATATTTTTACACCCCCTAACACCTCCCAACTTGAGGTCGACACCCCCCCCCCAATTTGGTAATGTGACAATGGTATGCATACAAAATGCATACTAATTAGCTCCGGACACCCCCAATTTGAGGTCGAAACCCCCCCATCCCCAAATTCACAATCCTAGAAATATCCCTGGCGCCAAAGCTGGTGAAGAACTAAAACCATCTGCTATCAAATGTGCCAGTATGTACTGGAAGACAATTCCTTCTGCAAATAGACATCTTTATGATTATATACAAGAAAAGGATATTCTAGAAATTGGTTTGCTTTGGATCTAATGTGGTCCTCGCAGACCGCCTTCAACTGAACGTACAACTGCGCCGACATCTTATGCGAACAGAGATTTTCAACAGCCTTCAAACAATCAAGAAAAACATTCACGAGGACAGCAGTTTCTCAAAATCAACACACTGATAAATGACACACCAGAAATAATTGACAAATTATTAAAATTATATAATTTTGTCAGAATTATGCATTTGAACCAGCTTAAACTGTCTTACAGTTTCAACGTATTATACAACAGATGCTACTAAGTTCGCTCAAAAGAACTGCAATTAGACAGTCTAGCTGTCAACCCATATTTTTAACAAGAGCAGCAAAAAAACAGCATCAAAGCTCACAGATAGAACTACAAACAGAGAATAACAACAAGAAGACAAATGACAACATATTTAAGAAATAAATAATTGAGTCAGTTGCCTGGCAAGTGCAAATACAATGGAAATTATGAGAATCTGAGGAAACCACACACCATAGAAAGGCAAAGAGGACAAATGCCGTGAAAAATGTCCGTTTGTTTTGAGTATAAATTTCTAATCAAACCAGTCTCTGCTTCATCAAATTATATTAACCCCTTAACTGGGAACCCCAGATATATCCATCCATTTTACATTGAGTTACAGTTAAATACACAGTTAAGGGGTTAAAACACTGCTGGTTTGGCTTTCAGAAATTAAAAATGATTCCAACATTTTGACAGAACACTGGGAGAGCACCAAGTTTTAAGATCTTCAACTGTCTTCAAGGTTCAAATGTTACACGGTCGATGATAAAGTCCCCAAGTTGACCTGCGTATGAATCGTGCACAAATTATATCCAATTGTATTCAGACCTGGTAAAGCTCCTCTAGGCTGGCATTGATGGATCTCTGCGTATGTATCGCATTTACGGCATCCTTCAGCTTCTCCCACGTATCCTGTTGATAGTTTGCTGGAAGAGTGGGCTTCTCTGAAAACAAAAAAGATTGGAACAGAAGAGAGTAGAAACTTTAATGAGCTTCACGCTGAAACTAATTTGTGTTTGTTAGAAGCAATTAGTATAAAAATTGCTACAGAAATACTTTACTCGAATGCGTTCATTCTTCATGCATTTCTGGCTGTGGTTTTGTAGAAACAAGTTCAAAATACCATTCAATTAATTTCTATAGCACCAGCATAATTTCGATGACATCCGTCGATAATGCAAAAAATACGAACGGGCCAAATTTCAGTAAGTAAGTAAGTAAACACGAAATTTCTATAGCGCTGCCCAAAAGCTTGGAGCAGTGCACCATCTTATTCACAAGCGCTCAACCTAGGTAAATCCATTGTCCATAATCCGTAGTCCGTGGTGGTCGAGGTTGTAGATCCAGGTAGGCAGTAGCAGCAAAGTATTTTTATGGAGGATGATAACAAGATTTGCGGCGGGTAATACTAAAGATTTCACCATAGGATTTCTTGAAGAGAATAGTTTTGAGTTGTTTTCAGAAAGTTTGTGGAGTGATGGCCAATGGTGACTGATTTATGGACTGAAGAGGTCCCAAGTTATTGATCTTTCATATCTCTGACGGAAGATCATTCCAGAGACGAGACGCAGTGTATGAGATCAACCGATCTGAGAATTTTAGTGGCGTGGCTGTTGGTCGAATGAGTGTCAGGCTGACAGATGAACGAGTTGGCCGTTGCGCTTGAACTGTAAAGAGATTACGAAGGTACATGGGTTTTGGGAACTGGATGGTGTTGTAGGTAAGACATAGAATATTGAAATGTATCCAATACAATACAACTGGATGCTTCAATCTGGCACGATATGCAAAGCAAGATGCAAGCAAAAGAATAAAAACCGATATTTTAAGCAAAGGTCAAGTTAATGCGAACTAACCCTTAAGGTTTTTAATCACTAGCTTCTTGACGGACCCTCCCTTGGTGTGCGCAATGTGCGACGAATTCCTGTTGAATCCGTTGTTCTGCGGTCCGAGGGCCGTCTTTCTCTGCGCGTCCAGGGAATTGTCGGTCATTCCGGCGGCCGAGGACGGACTGTCCTCCTTCGGACGCTTGCTGCAGGTATTGGACCCCGACGACGATTTGCGTTTCTTCTGTTCAACTATATCTTCGTTCTGCTGACGATCTTCACGCAGTCCGCTGGACTGAGAGATGTACGACAGAGGCATGCATTACGCGCTGACGGCCAGTCGAATGGCCGCGGTTCAACCGACGACAAAAGTAAAGGCGCTAGATAATCGACAGCAACGACGTCGATTGGCGATCATCAAAACATCGGAACAAAAACCATCAAAGATGGCGGCGCACCGGAAACTCTCGCTCCAATTCTCCATAGAGATAGGTATTTTCTTGAAGATGTCTAAAGAGAAAACTGGACGCCATAGTGAGTTGTGCTTATATAAGGTAAATGTAGTTCTCAACTGCCCATACTTGAATTTCGAGCGTTGGAATGCAGCATATGCAATCAGCAGCGTAGGTTACTGAACGTAGAGAGTTACTATGGACTTAATGGTTCACACAGAGGCTACTTAGCCTCCTAAACCGTTTTAATTTACATTATTATTATTATTATTATTATTATTATTATTATTATTATTATTATTATTATTATTATTATTATTATTATTATTATTATTATTATTATTATTATTATTATTATTATTATTATTATCAGTAGCGTAGCCAGCTTATGCAAAGTGGGGTTGTTAATTCAACTGGAGGCAACGGGGTAGGAGGACAGCAAAATTAGAAAACTGGGTCTGGGTGTCCGGGGGTTTAACCCTGAGAAAATTTAATGTTTAAAATTTGAAATGCCCTCGAGTTTTAGTGCATTTGGAGTATTTTACAGCCACAAATAACACCTATGAAAGTCTTGCGTTTTGGACCCAATAGCAATATATGGCGTGTCACGAAGTGCTTTCTGGTCTGCTTATCCTCCGACCAATGTGACAGTGTGACTGCATCTCACGGATGACACGGTGAAACAGGCAAAAAATAAAGGGTTAGGGTTAGGGTTAGGTTTGGGGTTAGAGTTAGGGTTAGGGTTAGGGTTAGGGTTAGAGCTAGGGTTAGTCAGACAGGATGTGTGTCGGTCAGCAGTCAACGACAAATGCGAGTATGAACTAAGCAACTGAACAGTCACAATGGGGGACTATTAATTTAATTGTAAAACGGACTCGCGAGTGATTAGGCCTAATCCGATTCGATCTGTGTAGGTCTATAGGCCTATGTGCACACATAAATATTCAGAAATATTATCTCGAAACAGCCGTTACATTTTGCTAAAGTGCATCCCCCATCCATATAAAATAGACTTATGGTTGAGCTCCCAATAATATGTGTTTTGGGCTAAACAAACGAGCTCGTTGGGGGCTAGGTCTTTATGATAGGACGTTAGAGTGGGACGTTAGAGTGCAATTTTGATCTGTAGCCTAATATGCACAACTATTACCGATAAATTTCGTTTATGTTGTAAGCTTCTGTAAGAGATGGATGACAATGGTAAATTAGAGGGTTCCATAGCACCATCTATCGGGCAAATAGTGCGTTTATGATAATGATTTTGCGTGCATTGATTTCTCGAAAATTAATACGATTATAATTAGGCCTGTAATGCAACCGTCCAAATCGTGACAGAGCCTTGCTTTTATTATCGCGCCACGCTTATACTTTCAGCCGACACCATTAAGCCAGAAATAATTCACATTGGCGTAGCCATGGTGGGAAGAGCACGGGCACCCTCCTCCCACCCACCCCACGCCATATTCTGGCTGGAACAGGTAGCTGAGTTGCGTAAAACTGTTGATAATGTTTCCACGGGGGTGGGGGAGTAAGATGAGTGCATCGTAATCGATAATATTGGCGTCGTTAACGTACGTTCCAAGAACTCCTTTTGATTATCTTTTCCGCTTGTGGACTTTTTCTATTCCAAAAATGTCGGGGCTTGGTGTCAAGGGCGCAGCCAGGAATTTGATTTGGGGGTATAATGTGATCTGGGGGTATAAATCTTTTTAAAAACGTTGAAATTCTTTAAAGCACATTAAATTTTTTAAAGTAGTCTGATTTGGGGGATATATAAAGACCTACCGATATACCACCACCGTCGCTACGCCCCTGCTTGGTGTCAGTGCCTATTTCCCCTCCCTCCCCCATTCCGGAGCCCTGGCTGCGCCACTAATAATTCATATAGTAAAAACTAGTGTTTACATGGCAAGTCAGTCGACATTCTGTCTAAAACTACGAATATTACGCAATAAGACGACAATTCCGTCGTTTTATCGAAATAATGCTTACAGACGCATAATAAATAGGCTTGATTATTTTGCTTCGTGCGTCTGCAGAAATGGCATTAAAATCGAACGTCTGTAGGCGACCTTTTAACGATGCCTTTGCAGATCGATGCGTTCTTGTCACGCAACATTAAGCCATTAGGGCGAAGAGAAATCGCCAGTTGCCATCTCATTCAAATTTTAGACAATATACTCGAAACCCGTAGGATCTCGCATTTAAATATTTTCTAAGCAAGTTCTAGAGACTCTAGGGGGTTAAACATAAAAACCTTTTGGGGCCCGTCGAAAACTATTTAATTGCATGGCCCTCAGACAGAAAATTATTTAGTTACATGGCTTTCGGACAGAAAATTGCAAGAAAGATATAAAGAAAAGAATTGGACTAGCAGCCGCGGCATATTGGGAAATTGAATAAAATGTGGACGTCAACAGTGTTAACCATAGACACAAAAACTATGGTGTACATTGTACAAGATAATGATATTGCTGATTTTAATGTATAGATCTGAATGCTGGAAGATGAAGAAAGAAGATGAAAAAAGATAATTAGGCTACATTCGAAATGGCATGTTTAAGAAGAATGCTATAGGAATTACAAGAAGAGATAAGATCAGGAATGAAGAAATCAGAGAAAGAACGAATATGAAAGACAATAGACAATAGACAAAATCCGAAGGAGAAGACTGTACTGTGGTTTGGACACGTGACAAGAATTGGGGAAGAAAGACTGCCTCTGAGAGCTCTGCTCTGTCATATTGAGGGAAACAGAAGTAGAGGAAGACAAGCTAAGAGATGGATAGATGATATAAAATAAGATGTTGGAAAACAAAATCGTAACTAGGAAGAAGCAACACACATGGCAAAAGACAGGAAGACCAGGAGTCATCTCTTATCAAACTCATCGTCATCATAGATGATGGAAGAAGAAGAAGAAAAAAAGAAGAAGAAGAAGAAGAAGAAGAAGAGGAGGAGGAGGAGGAAGAGGAGGAAGAATAAGAAGAAGATTCCAGCCTGTAAGAAACTAAGAAACTCAATTATCTATCTGGTCCAAATACCTTCTTCACTCCCCGAGGCAATGTTCGCTTTACACAATGGAAACCTTGACAAAGCAGGCAACATAATAATTATATGCACTTCTATAGCACCAGTTCTAATACCCAAGGCTATCAATCGATGGTACATAATTACATGTTAGGCCTAGCAGAGCTCTCCGGGTATACGCTTTACATTGAACAGAAGGCGTCGTATACGTTTTCAAATTCGTCGCCTTTCGGGGCTTTTTCTATGTATGAATTTAACGTTGTATTGATAATAAACATTATAGTAACTGTTTGGTCGCTACATAATGTTGACAATTGACTTGTGACTACTGCGTTCCAGAAAATATTTTTTACAAAAAAGCCCTGGTCTGCTCTATAACGACAAAGAGGGCTGAGGCACAAATCAAGCTGATAGGAGAACAGTGCGAATGCGCGAATTTCTCGATTTTCTCGTTTAATTCCATGGTGTCGGGGCTTGGCCGCGAGTACAAGGCCACGGACTTTGCTCCCGAGGCCAAGGCCAAGGAAATCAGGTCCGAGGCCAATGCCAAGGCCTTGTATCCAAGGCCAAGACCAAGAACAGCGTCACTTGACCTCGAGGCGCCTCGAGGCCAAGGCCGCGGCCTCGAAGACTCCAAGTCTGCCTGCCTATCCCTAAAAATGCTGTTTGTATATCCCATCTACAACTTTGTTCCATGGTTCCACAATAATTGTTCCTGTTTCCACAATAATTGTTCCTGTTCCAAGCAGCGTCCAAGTGCCACAAATTACCGAACTTCTTATGCAGTGACATGCGTGAGTAAAGAGTGACACCGTGTCACAGAATACCCTACCTAGTAAAATGTCACTAACTGGCGGCCATGATGTATCGCTGTTCGCGTGACTGACTAGAATAATTAATAACCGACGATTGTTTCAACCGGCGATAATGACGAGAAATGCGTGTTTGTATCATGACGTGACCTCACGGTAAGTTTTACTTCAAGTTTATAGATATCGATTGCAACCTTAAATGACAAACTTTTCGTGATATTTTCGCAATTGTGCCTCCAACAGTCTAACGTAACGTTTTAAAAGTTACCTATTTGGCATTCAATGTGGCGGCGCAAGTTTTACTCCATTATAGTCGCTGCGGCGAAATAGACTCTATCTGTGCTATGCAGGCTTCTATAGAGCCATGTCTTTTTCCCCGTTGAAATAATCATAGTGTCCCTTGTCGGGCTGCAGTGTTGCTCTTTTATTTGAAACTTAATCAACACCACAATAATAATTAACTCAGACAATCTTAGAACGCTAGAAAGCAACTTCTATAACGCCTTGATAGTAAGTAAGTAAGCTAGTAAAGTGACATATGCCTAAGTCAACCTAAGACAACTCACCTTGCCTATTGCTATTTGAAGAAAGATTAAGCGTATAAGAATAAGCAGCTAGGCCTACCACTGCACTACTTTCAGAAGCGCTGTATAAATTAACGAGGTTTTACTTACGTACTTTTTACTTAAGTCCTATATACGTCGTTAGACAATCAAAAGGTCAATTGGGTTTTCTCGCGAACAGCGTTGTCTACATCGGAGTTTCACCATGATCTTGTCAGTAAACGCTTGAAGGCATTTCTAAAGTCTTGGTTCATGACCCCGTAGATGACCCAGTTCAGGGAGTTGTTGACGCCCCCGAGTCCGATCCCGACGTCGATCAGGTACTGGGATAGGGCGTCCTTCCTGCCCACCGCCTGGAAAGCCTTTCCAAGTATGTTGGGAAACCAGAGGACCACGAAAGACAACAGCACTACGGACACCATCTTGGCCGCCTTGAACTCCGTCCTTCTCAAGAGCCCACCGCCGCCGCCGCCGCCGGTGTTCGATCCGGCTTTCCCCGTCTGGTCTCCGGTCGCAGCCTCTGTGCCCCCGCCGCCGTCGATTCCGGGGCGCTGGGGGACCACCACAGAGACCGTCGCCGACGCCGCCGCCGCGGCGTCGATCTTCGCTCGGTGTTCGCCTGCGATCCTCAAGATCCGCGCGTACGCTCCGATCAGTACCAGCGAGACGAACGCGTACAGTGCCAGAGAAAGGGCAAACTGGACGGCCACGGAATACGGCTGGGCGCACGAGTCCCAGTCGACGCGAACGATCCAGGCCATCTGCACCAGCGACATCAGCGACGGTACGACCCAGGCGGACGCCGCCAGCACGCCGGTCACGGCGTTCGTCACGCGGACGTGGTACTGGAGCGGGTAGACGATGGCGACGTACCGGTCGACGGCCAGCAGGGCAAGATGTGCGCAGGACACGTAGATCGGTACCGTCTGGATGGGCGTTACGATCGCCACCATCCGGACGAAACGGCACGGCGAGGCGAATATGTAGACGCCCAGCTGGTAGACGATGTAGTAGACGAGGGCGACGGCGACCAGGAGGTCTGCGACCGCCATGCTGGCGACGAAGGCGTTCGTCCTCGTGCGCAGACGCGGCGCCGTGCCGATGGCGGCGAGGGTCAGCGCGTTGCCGACGACGCCCGTGAGCAGGACGGGGGTCAGGAGGGCACACTTGGCGACGATCGAGGCCCGTGTGATGGTCGGCGACGGCTGAGGCGGAGGGACGGCAAGAAGCGCCGGTTGGGTGCTCTGAGTGGCGATCGTGTCGTCGCTCCACTGGAACAGAGGCTCGTTCGAATCAAACGAAACGGAAAAACTTGAAGAATTAGTAGCCATATACTCCATTGGCTGCTCAACCTGTTTTCTGCTATACATGTATATACATAATGTATAGTATATAGCCTATATACGGTATATATATATATGTATACACCGTATACCGCATATATATATATATACACCGTATATATATACCGTATATACAGGGTGTAAAAGTGAAAACTGGACCCCTTTATGATATTGAATATCTCGGCTGCGTGTATAGCGATTTCAATGAAATTTATAGGCCATATACCTGGGAATGTTTCTGATGTAATTGCCAAATTTCATGCTGATAGCTTTAAAGTTTGCTAAATCTGTTGATATAATTATTTGGCATCTACTGTAAAGTGAGTTGACAGTTGTTGACAAGGTGCGTCAAAAATTGTCCAAAAATTGTTTACATAATTAATGGACAGCCCCTAAAGCGATTTTGTATTTTATTGTATTGAATATGATCTCCATATGCAGTGCCAGCAGTGGCGGGTCCACTAATTTTTGGTGGGGGGTGAAAAAATGTGTAATGTTGTTAAAAGTTTATAGTTTGTTATTTATGGTAGGGTGATGCAAAGTTAAGAAAAAAGAAAAAATGAGAGGAAAAAGGTAATTAGTGTTTTTGCCAAATAAATGTTTATAAATCTTGCCAGAAAAGAGAAAAGGCTGACGAGCAAAAAACGTCATTCACAGTATATTCTGAGTAGATTTTTGTTAAACTTACCGCAAAAATAAAAAAGAAGAAAATCGGTTGACAGGCAAAAAATGTCATCCGCATTAAAAGCATACGAGAGAAAAAACGTTGATGACAAGGAAAAAAACTCCGGTGGGGGATGCATCCCCAGCCATCAACATGGTGGAACCGCCACTGTCCATATGGTAGAAATTGCTATAAGATACTCGTGCTTATCGATAAATCACCACTCGCCTTCTTGTTTGTGAAAATATCCGATGTCTTTGAATCAAGTGAGTATCTCTAAAAGAAATAGGAATCCGCATTTGAGTATTTGCAATTTTTCCCGATAAACATAACAAATAACATAGTCTTCGAGAAAAATTGATCGCATTTAAAGAGTAAAGACCGCCTTTGTTTCCGATAGTGCCGCTATATAAAAGACCAAACGTTCTATGAGATCACGTGCCTTCGATTAAGGGCGCTGTAGACAACTAGACATGGAGGTATAACACCTCCATGGCTGTAGGTCGTGTAGGAACAGAGCGAGGGTGAGCCTGGAAAGCCCGGTGGATGAAGGGTAAAGTCCACGAGGCATGAATGACATCCTACGCCGTGCCGTTTATCGGGTCGTGTTTCCATTAACGACCAGATGCATCGGATCGAGTAAGTTTATCCATGCTCGAGCAGTAGGGGCCCTATTCTGTACAGGACTCGTAGGGCTTTCATATTTGCACCGATTGAAACCCAGTCGATGCCTACAAGGAATATGGACCCTCATTTTGGATATCTATCAGGTGTCTGATTGCTGTAAAGGTTTCAAAAATCTATACAATGTATAGCCACCATTATTATATTGCCAATATAGACACATAAATAAGGTGGAAAGTGACGGATTTTGCAGCATTTTGCTAGTCCACTGACATCACTGCAAAGCGTTTGAGGGTTCTAAATAGAAATTTGGGTGAAATATCGACATGAATTTTTGGGTCGCCCGAACATTTTTCATAGTCCAGGAGGTTTTTTCTCGAAATTTGAGCGAAAATTTGTGGTGTCGTAACCTCAGTACCGTGTCAACACAAGGCGAAAATAACAAATTTTGTGTAATTGTAGCACTAGTAACATTGTCGAAGTATAGTTCTGTGTAAACTCATTCTAAATGATAAATACAGTAATGCATTATGCGTTGCTATGGCACCAGATTTCAATCGATGCTACTGCAAATGAGTGGCCTAGTCATGGTTCCTGAATAGGGGGGGGGGCACATTTTCGAGTTAAAAGGCTACAAGCAAAAGGAACATAGTCAGAGAGTTATCGACACATCGGTTCTGTTCCAATCATGTCATCCTATCCTAATAACCCCCTCCTCCCCTTCCCCCGAAAAATGTCTCAACGGTATTGCACAAGGTCCACCCAGAATCTGCTCTCCTCGTGCTCACGGGGGTGGGGGTTGGGAGGTTGAACCCCCAGCTAACTTTGCAACCCTCCCAAAAACACATATCGAGTACATGCAGCTTCTGTAATTCACTGAATTTCAGTCCTCAACTCCCACCCCCCCCCCACCCCTCAGCTCAAATTTCACAACTCCAACACTGGCTCACGCCAATGCCTCAATTAAATCCACCCGCAAAAATTCAAGTAGGTTCCGCAGTTAAATCATTACACGCAGCAAAACAGGCGATAACGGAAAGGTCAACTGGATGTATTTTAAGTAAGGGACCGTCCATAAATGATCTCACGCGATTTTGGCAGTTTATGAATGGCCCTAAGCTAAAATGTAGGCCTAATGGTCGGCTGTAGTCGGTGTACAGGCGCATGCGTAGTGTTTGGGATCTAGATTTGGAAGTAAGTACGAAAGTAAGTAAGACGAAATTTCTATAGCGCTGCCCGAAGCTTGGCGCAGTGCACCAGCTTATTCACGAGCGCTCGATCCGGGTGACGCCGTGAGATCCATAGTCCGTTATTCACGAGCGGTCAAGGTTGTAGATCCCGGTAGACAGTCGAGGCAAAGAATTTTTATGGAGGATGATAAAAAGATTTGCGGTTGATAGAAAACCGGTCTGTAATTTTTGAAACACTGTGTCTAAGTGTCGTTTCAATGGCTCGCCATTTTTGTGGCATTTCGAACGCTCTAGGACCAAATTGAGACAGAAAACATGTATATTGACAATTCTACAAAGATTTTACGCTATCAAGATGGAACCACCAGATTGTGACTAGAAAATGTGGTTTTAATTAGTTTCGTCACTCCGCTGAATTTTCGAGTATCTACTCATCTACAATACAGCACTGTACAGTAATTGTTCTTCCATAGGCTAATGCCAAGCTTGGAAATCGAGTTAGAGCCTGCAATCTATCCACCGCATTAGGCATACAGTAATGATTTCGCCGTAAGATTTTAAACAAAACTTTCAAGACTAGGCCTGAAAAATAAAGATTTGCTCAGGAATGTTGAATTAATATGCCAAAACATTTGCCTGACGCTTGTCGAGATCACGGTTTCGGAATTCAGTTGACACTTAAAGAATTCTTGAGAACTTCATCCCTAAAGACGATATCAGTTTACATTAGAATAATTTCCAATAAACGTTCCCTCTAAGCTGCGCGCGTGGGAATCCCAACGCTGTTATATACTATATTTCATTGTACACTACTTCCGACTTAATTTAGGCGCCTTGAATCGAGACACCTACACAAGGAATACAGTCAGGGGTGCACAACCACTGGCCCGCGGGCCAAATCCGGCCCGCCGAAGGGTTTTTTCTGGCCCGCGGGACAATTTCGAGCAACACAGATAACCGGCCCGCCAAAGGGTTCTGTCCGGCCCGCGGTACAATTTCGAATAACAGAAAACTGGCCCGAGAACAGTAATTTTGGTATAGAAATTAGGTATCTGCTGATGGACTATTCATAGCCTGTATGTTGGACTACTTACAAATGTGCAACCTATAGGCCTAATCGTGGCACGGAGACGGGCGATATTAAACTACTTCGATAACGTGCTTTATGCATTTAAATTGTCACTGCAGTTAGTCTAGAATGTCTAAATTCGAAACTTTAAAAAACGTAAGGCTGAGGCAGAACAGCGACATTTCAGTGAGGAATGGACAAGTCTGTATTTTATGGACACGTTTAATGGGTTAAATGGGTGTGTTTAATTTGCCGTGAATCACTTAGAGTTTAATATGAAAGATTGAAAGAGTATAACTGCCGACGACACCACGAAACGAAACATGCCGTTATGATGAACTGCAGGGTGAGTTGCGGAACAGAAAATTGAACTGTTAAAGAAGACTTGTCAACCGAACAGAGTTTTTTTCAATCGCAAGAATAAAAGTGTTTTAACGGGCCAGCTGCAAAGTGGCCCAGCTAATTGCAAGGTCATCACGGCCTTTCGCAGACGGAGATTTTGTTAGAGATTGACTCCTAAGCATCTGCACTGAATTTGCCCAGAAAACGTCAGTCTTTTCAGTAAAGTTCCATTGTCAAGAATGACAATTCAACGCCGGGTTGAGGACCTTGCAACAGACGTTACTGAGCAGTTGATTGGCAGATTAGCTGGTGCACATATTTTTCAGTAGCTTTGGATGAGAGCACAGATAACACTGATACTGTACAGCTCTTAGTTTATGTGCGGGCAGAATTAGATTGTGCAGACTGAGGAATTACTTTTGTGTTATAGAAGGTAGTAAGTAAAAAACTGAAAAGCATTACCGGTAGTTCATTATAGCATTTATTAAAGTTAATTTTGCTTGATTTGCTGATTTATATAAATATTATGGTTATATACAATATATTTTATATAAAACATGCATTTTCGAAGTTCTGGCCCGAACTCTGGGAATGTTAAATTTGGCCCTCGGCCTAAAAAGGTTGTGCACCCCTGGAATACAGGATACAGTACACCGACAACGACCACAGGATAGGATTGCTAGTAGACCAATAGACTACTGTACTGTATACTGTAGACCAAGCTAATCTTTTATTAACTCTTCTGTGGCACACCCATTACTTTCTGGTTTCATCAATGATTTGAGTAGGAAAACAAAACAGTTACATAAGCGTTTGAAAATTTTATTTAACTAATCATATGAAGCCAACTAGGCAAAGGCACCGTTAAACATTAACTGAAAAGTTATTGGCCATGGTTACACGTTAACTGAAAAAACATATGCTTGCAGTCTTTTGCAACAACAGCTCAGATACTGAAATGAAAATCCAAAAACTTAAAAAAATAATTCCTCATAAACAGTCAAAAAAATTTAGAAAACCATAAATGCATCAAACAGCTTAGAAAGGTAGACATCTGAACGAATGGGTTGAGATTCTGAGGCCTCAGTATTCTTCTCCCTCTTCCCCTTCGGCGGCCTGGGAGTCGATCCCGACCTCCTCGTAGTCCTTCTCCAGCGCGGCCATGTCTTCGCGAGCCTCGGAGAACTCGCCCTCTTCCATGCCCTCTCCGACGTACCAGTGCACGAAAGCGCGCTTGGCGTACATCAGGTCGAACTTGTGGTCAAGGCGAGCCCAGGCCTCGGCCACGGCGGTGGTGTTGCTCAGCATGCAGACCGCTCGCTGGACCTTCGCGAGGTCGCCGCCCGGCACGACGGTCGGCGGCTGGTAGTTGATGCCGACCTTGAACCCGGTGGGGCACCAGTCGACGAACTGGATCGTGCGCTTGGTCTTGATCGTCGCGATCGCGGCGTTGACGTCCTTCGGCACGACGTCGCCGCGGTACAGGAGGCAGCAGGCCATGTACTTGCCGTGGCGAGGGTCGCACTTCACCATCTGGTTGGCCTACAACATCCAAAAAACCACAGAAATGAACGTAGCGTATAAAATTTAACAGAGAAAAATTGGCAGGAACATCCTATAAACAAAAGCAGGATGTTTAACAGAACAGGATTAGCACACAATTAGCCTTAGAAAAACATTCTGTTTAAATATTTATTTTAATAATAAAAATGAAAGTAACACCACAAATGTGAAAGGCAGAAAGGAAAACACAAAGCAGTACAAAATTATTTCCAATTACTGTCAAAGATAACTTAAAATTAACAAACTAAGAGCAAAATTACACACGACGCGCAACTAACCGGCTCGAAGCAGGCATTGGTGATTTCAGCCACAGTCAGTTGCTCATGGTACGCCTTTTCAGCAGAGATGACCGGAGCGTAGGTGGCCAGAGGGAAGTGGATGCGTGGATAGGGCACCAAGTTGGTCTGGAACTCGGTCAGGTCGACATTCAGGGCACCATCAAAGCGCAGGGAGGCAGTGATGGAGCTGACCACCTGTGCGATCAGGCGGTTCAGGTTGGTGTAGGTCGGGCGGTCGATGTCGAGGTTACGACGGCAGATGTCGTAGATGGCCTCGTTGTCGACCATGAAGGCACAGTCGGAGTGCTCCAGGGTGGTGTGGGTGGTCAGGATCGAGTTGTAGGGCTCGACGACCGCGGTCGAAATCTGCGGCGCCGGGTAGATGGAGAATTCCAGCTTCGACTTCTTTCCGTAGTCGACGCTCAGTCGCTCCATCAGCAGCGAGGTGAACCCGGAGCCGGTACCGCCGCCAAAGCTGTGGAAGATGAGGAAGCCCTGGAGGCCGGTGCACTGATCCGCGAGCTTGCGGATGCGGTCGAGCACGAGGTCGATGAGCTCCTTGCCGATGGTGTAATGACCGCGAGCATAGTTGTTGGCTGCGTCCTCCTTTCCGGTTATCAGCTGCTCCGGGTGGAAAAGCTGGCGATAGCTTCCCGATCTAACCTCATCTGTGCAACAATTGTCACTCTGATATTTTTATAAACCAAATATTTCTTCCAACTGGTACAAAACAAAGAATTCACTGCCCTAAAACCTTTGTAGATACAGGCAACAAAAATTAATAATATATAAAATAAATAAGAACACAAACTATAAATTTTCTATAAATCATTTAAATCTCTCAAATGAAAATCTAACCTAGAAAACCCTATAAGATAAAACCTAAGAATAAAAAAATTTTTGACAGTTTAAAATTTTCAAAATGTCTGAAAAATTAAATCTTTTCTTACAAAACACAAAAGCATGGATTTTAAATTTTAAATTTGGACTTCTGAGTTTGGATAAAATAATTTCAGGCGTTCCATACCAACAACGGTTGGTTCCAGGTCAACGAACACTGCCCTTGGAACGTGTTTTCCAGATCCGGTTTCGGCAAAGAAGGTGTTGAATGAGTCATCGGCCGATCCGACCGTCTTGTCGCTCGGCATCTGTCCATCCGGCTGGATGCCATGCTCCAGGCAGTACAGCTCCCAGCACGCATTTCCGATCTGCACTCCGGCCTGACCGACGTGAACGCTGATACACTCGCGCTTTTTTAAAAAAACACGAAAACCACAGAGAATAAATACAGTAATTTGGCATGGAAACTGGTCACCACAGTGGCGGCTCCACAGGGGCCCGTGCCCTCCTATTGAGTGCCTCCCCGGGTCCCCCCCAGACGCCCCCATGTTGGGACCCTATACTTAATACTACATACCTAACAACAAATGGTTGGCCCCCATGATTAGAAGTTGCCACCCCAACGCCCCCCACTTGCCAAATCCTGGAGCCGCCACTGGGTCTCCATGACACAACCTGACTTTTAAAATGCAGATTTTTACTTTAAAATGCTGTAAATAACGAGTGTTTTCGGAACAGTAGCATGAAAACTGGTGTCCCTCAGTTAACGGACATAATACTCATAGCACGTGTTAACTTTTTCAGAACACACCGTAGTCATTTTACCTTCGCATTACAATTAGTTTTGAAACTTATTAGCAGTTCTTCTGATATGTTGGGTTCGCATATTTATAGCTTAACGTCTGAAAACCTATTCGAAAAAATTTGGTAAACGCCCCTCTTCAGAATTTCCGGGTTCAACTGCGACGCAGCCACACGAAAGAAAGAGACGTTAATTCTGTCTCCTGCGTTTCACTTTTTGCCTCCCTACACGCTGCGTCGAGATAAAAGCTCACCATGTTGCCGAACTTTGCTTAGTAAAGGTCGAATTATCAGAACAAAGGACTTCCCCGAATGTTCCTCCACCCAAGTATTCGTCTCACACAAGACTGGTTAAGCGTCTACAGCGAGCCAACGAATGATGGCGGCCACAGGCCCGGTCGCTTATATACCCCGTTGCTCATCGGCCACGCGTACAGCGGGCACATGACCGGCCGCCAACGGATATCCCGCCAAATACTCCTCCATCACTCACTCTTTCTCTTGCTGCTCATTCTTAGTCAGCCGTTGGGCTGGCAATGTGGCAAATGTCACGTGATGCAGTAATGTCTTCTAATTTCATGTTTGTTTCGTTAAAGTAAAGAGATTTTTGTCGCTAGATTGCGTTTTCTCTCCAATCTCTGAGTCGTTATTTGGGTATCAGGGTTGCGTTAGTTTTAAATCCGCTGTTGGATTTTAATAGCTTTTGTGGTCTTCTACCGCGTGCAATTGGGAAGATTGCATTGCAGATAACGACATTATGGAAACTGCAGAAGGCAGAGGCTTTGGTGCTTGCGTGGCCAGAGTGTATGATGAATGTACACTCAGAGCCTAACTACACTGCTGTCGTCAACAGGTGGCCCGAACCAATCCATTAACCCGGTGGCTGTCAGGGCCGCATCGACCAATCGGCTGCAGTCTATTTCAAACGAACAAATTAACCAGTTCTGAAACAGCCAACGCGTCAACCTCCGTAATAATAGGTCGGTTCGGGCCTCTCGCTGCCGATGCTAATCCGGTTTGAACCGCATCCTAGTTGTTGCTTTAAGGCTGACGGCCAATCCCCGCGGAAACTCAAATTGAAGGTTCAAAGTTCAACGCCTTTGTTTCGTCGGTAGATGGAAGATGTGCGAGAAATTCATGTAATAATAATATAATCTAATATAACAAGGTTTTTTGAAGTGGTTCAGTAGGGACTGCCCTGTGTGAGAAGTGAGAACCACTGTTGTTCCCGTCCAATCTACATGTAGGCCTAATATCCTAAACTACTGAGGTTTATTTTGAACTCGTTCACAGTTGTAGCCATTAATACAATCCTCTCATCCAGTTCATTCCATCTGTCCAGTGTCCACCATTCAATTGATCGAATCTGTATTTTTCAAGCGCTGTGGCGTTTCTCTCACTCGCAAGAGTTTCAGATCCTCTGCTCTGATATAATGATATTTAGAAATTACCTCACTGAGTTTGTTTTCTCGAAATCTTTCCTTTCAAAATGTTTACAGCATGTTACGATCAGTGTTCGATATTAACCCCTTAACTGTGTATTTAACTGTAACTCAATGTAAAATGAACGGATATATCCGGGATCCCCAGTTAAGGGGTTAAGGGGAGTTGGGAGATTCAGCCCAATGGCGGAGGCCATGGGCGTGCCTAGTACGTTATACAGGCTTTACATGAAAACCCTTACAAATTATCCATTTGGCCCCTGGCATTTGCAACAAACAAGGGCACAAGGGTCTCGACAACCTGTTATTGTCTCGGCAACCTGTTAATAATAATAATAATGATGATGATGAATGATGAATAATGATGATGATGAATAATGATGAATGATAATGATGATGATGATATGATGATGATGATGATGATGATGAATGATGATGATTGATAATGATGATGATGATGATGATAATAATAATAATAATAATAATAATAATAATAATAATAATAATAATTATAATAATGTGATTTAAAGTGGTTTATGAGGCTAAGTAGGCCCCTAAAGCCTGTGTGAAAACCACTAGTAACTTGGTTTGTTTTGTTCGTTAACACCTAATAACCGGAATGGGGTTACATTTTGCCCCCGGTGTCCGCCGCTCTTGGCACCCCACTGGGTTTACAGCAGAAGGACTCTTGAAATAATCTAGTGCTTCAATAAGTGAATGCCTGGTCTGGAATTTTCAATTCAAGTAGCCTAGTCATAAACTTAGAGCACAACGGTATAATAACTATATAATAATATTAGGCCTAAACACCTACAAGGTATCTTTTGTACCGGTCATGCGTTATACACGGTACAATATCATTCATAATGGGTAAATGGGGGGCAACGAAACGTTGAGGTCAGACTACACTTCCTCTAGCTCCTGCGCAGCCAAGTTTCAAATGCAGCTTTCAAATTCTCAGTAAGAGTAATATGCATTGGAACAGAGAGACAGAGTGACAGACAGACAGACAGACAGACAGACAGACAGACAGACAGACAGACAGACAGACAGACAGACAGACAGACAGACAGTGAGTGAGTGAGTGAGTGAGTGAGTGAGTGAGTGAGTGAGTGAGTGAGTGAGTGAGTGGTGTGAGTGAGTGAGTGAGTGAGTGAGTGAGTGAGTGAGGATATAAATATTTTGGGTGGGTATAAATCTTAACTATAAACCACATAAACCATATAAACCACATATAACCACATGTAAATCACGTTAAAAAAACTTTAAGGTAGACTGATTTGGGGGGTATATATACCGATATACCTCCCGTCGCTACGCCCCTGCTGTTCTTAGCCAGAGTGCAGACTTTATCGCTCGCACTTTGCACTTTGCACCAGCGTATGCCAGAGCAGTTACGACGTTGTAAGAATCTTGTGGGTTTCCCGAATATTCGCCGAACAACTATACAGGAGCCAGATGGCCCAGCCAGGACCAGAGAAAAAGGGCGAAGCTGCGAGCGGCATCTGGATAAGACGAAACCTCCGCGCGAATGTCTGATTTATGTAGCGCAGATCGTAACTCTGCAACCAAAAGCAACGTTTTTAAGTTTTAACGATGATACAGATAAACAATTGTATGCGGGAATTAATGTGTACTCGGCTAATTTCTACCGTTGCTATTTGTATGGCATGGATATCAGGGGCGTAGCCAGGAATTCGATTAGAGGAGCATAAAATTGAGGGGGGTATACAGGGGCGGCGCTGAGGGGTCGGGTCCGCAGGTCCGGACCCACCCAGCCTCGGGCAGGGACACCTGAACAAATCGTGCAAATCCGTACAGATTAGTTTCGGGGGTGGGGTACTCTGAACCGGGTCCTGCTTGTGTTCAGTGGGATCATGTTACGAGATTGCATTGGACCCACCTGGCAAAAAAAACCCAGCGCCGCCACTGGGGGTATATATTGTTATATATTTTGTATGTATAATATATATTATATAAATATTATATATATATTATATATACAATTATGCATGTTATATGTACTATATTATATATACTGATTTGATTTGGGGGTGTATAGGCCACGGAGGGCGCCACAAGCCAAATATTGGGTGGGCCAACATGGCCTGTTTGAAATTGGACAATGCAAGGACTAGTGCTACAGTAGGCTATAGATATGCAAAAATTCAGAAGAGTGATGAAACGAAAACCACATATTCTTGTGTCCCCATCTTTGCTGTGTCAAACCGTACTAGAATTGTCAATATATTCTGTCTCAATTTTTTTCTAGAGCTTTCTAAATGCCACGAAAAATAATGATCCATTTGAAACGACACAATACAAAGTCTTTCAGAAATCTATTCACTGTAAAATGTCTAAAAAATCAATCGAGAGATAAGAGGGCGCTTAAGAGAGCTGGTTTCTTCTATTACAGGTTTTATAGACCGCAGAAATATTGTAAAATTGATACCCTGTTTGAAATTGGACAATGCTAGTGCAAAAATTCAGAAGAGTGATGAAACGAATTAAAACTATAGGCCTATATATACCGATATCCCCCCGTCGCTACGCCCTTGGGGGATATCTGTAGTGTGTAAATACTTTTGCCTGAAATTAGTGCGAACATGTATCACGTGGTTTATAGATGTAACTCCTTTGAATCGATTTATGAAACATTTAATTTTTCTCAAGTGATAAAGTTCTTCATAGACAGATATTAGCTTATAATTAATTCAAAGGCTATTTTAAAGCCAATTCTCGACTAAAGTACCCGTAGAGAAACACAATAGTCTATATAGTTACACGAATTTATAAGTAGGCCTATGCCTATAACTGATGTGCCAGCACATGTGTCTTTGCGTAGATAAATTAATATTTCTAAATGAAACAGTTTGGAGGCTGCTGTTAAGACTCGCATTGCATTGAATTCTGACTATAATGGATGTCAACAACCATCAACTCACAAATAGAAACTGTAGGCCCATAAAGTGTACAAATAGATTCACTGACTTGAAGTTTTAGATCCAGCATTGGCAGTGAAATGTCTTAACTCTGGAAGCGCTAATTTGCGCTATAGTATCGGGACCCTCGTTTTAAACATGTCGGCCTCGTTTCTGAGACTGCAGCGGATTCTCAAAGTAAATTTTCCGAAAAGGGCACACCCTCCCTCCACCCAAACAAACCCAAACTGGCCGCCAATTAAGACTAAGGAAGATGCTATATGCAGATAATTATCACTCAGCCTAAGCTTACTTCAACGTTACAACCGTTACTCGTTTGCCATAGACTCCAAGAATTATTCCTCCGTTATTAGCACTTCTCGTACGCGTCCGTACCGTCCGGCGTCCGACACTTAACATTCCGGGACTGACGGTGATTAAATCCATCCTCTGTATACTGTACTATACTCCCTCGGCCGGGGTGAAGACATCTCCTAAAAGCCCGTTCCGAAAAATTAATGGAGACGCTGCAAAGAATCAGATCGTCTTAAAAACCCAACCCAATGTGTCAACCGACAGAGTGAAGATCCCCTTCGGCGCTTCGGTGGGTTAGCAGCTGTGGCCTATGTCGCTTTCGTAACTTTCAGGCAGAAACCTTGGAAATTTAGGTGCCTATCTTGTATATACTGTATAGGAGTATCCAGAACAATCTCTATGGTCACTGATCTATGCCCACTGTCAGGGTTGTTATGTTATGTTATAACATAACATTGTTATAACATAACATTGTATTAGTTAACATTGTATTAGCTATTAATTAACATTGTATTATTGATTGTAGCGCTATAAAATGCGCTATAAAATGTTTTGACATAGACATGCGCGCCGGGCGCTTCCGGTTAAGATGGCTGCAAGGAGCTGTTGACACGCGCTGCGATTGTAAAACTCTATCCGATCAATCTGACGTTTGTTGTTGTAATAAAACTTGATAACTTCAACCATTGAGTTAACTAACAGTCGGCACATCACATGGCGTCGTGAACAGGATTCGTTTACACGGTAGCTAAGATATTTTTGTCAACCAGATCTTGATTTACTCAAAACATTGTCTCTGTGTCGAGCTGCAGAGACCACACGAGAGCAGCTACGCACAATTAAAGGTGACTCTGTGCATCTAGTCAGTAAAGCATTGAATCAACCTGTGTCAAGCAAGAACACAACAATGAGCACTGGGCACTCTGCTGAACACCGACAATGCGGAAATTGTGGAAAAGCGCATCAGCCACGATCTTGCCCAGCTTTTGGCAAAACGTGCAATTCGTGTTTCAAGCTAAATCACTTTTCCATCTGCTGTCGTTCTTCCAGATCCAGACAATCTTCGAGAAAAATCCAAGATGAGCGACACAGCGCATCGAGGATCTCGAACACAGTTGCAGAGGTTGAAGGTGACGATGAATATTTTGTCGGAGTCGTTCACATAGGTTCTCAGACTGATTCTTGCTGGTGGGAAAACTCCAGGATAAATGGTGCCATAATTCGTTGCAAACTGGACACTGGCGCAGAAGTAAATGTAATGTCATCAGTCACATTCAATTCCTTGCCAAACAAACCGATATTAACTACAACTAATGTAGTTAAAGGCTTATGGCAATCAACGACTACGCACATTGGGGAAAATCCGAACTGAAATTGCCACCAAGCAATCCTCTACGGTGGAAGGAAGGAACAACAATCTTCCCGTGTACGAAAAGGATGCCGTTAAGCTCATATATGTCCTGCCAAATTTTAGCATATTGCTTGATTTCTGGGTGTAAGTCTCTAGTATCACCCGAACACCTACCCAGGAGCTGGATTAGCTTAGCGAGCACCGATCTCTTTGTGTCTCACGGCGAAATTCATTTAGTTTTGCATCACTCGCCGGAAACTCACGAAGCAAGGTGAACTTGAACGTCAATATCTTCAGAAATCTCTCTAGCTGTATCATCAATACAGGTGACGGAAGCTCTAGATAGTGTGTCAGCGACTAGCATTGTCTTTCCAGGAGCATACTGAACTACCACTTGATACTTAAGTAGTTGAAGGAGCATACGTTGAAGCCGAGGTGACGTTCTATTTATTGGTTTCTTGAAAATGGCTTCTAATGGTTTATGATCAGAGAGGACAAGTGTGCTGGTGCCATAAATGTAATGACAAAACTTCGTGCAAGCAAAGACAATAGCCAGCAGCTCTTTCTCTATTTGTGCATAATTTCGCTCTGCTGAGTTCAATGACCGAGAAGCGTAAGCAATCGGTTTACCTTGTTGCATCAGACATGACCCCAGACCGTCAGAGGATGCGTCTGTTTGAATGACACAGGGTTTGTTCCTGTCATAGTACTGCAGTATGGTGTCCTTGCTAATAGCCTCCTTGACTTGATTGAATGCGACACTGTGGGCTTCCTGCCAGTGCCAGCCAACGTCTTTCTTGAGTAACTGCCTGAGCTGACCAGTGAGAGCAGAAAAATTTGGAACAAATTTCGACAAATATGTCACCATACCTAGGAAGCGTTGAAGACCAACTCTGTCAGTAGGGGTCGGCATGTCCAGGATGGCACATACCTTTGTGGGTCAGGTCGGACTCCATCTTTAGAGATGACATGCCCTAGGTAATTTACTTCGGATACCTTTAGCTGCACCTTGCTCTCATTGAATTTGACCCCGTCTCACGGGCGCGCTGTAAGACTTTTTGAGAATGTAATCATGCTCTTGACCATCAACGGCTGCTATGATGAGATCATCAAAGACCACATGTAACACCTCAATGTCGCCAAATATTTCATTACTACGTTTTTGGAACACTTCTGGCGCCGACGAAATTCCAAATGGAAGACGTCTCATACAGTACCTTCCAAAGGGGGTGTTGAACGTGCAAAGGCGGCTGCTTTCTTCATCTAGCTTGATTTGCCAGAATCCCTGATGTCAATGATTGTGAATATTTTCTTACCGTTAAGTTTGGCTAAAATATCTTCGCACGTGGGAATCCGATAGTTTCCCTCTTGATTGCTCGGTTTAAATCGCGAGGATCAAGGCACAATCGCAATGTGCCGTCACGTTTTTCAACTACTAGTAGGCTGCTGACCCAGTCAGTAGGTTCATCAACTTTCCTAATCACTCCTTTTGTCTCCATATCCGCAAGGGTTGTTTGAGCTTCGATGAGAGACACCGGCACTCGACGTGGCGCGTGTACCACTGGCCGCACCGTGTCATCTCAATCACGATATGGTGTTCTCCTGGTAGTGCTCCTAGTCCCTGGAAGACATCCGAAAAGGTCTTCAGCAGGTCTTTAGAAGACTCTGTAGGTTTCGGTGAATGTTTCGCCTCATCAACGCGCTTTACCAGATTCAGGGCTTGACATGTTGGTAGACCAAGGATAGTGGACGAATTGCCTTCCACCACAAAGAACTCTGTTCCTTCCTCTTTGCGCCATCAAATGTTGTCAAAGCTCCATGAAGGACATTTGGGTATTGAAAAATGTAAAGGTCTTGCTCGATCATGCATGTACTGGCCGGGCTTATCTCGTGACCTGGAGATTTTTATTGGGAAATGTGCAACATGTAACACATTTCAAAGAGAACAAACCAAAGAGCCTCTTTTGCCTCACTCTGTACCTCATCGACCGTGGGAAAAAGTCGCTGCGGACATTTTCCAACTATTTGGTCGGGATTATTTGTTGTTAGTTGACTATTACTCAAAGTACCCGGAGGTATATCTTTTGCCAAACAAGACTGCGGAATCAGTAGTGACTGCTCTAAAATCAATGTTCTCAAGATATGGCATTCCACTTGAAATGATTTGTGACAACATGCCATTTAACAGTGGTGGAGTCATGATTAATTTCTCTAGGAGTGGGATTTCACTATCACCACATCCAGTCCTAGATATCCGCAATCAAACGGTCTCGCGGAACGAAATATCCAGACGGTTAAGCGCCTTCTTCAGAAAGCTGAGCATGATGGATCAGACCCTTATCTTGCGATGCTGCAGTTCCGCAATGCGCCTATAGCAGGCATGACTCGCAGCCCTGCCCAGCTGTTGATGGGTCGTGCTCTCCGATCAAGACTTCCGGTTGCTCCAGACTGTATGTCTCCTCAAGCGGTGGAAGATCGTAATCAGCTGTTACGTCGTCAGCAATCTCAGAAGCATTTCTATGACAGACATACTCGACGCCTTCCACTACTGAGGAAAGGTGAGGCAGTCAGAATTCGTCATGGTGGATCATGGCAGAAGGCTGTGGTCCTAGAAGAACATCCAGCTCCGAGATCATTCGTTGTTAAAACTGAGGAAGGATCAACACTGCGCAGGAACCGCCGGGATCTCATAAAGACCGCGGAACCGCCAATTTCTCCGGAGACTGTTGTTCCAGAAATGGACAGTTCAGATTTCTCAGAAACCCAGACTGCTTCTCAGGTGGAAAAACAGTCCGAGAGTCCTGATAACATTCCAGCAACTGCTGAGCCTTGCGCAATTCCAGTAACCAGATCTGGGAGAACAATTACAAGACCTGTTAGATTTAAGGATTACATACTGTAAAGTAATTAACATTTTTTAGGGGGAAGATGTCAGGGTTGTTATGTTATGTTATAACATAACATTGTTATAACATAACATTGTATTAGTTAACATTGTATTAGCTATTAATTAACATTGTATTATTGATTGTCTGCTATAAAATGCGCTATAAAATGTTTTGACATAGACATGCGCGCCGGGCGCTTCCGGTTAAGATGGCTGCAAGGAGCTGTTGACACGCGCTGCGATTGTAAAACTCTATCCGATCAATCTGACGTTTGTTGTTGTAATAAAACTTGATAACTTCAACCATTGAGTTAACTAACAGTCGGCACATCACACCCACCAGCAAGAAATCTGCTTCTGCCATTGGCGTCTATTAATAGACGACAATGGTTTCTATGGTTTCTGCCCACCAGTGGGCGGAGCAACCGGACTTTGTTGGTAAACGCTGGATACCCCTATAGCTGCGCAGTAGTTTCGGATGCTCTGTGTATAGAGAAGACGAGGTGCATGTCGCATGCATGCAGCTTGCAGCCGGTTGAAGATTTTCATTGTCGTTAGAATTTTCGAAAACTTTCACAGCTCGACGAACGTTTCCTGTGTGACGTCGATCGATGACGTCATCGTAGCGGAGGGGCGACATCTGTATTCGAAATAGTCGATGGCGTTGCCCCAACAGCAGTGCGCCGACTCCTGTTCGCCGTACAGTTTGCATTGGAGCTTCGTTCTCATCTCGAGACCGTCGACCTGAAACCGAAATAAATTACAATCATCGCCCAAAATCATGTCTCAATTAACCGAACCAAAATGACCAATAATTAATTAGTTCGCCATTTAGAAAATCAACGGAAATTTCCGCTTCCATATAGGCGTATGCCTGCGTTAGGCCTACTGTATATTACTTATTTGCAGTCAGACCAGTGGGGGCAAGATCAGTGGCGGTTCCAGGATTTCTTGGTGCACCAAATCCTGGTGGAAGATTAAATGAGTTAATAGGAAGTTGGTGGGTGAGGTGGGGATGAAAGAATAGGGGAAAATTCAATAAAAACTTTGCCGGAAAAGGCTGACAAAGGTGAATTTTTCCCCTATAATATTAGCCTACTATACTTTTACCCAGAAATAGGTTGACAAGCAGAAAAAAGGTAATCCGCAGTTTTCCCCCCAGTAGTTTTACTAGACTTTTACCCAAAAATGGGCTTCACAAGCAAAATATAAAAAAGTCCAGTGGGGGGATGCATCCCCACTCATCCCTCACGTGGAACCGCCACTGGGGAAGATTGCCACTTCCTCGGACCCCTTCCCTTTTGCTACTGATTGAGTTTACAAGCAGTGACTATAGAATGCCCCTCTACAAATGCGTTCATGTCGTTGGAATTATTTCATCAAGAATGACATGGTCGAACAGTTCGAACTGTGAAACTGATATGGTTTTTCATTAGGCCTACAGTATCTTAGCGCACTCGCCATAAATATTAAAACGTCAAGAAATCTAACGAACATTTAAACCAGCGTTTTACGATTATCAAGGCCTTTGGGGAAGGGGATTTGACTTGGCTGGAGGGGAGGGTGGGAAGAGACACAGTTCGATGCAAACATTTCTGTCAGTGCTCTGATTTGGAGGGTTTTGTGGTTGGGGGATTTCCTCTATCAGGCCTGTTATAAAACATTGATTTAAACATCTCATTGCAAGATGTAAGATTGTAAGCGTCTATAGTGGCTTTCACACATGCAGTTTGCCTATAATATCTCCTAAGCCACTATTTTTTTAAAAGTCCACAAATGCCGTCTTCACCTTAATTCGCAGATCGATGTTTGTTCGATTTCCGGGTTCGTTTCGAACGAGATTCGATGTCTTCCATTCGGCGAAGTAGAGTCGAAAATTCGAATCGTTTGTTCTTTCCTTTTTCGTCTCTTTGATCAGATCGAGTTTCTGATCGGCGATGAAGACGGATCTTTGCAGACGAATACAATTAAAGAATATACGGTAGAAGTTATTCGCATGAATAATATAATAAACATTTCTAAATCAAAATGACATATCATTTACTCTTGCAAATATATGATCTTCTGATGAAAAGCGAAAGAAACTGACTTAAAACTGACTGCGTGGCTGACTGATTGACTGACTGACTGGCTGACTAAAGGACAGACTCAGGGTTTAATCTAGGCCGTTTCCGGGGGAAAAATTGCCCCTTTCCCCCGGAGATTTCAAATTCCTCCCGGAAATTTTGGCATACTACATCAACTAACAGCAGCCCCTAGCAGAATTCCCACCGGCTTTGTCAGTCCACCCCCGCTGTGTCAGCCCCCGGAGTCCAGGAGTCTAGATTAAACACTGGACAAACTATTTACTTACTCCATGCACCATAAAATTAATTACCGAGCCATTGCGATGTTATGCAGGAAAAAACTTTAAATTACCACCCCCCCCATACTTGAGTGATCGTCTTTAACCATTAATCGGGAGAGAATAATCCCCTCCCTGTCCCCATTATTTCCACTCTCGCTACAAAATGGAACATATCACGTGACTCTCGTTAGTCCAGACTTACTGGAGTCGGTGCGGAGGAGGCGAGGTGATCAATTCCACCAGGTATCTCGACCTGACGTTCAGTTTGACCGTCTTGTCCGACGTGAAGCGCTCTGCCTCCGTCTTGTAGTAGACCGGTCGGCCGTAAGGTTTCCTCCGAATCCGTAACTTCAACACGAACTCGTCTTCCGTCATCGTTGGTTGCGTCACAGCGCGACGCTATGACGTGTGTCACCGTGATGTCATATCCTTCTTGATGTAATTCCGAGATCCGTGTAATCTTTCTGTCTCTCTCTCCCCTCTCTCTCCTCTCTCTCTCTCTCTGTCTGTCTGTCTGTCTGTCTGTCTGTCTGTCTGTCTGTCTGTCTGTCTGTCTGTCTGTCTGTCTGTCTGTCTGTCTGTCTCTCTCTCTCTCTCTCTCTCTCTCTCTCTCTCTCTCTCTCTCTCTCTCTCTCTCTCTCTCTCTCTGGAAAATTCGAATATAAGCATATAGGCTTTAACTTCGATCAACCAAAATCAATCAGTCAACCAATCAATGCTTTTGTCAATCAATCTTGAACTTTTTTTAGAACAGCAACAACACAACAACAACAATAATAATAATAACAATAATAATAATAATCTTTGATTTTAGTATACGATCAGAACTGTATAGTCGAGTAATATTATATCAGTTTCGAGGTTTCAAGTCTCACCGATCGGTGCAGAGAAAATCTGTAGAAATCCTTATAACGCGCTCCTAGAGTCCGGTCGCTCGCTGCGGTCGACCCATTAACCCCATTAACCCAGCGCTTCCGTCGGAATTCTCACCGGTTTTTTTGTCAAAACATCCTCTGTTTTTCTCTCACGTGCTTACGATCGCTGTTACTGTAGACACGCCGCGCGCATATTGTATATGTATATATATATATATGCAACGTCTTTGCCGGGTCTGCAAACGGCGATCACGTGACCAGACTGCCAGAGAGACGGACTCTGCGAGGATGGCGCGCCGGAGGCTGACTCCTCGGCGTTGGGGTTGTTGGCGGCCAGAGGCGCCTCCCACGGGCCCCTCCACCGCCGGCTACTTTTCCTTCGCCGGCGGCCGATCGTCATCGATTCTTGCAACGGTTTCTTCCTCATCTCGGCTCGCTGATCACTAGACACGCTGCGTTCATTTCAATTAGAGACTGTTTCCAGGAAGTTCTATCCTCAGGCCTCTCTCTCTATCTCTCCCCATCTCTCTGTCTCTGTCTGTCTGTCTGTCTGTCTCTGTCTCTCTCTTTCTCTTTTTTTCTCTCTCTCTCCTTTCACGGTTTCTGTCTGTCTCTGTCTGTTTATATCTGTCTCGTTTCTTTGTCTCTCTCTCTCTCTCTCACTCACTTCACCCACTCACTTACTCATCCATCCACTCTCTCACTCTCACTCACTCACTCACTCTAACTCACTCACTCACTCACTCACACTCACTCCACTCACTCCACTCACTCCACTCACTCCAGTCATTCAGTGTTTCTCTTAACGCATCGAATGTCCTGTTAACCCCTTAACTGGGGATCCCGGATATACCTGTCCATTTTACATTGAGTTACAGTTAACTACACGGTTAAGGGGTTAACTTAAGATTCACTTCTTAGTGTTGAGCGCTTAATGCGGCGACTTTCGGGAAATATGCGGTACCCAGACCCCTGTATATCTATGCTTATATTAGGAAAATAGAAAAGTGCTATATATTATATGTGACGAAAATAGCGAAAATGCGGGTAAAATTGCCGCATATTTATGTAGAAATCGTATAGCCGGGGAAAATGCGGCGCATTATAAAATATGCGATCGCATAATCGCATTAAATGCACACCCATAACTTCTCAATTTCGCTTTCGGAAACACCATCACGTCTGTTAATGTTTGCAAGTCTTCCGTGTCTTTGTCTCTGTCTGTCTGTCTGTCTGTCTGTCTGCCTGGTTGGCTGACTGGGTGAATGTCCGACTTTATCGTCTGTTGAAGTTTTTCGTCCGTTCTGTCAATTTGATTTGTTCTCTCCATCTCGATAGATTTTGTCATTTTCATGTTTACACAGAAAGCAATTTTTTTCTCCGTTCTCCTGTTACTGTCGAGTTCTTCACTTGTCCAGTTTCTCTCTCCATCCTTCTTTCTGTCTGTCTGTCTGTCTCTGTGTCTGTGTGCTTATCCATTCTTTTTCTGTCTGTCTCTGTCTGTCTGTCTGTCGATCTCTATTTATCTATGCCTGTTTATCTATGCCTCTGTCTTTCTCTTTGTCTGCTGTCTGTATGTCTGTCTTTCTATCTGTCTGTATCCGTGCCTGTGTCTGGTCTGTGCCTGTCTGTCTGTCTGTCTGTCTGTCTGTCTGTCTCTCTCTCTCTCTCTCTGCTTCCATTTGCTTGCGTCCAAACGGAGTTACCGATGAATCTGGAATTCGAGAAGATGGTTTCATGGATTCGCGTCGACCTCCTCCCCTAGCTCCGCTTCCGTGTGAATCGGTGCACGAGGAGGAGGCGACTTCCCTCCCCCCCACCCAACCCCTTTCTCCGCATCCATCCCTTCCTTCCCTTCCGCGTGTCTCCAGTCCAGTCTACTGTTACTTAGCGCCCAATATTCATAAAGTCTATGGCAGACTTAATGAAACTGCGTCATCCTATCGTCCATCCATCTCCAACGGATATCGTGTCGATGGAAACCCCAGTCTCCTTCCCCTTCCCCTTCCCCTCCTCCTTCCCCAAAGGCATCATTTGCGAATGTTGCGCTTTTTATTCCGCCTACCTCTCTACTCTTTTATGTCTCTGCCCTTATGTCTGTCTGATTTTCAGTCTGTTCCTGTCTGTATGTCTGTCCGTTCGTCTCTGTCTGTCTGTTTCTTTCTCTTTCTCTCTCTCTCTCTCTCTCTCTCTCTCTCTCTCTCTCTCTCTCTCTCTCTCCCTCTCTTCACTCTCAACGTAGGACAAATTCAATTTCGAAAGGGCGGCCTAACTATAATCCGTTCTTTTTCTCACTTGAAGAGGTCGGATCCAGAAGGCAGGGGCGTAACCAGGAATTTGATTGGGGGAGGGGGGCGGCGGCTACAATTGTTGGGAGAGATTGCTTTCAAGAAAACTGAAAGCGCTCACTTCGCACTTAACGCACAACGGGTCCAGCTGCCTGCTTGGGCTAGTTGGCCTCTTTCCTTATAGAAGTAAGTAAGTAAAGCGACATTTTCATAGCGCTACCCGAAAGTTTCGTGCAGTGCACCAGCTTATTCACGAGGCGCGGTATAGGCGCTAACAGTTTTACAAACACGGGAGACAATCCGCCGTGTAAGCCTATACAGGGCCATATTAAGGCGGGGGCTGAGGGGGCTGAAGCCCCAGGCCCACCATAAAAATAGGCCCACCGTTTTTCAAGCGACAACCTTTTTATGCATGCATGTCAGAGATTTTCAGTGAAGGCGGAGGGGAAATTTTTACAAGGGGCAGTTTTCAAATTATGGAAGCGACGACCTTTTTTTACTTCTCAGCCCCAGGCCCACTCGGACCTTAATCCGGCCCTGCGTGTACATCCTTCACTACGAGGTTTGCAGTCCTCCCCATCAGTCCCTGAACTTCCTGGAGGTCTGTGGTTTCAAGTTTCAACCGCTTATCGGATCTGTCCTGGACGGATCTTTGGGTATGTTTCTAGTTATAGGCCCAATATGCTGCCGTGTGGAGTTGTCTTCGAAGAAATATGAAACTGAGTAATATAACAGCATGGAACTTTCCATGCCGGGTGGAGTTGTGTCTTCGAAGAAATATGAAACTGAGTAATATAACAGCATGGAACTTTCCATGATTTTGGTGTTTTACTGTATGTTTCGCTTATGCGTGTTTCTTCTAGATGTATTCAGAGTCTTTTTCAAGACATTGAACTTTGAAGCGTGTGCCTTGTGAGCTTTACGGCAGTGAAAGGCCTTATCATCACATGTATATCTTCTGCTGTTCTTTTAGACCTCTCGTGCTTTTTTAAAACACGCAGTTATCTGGTTATCGCATACACAGTGTAAGCTCCGTTGAGGGCAAAACATTTGGCATGGCTCCAATTAAGTGGCAATAAAATATGGATAGGCCTAGCTGATATGCGTATTGCGTATATGTTCATCCGACATTCGAACGTTGCTTAGGCCCCTATAGGCGACTCTGAGGAGTTTTTCGTTCCCACGCTTCAGGGTGATTAGTTGTTTTGATTTTCTTCTACGAAGTCTCCTCTCTCTCTCTCTCTCTCTCTCTCTCTCTCTCTCTCTCTCTCTCTCACCGCACAGCGCTGATCATCCAAGCCTCTCGACTACAACAACTCACATCCGTCTGTCCAGTGGCGCAGCACCAGGGGGTGGGACTCGGCGAGCATATTTTAAAAGGGGGTATTTTATAATTTTCGGTCCACATCAAAAGGCGTCGCCACATCAAATTTCCCTCAGAATCTCAAAAAGTCTTGACGAGCAGAAAAAGTTTGTTTGTTGCTTCTCCTCTTTAATTTTTATTTTTAAGTTTTAATTTATTACATTTCAAAAACGAAAAGATGCCCATTTTTCTGAAAATGTTTTTTGAGCTAATAAAACAAAAACCTAAACAATCTGAAGTCAAATTTTAAGGTATTTTAGGCTTTTAAAAAAACAAAAAAAAAGAAAAGGCGCCACTACGTATTTTAAAAAGTCATTTTCAGTCCTTCTATGTGTATTGTGTACGTCCTATTAACCCATTTCATTGGATATTTTCAGATCCAGGCTTAAAACACATCTCTTTCAATTAGCTTTTCCTCCAAAGTCGGTCTTTCTCTTTCCCTCTGACTGATCTATGGAATGACCTGGTCTTCTGCAGGTGGATTTTGAAGTACTGTTGATTGATACCTTGGGTATTAGAACTGGTGCACTGCTATAGAAGTCAATAATTATTATTATTTCGGCGAATAAAAAACTTATTAAAATAATGGCGAGTAAATTCACTGCAGAGCCACTGTGCCCTATTTTGTCTAAATGTATTAAAGATCTATGTATGACATAGTTTCATTTGGTCTGATTGGACCATTTGAAAAGTAGGCGTGGTGTTCGGATTTAAAGGTTTCCATTTTTGAATTTGAGTTAATTCGTTGAATGTTTGGAAGCTCATCATTATATTTGAGTGAGTATAATAATTATTTTGTATTTTGAAATGCAATATTTAGAGATCAATGCGCGCGATGAATAGAAAGGTTTGACTGACCAGTTAGCAGAAGTAGTGACTTTTATCCAGTTGTTAACCGTACGTGACCGTACGATAAGTAAATCTAGTGAATTTATATAGCGCTATCGTGTGGCTGCGCTGTAGCTACTTGTTCTTAGGCGCTTTAGCGTTTTGTGGCTTGAAGAACGATGGCCGTGGATGCAATCTCATTTTAAGCTTTAGATTATGCAACATTATTTGGTATGAGTGGAGATGAAACAATTTATACCCGACTGGGACCCAAACTAAAAACTTTAAGAAATATCAGCCACTGGGGTGCCCATTAGGCTATCGATTTAGCCATTCAGAGAGTTGATATAATTGATTAAAATTCATGTATTGATTTGTATATTTGACCGGATTAAAACAGTACGCGAATCAATTTACTTGGAAAGATTTTGTTGACCAGATGCAAAGTTACTGATATTTATGTTTATTCTGCAGATGCTCAGGTTCTGTTGGTTACATTTATTTTGTGCTTTTGAAGCTGAAATGGGAAGCAGCATATCGCAGGGCACGTACGATGTCTTGGAGGAAGACCAAGCCCGTTCGCCAGATTCTAAGCTGAAGACGCTCCCTAGAGAATTCGACCCTCGTTCGCCGTCCGATGGAATCTTCCGCACTCCAATTCAGATTGCAGCAATGCCAGTTCAATTACTGGACCCTCGGTCGCCATCTATGGGTATCGACAGGACTCCAATATATCCTATGAGACCGAATGGTGATAATGGTGGGTCCTGCAAGTACCCTCTAATCAACTAATCAATTAAATCAGGGTCTGATATTTTAAAATTTTTATGAATGGTGATTCTTAGCAAACCAATGTTTGTCATTATAAGCTTGCTGTTTGGCTGAAACGAGGTACAGTAAGCTAGAAAGCCATCGTGTTAATCAGCGTTCTCTAGTCTATGACATCCACTGCTGGAAAGTTTAATTTTAAAGAGCTTTATATGTATGCTATTATTGGACAACAAGTACTTTTTGTCCTATCAACGTGGAAATCTGTATGGAATGGTTTGCTTTTTTGATTTACTGGGCATTTATTTGCTTTCTAGTCGTACTAATAGACTGGTGTCCAGTCACTCCGGTGGACTGATGTCCAATCACTCTTTTTTAGTGTTTCATAGGAATAACAGCTAAAATTTAGGATTATTGATGAGCATTTCATAAATGTCGTATTTTACCAGGCACAAGAGTTAAACCAATACTTGTTTATGGTTTGACTCTTTCGTTGTTTTTGCTCTTTGCATGCTTTGCATCAATGCTTACCTTTTATGATTTATAGACCACATAACTTTTCAGGTGTCCATAGTTGGTGTTTTTCATTTTCACAGAAGTCTGTAACGAGGACGTGGAAAATGTTGACATCATTGCTTCATTGACTACGGCAATTGGTTTTAAGCGAGGCCTCAGCGATGACGCTCAAGAGATTCCTCTTCTGGACCTCTCCGCTACAGAACCCATGCTGGAGGAAATTGTCCCTCAAGGTACGACTTATTCTTGTTCTTTCAATGTTAATACGTTGAATGCTGAAGATGTGAGGTGACATCCGTGCCGAGGCACTTGCAGACCTCTGCGGACAATGTACGATGTCGCACGATGTAGACGCTCTCCCCGCCAAAGAAACGGCACCGCAGTCAACGCGTTAAGCATTGAAAAGTCTGACATTTTTATTTGTGTGAGTGAAAACTGCATGACTAAGTTCTCCAAATGTACTCTTAAAATGTGTGTGATAGTTATTGCTTTTCACTGTACATATAAAAGAAATCAGGAAAAAGTTAGCTAGTTTTAAAGAATTTGGGATATTTTTGTTGTACTTAATGCATTTCTTCATATTAGATTACTGCATATACTGCCTTTTTGAAGACAATGTCTCCTATGTATTTGATGTATTAGTATCAGAACACAAGTTGGTGATTTTTTTAAAAGCAAACTTTAATAAGGAGCTCTGTTTTAGATTAATGGACAAGATTTTCAGTACTGTGCTTCAATGAGTTGCTCTTGATAAGATAATGATAATCCGTTTAACAATATATCAGCGCTTCTATGCAAACTATCACTTTAATTAAGAAAGAGGTCAACCATAGATTGTTTTAATTTGGAATTTTTCTCAAGTTTTAAATAAAAACTGGGGTAAGAGCAATCTATTGCTTTTTGTTATTGCCATAAGACATTCTCTTATCGGTATGGGCAAAAATAAGACATGCATTTAGTGCAAGTCACAAAGGTATTTCACACAGCTGATAAGGTTATTGGATTGTTTTATATACTGAAATTTCTATGAGGAAATTGAACTGTTACTGTGCTAAGCTGAAAATTGTTTTTTAAAATTTTGTATATTTGATAACCAATTTTTCTTTAAAAGAAAGTGGTAAATGAATGCATGTTTCTTCATTAGAATTGGCTTAAACAAAATTTGAATTGAGTGATAAGCCATCCAAGTTCAGTCAAGGATTATCTTGTTAAAAGCCAGCTTGTTTATAGTGCTCAGTGTGTGATTAAGTAGGCAAGATTAACACGTTCAGTGTTGTTCATTATACAAATATTATTTTACTGTAATTTTTTAAAAGTGAATTTTGTTGTTATGGTTCGTGTTTTCATTACAGAAGCAAAGCATTGTCTAAGATTGACAATGGGTGAAAAACCTGAAAGGATAATTCTATTAACCTCTTAACTGGGCATCTATTTGTAACTCAATGTAAAATGGACGAGCGTTACTCAGGGCCCAGTTAACGGGTTAAATGATTTGATTGCAGGTGCTGGGTTTCGGCCGCAGGTCCTTACTGGACCAGTGATTCATACGGATTGTGAGAAGGAGGAGGAGGTCGAGACTGATAAGATTCGCTGTGAATCGCAGAAGGAAAAGCCGTTGCTGCAGCCGAATCCGTTGCGCTCTCCTCTAACAGCGCGAAACAACAATGCTGGAAGCTTGAGATCGATTGTACAACTAAAGGAGGCGAGAAAAGCGGAGATTTTTCGCTGTGCTCTCGAGTCTTCTGACGATCTGAGAAACCGGAAAGTGTCTACAGTCAACAAAGAGAACATGTGAGGAAAAAGAACGCCTTAACTGGAACTAGCGTCTGCAGAGGACTTTCGATAGCACTTGTGCCAAATTAGCATTTTATGTTTAAATTCGCTGCTGATATTTCATATCAAAACTGTAGTTGATGGTTTTAAAGGTTTTGTTTACTTATTTGTAATTAAATACATTTTAGTTTGAGGAACCGATTGGATTTAGTGGGATTGGCATTGTTGGCTCAAATCAAAAACCTATTTTTGAATGTCTGGCATATTTTATTATTTTGTAAATGCTTATCTACAAACATTGATTTGTCTAGTTTTGTGTGTGTGTGTTTGATGCATGCAATAGCTTTTTACGATTTTATGCTGAAAATGTTCACATATGCGTTTTATGCAACACAGTTAATTGATTTTGTCTGAATCTCCTCTGTATCTCTTTAAACTTTTATTCACCATTTGCTGACAGCCATTTATAATTTAGAAACCAAGCTGAAACTATTTCTTTCTGCAGTTTGCTTTTGCAACAAAATTACTTCAACTGTTCAAAGCCTTCATATTTATTTTCTGGCGAATTTGTTGATTTTCTCGACTGATGTTAAGAATGATATATTTTCATCAGTTTACTTAGTCAGTGGACCTCTTAGTATGATGGATGCTAATATTTTGATGAAACAAAGTTAGATTTAGACAGGTTTTGAAAAGAATAACCGAACTATGGTGTACACAAAGCTAAGAAACAGTCAATATTATGCTTTGTTGTTTGTAATTGAGACCTGTCTTGTATCCAAAAATTTCCATCTATATCCTTTTGTGTATCTGTTATCCAAATTTCATTTGCCTTGGTGTTGCGGTATATAAAATTTTGTTTTTGCCACTCCTGGATTGGTTTGATCCACGACTTATTGTATTTTGCCCGTCCATGATACAACCCATTGGCAAGCGAGTGTATCGAATCATTCGAATGATTAGTAGAAGTGAAGGACACGATGGAAACTGCTTACATTAGGCCAATGACCTTTCAGTTTTTGAAAGGTTTTGAACGACGTTTGTACCTGGGTTCAAAGTTGAAACAGGCAAACTCATCCAACCTGGATTTTACATATGCTTGACAGAAATCTAATCTAATCTTAAGCTTCTATAGCGACACTTCATAATCAGTGTTTATTCTAGCCACCTTGACATTGGGGGGAGTTTGAAATGTTTGGGGGGGGAGAAGGTTTGTCTGCCCAAAAACCTTGAGCAAAAAAAATCGCATCCTTTTCTTTCAAATGCCCTCCTGTTTGGTCTTATCCTTCTCTTTTTCCCCTCTCCAAAATAAACCCCCCTCTCGTCACACTTGGGGGATTTCCATCCCCAATGCAACTTATAGAAATGGGGAGGTTCAAACTTGGGGGAATCCCCCCAAAAGGCCTAGAATAAACACTGCTTCGTAACGCACAGGAGCATCAACCGATGGCACACCAAATCAAAATCATTAAAGATCCAGGGTATCCGGCCGGACATTGCGGACAAACGGGTGGCGGGTCTATGGTGGATAAGCCAGGTAGGAAAGATGGGGTTTTAATCTTGTTCTAAAAATCTGTAATGAATTGGCTATCATAATAAAAAAAAATTGCAAGGCATTAACTTCAATGGTTTCCCAATTCTATGGTTAATAGAATTTTATTTTCTAGGCGGAAAAATGGCGTCGCGCCCATAGTGTTGTGTATATACAGACCCGCCGAGAGGGAGAAAATGCCCAGGGGTTCGTCGATCTGTAGGAAGCCCGGGCGAGATCGCAAAATCTTGACACGTGGAATACTATGTATTACTGAACGCTGAAAGGCGGTTTGGAGGTCCGTCGAAGGCAATGTAAAATCTGACAAGCAAAAAAGGTAATTTTATTTTTTTCAAACTTTCCAGGGGCCGTGACTACTCTGCCCAGGGGCCCGAAATTTCGGCGTCCCTGGGTATATGAGTCAGTTGGCGGTTGGTTGTTTATAAATAATTAACGTCGGCATATGGAACTATCCCTTGTTATGTCATCAAACAGTGACCATTAATTCTCCCTTCTTCTCCTACGAATATCGCAGTTTGTTAACGGTACATTAAATTGATCACAGTGACCATTTTCATGTAATAACACTTACACATAGCTCATTCATCAAAACCTTCTTCCTTAGGTCACTATTAACCCCTCAGCCTCCTCGAATATCGCAGTTTGTTAACGGTACATTAAATTGATCATAATTAGGCTATTATTCCTAGTCATGTCCCCCTTTCGAACAGGATGGGGATAATTACAGGCGCACGTTTTCATCGCAGACAGTATCAGACTAGATTTCATTCCTAATATGCTCCTGTGTCCTGGCTTTAAAAAAACCGTTTTGCACCGAGAAACCACGACCAAGACTAGACTGGCGCAACATAAATTGCCACAGAGCGCTGTCTTTTTCACTGGGCGTCATTCCTTCTAAACGTTGAACAACGAATCGATATTTTTGTCGGGCCTTGTCGGCTGTACAAGACATGCGGCTGCACGAACGCGCGGCCACACCAACGCAGGGTCGAGGGCTTGATCGTCTGGCGAGAGATGGATATAAAACGACGTTTTTATCATGTCCTCGAACAGGGCCGCCTTGTTTTTGGAGCCCTGTTGTTACACGCGCTATTTTTCTGGTCTTTGTTATTACTAGTGTCGTCGACACTACACTACACGACACGACACGACACTTTATGCGTTCAGACGCTATTCTTTATCTTCCCACGGGCCGTGTAGGTAACATCGCAGGCTGTTTGCCCCCCGGCTAGACGACTTGCATTATATTACATCGATGCATTGAACAAGCATGTAGCATTGTAACGTTTTTATGTGCTTCGTCGGTTAAAACCGACGCCAGCTTGGTTGCCACCATTCAACAATTACTCGAAATCCTTGTTTGCTGTAAGATATGGTACATGCAAAAATCGATGGGGTGGGTCTTTCTGCTTGGAATGAGAATAGTGTGAATTCATTGTTGTTGTTGTGTTTTTTTAAATTTGACAACTGAAGGTTGGTCTGAGACTCAACAAAAAAACTCGACAAAAATAAGCTTACAACTATAGTTAGATTGCCGAGCTAACGTTAACCCTGTGGACCCGTAAAGCCGCAAAACCGGCTTTTGGTTAGTGTTCCATAAACCCGAGAAGCCGTTTTTGAGTTATCCATTGCTTCTGGAGGACATAGCCCATTCATTGTTCGCTGAAGGACAACAAGCAATCATTGGACAATTGGATGTGTCAATAAAAAAGGCACGCCATCCAATAGGGGACAGACCTTCCACTTACATGTCACGCTCGCTAGAGAACAATGAAGCAAATTACCGCTTTTGTGTCGTCTTGTCACAGAAGCAATTAAATTGACGGTCTCAGCCGAAAATGCCTGTATGCGGTCGCATACCTTTCGTCGATAAGGCTTTCAGCATCATATTCCTTGGACCGGGTAGCCAGCGATTTGTGACCTGGAGCAGTGGGGGGCGATATGTCGATTCAATGTAGTTGTTGGAAGATGCAGCAGTAGGGGTGCAGTTGGGCAGTGGGGAATTTTAAATCGCGCCCTGCGCTCATTATTCTACTCGTTCGTTGGCGGGCATTGTTTATCCAGCGTAAATAATAATAAATATATCTAAATTTCGATAATAGCGACATCCTGTCTGCGCCAAAGCGGCCACGAATTATATTATATTATATTATATTATATTATATTATATTATATTATATTATATTATATTATATTATATTATATTATATTATATTATATCATATTATATTATATCATATTATATTATATTATATTATATTATATATATATATATATATATTGCCAGAAACCCGCTTTCGACCAGAAGTGGTACTGGTCGCCCAAGTTGCTGGAAACTCTGATCTTCGGAACAATCTTATTTCTTGTAGCTTATTGTATACATGCATATTTGATTTCGTCAGGTGTCTAAACTTACAATGGATTCAAATAACTTTTTGTATTTCTTATTTCTGGTGGCTTATTGAGAATAGCATCTGAAGTGATTGAATTGTCGTGAAGCAGTGGCGTAGCCAGGATTTTCGGAAGGAGGTTTTGAAAAAGGTCATCGATAACCGCCAAGGAGGGGTTTTACCCCAAAATCGCCAAAAATCGCCTCAAAAAATAAAATTGCCTGTGAATACATACATAACATATTTTTGCCGTCCAAACCTAACCGTCCTAACTCCCAAACCCCCTCCCCGTGGCTACGAATGATACTAATAGCAGGTGTCGAATAATTGCTCATAAACCCATTTTGCAAGGGATATCTCGGAAAGCGGGAAATCGTTGGGCGCGCTTGAATAGGGCGTTGTTTGAACGACTCATGCTAAAACACTCTGACATTCTAGTGTTGTCCAATGCTCTCCTGCTAAAACAGCGAACCATTGTTCGTTGCTGAATGTTGACATATGGGCAGGTGTTTCAGAACAATGTAAGAAATGCGCCAAGCATCCCCATAAATTCCCCAGGCCAGGGTTTATGGAACGGACGCCCAAGGCCGATAGGGGTGAGAGAGTTAAATCCTGTCTGACGGCATAAACCTACGTTGTTGATAATGATCTCAAGGCAAGAGAAAAACCAATATGACGAAGTTGATGAAAACGGAAAAGCAACTATTCAATACGGAAGCATTTTTAAAACAGGAGCAGCCTAACAGTAAGGCAGTAATTTGACACAATGTGTTGACTAACGAAATAAAAATGGGTTCATGTGCCTAGGTATTTATTCATAAACATATTCAAATATTGTGTGGTTCTCAGGTTTTCCAAAGTGCACCAAACCTTCGGGCCCTCACGACGCAGGGGAACGAACCCCCCACCCCGGGCCCCCGGCATAGGCGGATTTTATTAAAGGCTAGGGTAGGCTTAAGCCTACCCAACTAATCCCACAAAAACAAAAAATGTTTTTCCATCGACACCAGGTCTGTCGCGTGCTGGATGGCACCCCAGACCCCCGTGCTAGCCTACCCAAATATTAAACTCTAAATCCGCCTATGGCTCCCGGCCTTTGGCACTCCGCGTTCCAGTGATATTATTTTCACTGATTACAAGAAGCCATTGAGACGGTATTTCAATTTTTAACAAACACTAGTGGAGTGCATATGTTAATGTCCTGCAACTCTGTTACTGTATTAAAGTTGCTGCGCACATGCTGTACAGTGTATGTGTATTAACTGTGTATAGGAGAGTACCGGGGGCGTAGCGATGTGGGGGGAGGGGGTATATCGGTATGGGGCTGTCCATTAATTACGTCAACAATTTAGGGGAGGGAGTTTGGAAAAGTTTGACAGTTGTTGACAGGGGGAGGGGGAGTCAAGAGAAGTTGACGTCAACGATTTCACATTTTTTTCAAATAATCAAAAAACAGGAAATTTCATAGAATACTACTTATTACAATGGAAAAAAGCATTAGAAAAAAGGTCATCACCACCACATTTTGACACTCGATGAGGAAAAAAGGGGGAAAATGGTCATTACCACAAAAATAATAACCTTGTTATTGGGACCTGTCATTGATCTTGGGGGGGGGGAGGTCAAGAGTTGTTGACGTAATTATGAGGGGGTTAAGTGAAAGTTGAAGTTGACAGTTGTTGTCAAGTGGGAGGGGGTCAAAAATTGCCCAAAAATTGTTGACATAATTAATGGACAGCCCTATATATACCCCCAAATCAGACTACCTTAAAATTTTTTATGTGTTTTTAAGATTTGCGAAGTTTTTAAAGATTTATACCCATAAAATCATACTATACTCCCAAATCAAATTTCTGGCTACGCCCCAGGCGAGTACAGTTTTGTACAAGTATCGACGTTTTTTTAAAAGCAGGCGAAGAAGTTGCGCAATTATCACAAAAATATTTTCGTCTTTCATAGAGTATCATTAAAACCTCTAAAAATCAGAATTTTATACAGAAATGATTGCCGGTATCGACCAGTGGGTGCTAATCTAGCTCCACACCGTCGCAAATCGAATACCAGGCTGTAACGTACACCCGAGCAAAGCTTCGAAGTCTTTTCAGAGACCGCTCGCTGTCTGCAGTGTTATTATGTGCTGTAAGTAATATGTTGCCTGCCTCGGCGCGGTTGGCTTCTTCTGTATGCTGTTTAGACGGAGTTTCTCCAGCCATAAACACACGCCACCTAAGCTCGACAGATGTGACACAAGGTGACTTGTTTTTATGCAAAAACCAAACGTAAAATCTGATCGCAATTTTTACAAGTTTTTACTTTACGCATATTTATATATATATATATATATATATATATATATATATATATATATATATATATTGAGCACCTTCGTTCGCGGTAGTATGCTTGACCTCTGAAATGATACTGTTGTTTTATGATCTCCTATGACAGGGGTGCACAACCACTGGCCCGCGGGCCAAATCCGGCCCGCCGAAGAGTTTTTTCTGGCCCGCGGGACAATTTCGAGCAACACAGAAAACCGGCCCGCCAAAGGGTTCTGTCCGGCCCGCGGTACAATTTCGAATAACAGAAAACTGGCCCGAGAACAGTAATTTTGGTATAGAAATTGGGTATCAGCTGACTGACCTATTCATATATGTTGGGCTACTTACAACTCTGCGACCTATAACAGCGTGACACAGAGACGGGCGATAATAAACTACTTCGGTAACGTGCTTTATACATTTAAATTGTCACTGCAGTTAGTGCAGTAAGTCTAGAATGTCTAAATTCGAGACTAAAAGCGTAAGACTGATGCAGAACAGCGACATTTCAGTGAGGAATGGACACGTCTGTATTTTATGGACACGTTTAATGGCAAATCAGTGTGCTTAATTTGCCGTGAATCACTTAGCGTTATGAAAGAGTATAGCTGCCGACGACACCACGAAACGAAACATGCCGCTGCTTATGATGAACTGCAGGGTGAGTTGCGGGAACAGAAAATTGAACTGTTAAAGAAGACTCTGTCAACCGAAAAGAGTTTTTCACAAGGGAGTCGCAAGAATCAAAGTGTTTTACACGGGCCAGCTGCAAAGTGGCCCAGCTAATTGCAAGGTCATCACGGCCTTTCAGAGACGAGATTTTGTTAGAGATTGTCTCCTAAGCATCTGCACTGGAATTTGCCCAGAAAACGCCAGTCTTTTCAGTAAAGTTCCTTTGTCAAGAATTCAACGCCGAGTTGAGGACCTTGAACAGACGTTACTGAGCAGTTGATTGGCAGATTAGCTAGGTGCACATATTTTTCAGTAGCTTTGGATGAGAGCACAGATAACACTGATACTGCACAGCTCTTAGTTTGTGTGCGCAGGCAGAATTAGATTGTGCAGACTGAGGAATTACTGTTTGTGTTATAGAAGGTAGTAAGTAAAAACTGGTGTTTTATGAAGAATGCCCGGTAGTTCAATATAGCATTTATTAAAGTTAATTTTGCTTGATTTGCTGATTTATATAAATATCATGGTTATATACTATATATTTTATATAAAACATGCATTTTCGAAATTCTGGCCCGCGAGTACTCAGGGAATGTTAAATTTGGCCCTCGGCCTAAAAAGGTTGTGCACCCCTGTCCTATGATATACGAGGCGTAGAAGTACATTACTTATGCCGAACGTAATACTGAACTAACTCTGTAGGGGCGTACTTGGGGCCGGTTGGGGCTTTCTAATCTCTTGTAGTAGTTGTATAGATTCATGTATTTAATTACAACACCTATTTCTAAATAACAGCGTTACAAATCAAAGGCACGATATCTTGTTAATAATAACGCTCTTATTTTCATGGTTTTGGTCCCTATATTATATATATATATATATATATATATATATATATATATATATATATATATATATATATATATATATATAGCATAGAAAAGCCAGATTAGGCCTATAGTCCGTTATAACAGCCATTATTGGCTGATTGTTTTCATCCGCATCAGATAATAAGTAGATATTGTGGTCCGTTATAACTGTGTTGCTCGTCAAGACTTTTGGCCCCGAAAATGTCGTCGTGTCCCCTCCCCCACTATTCTGGCATCCTGGTTGCGCCACTGCAGTCAAAAGTTGATAATTTCGCCGCTGAAATTGACTGATATAGAGACACAGAGAGGATGCAGCTGAACTGCTGGACTGCATATTAAATCGGCCCTGTTGTTTTAACCCTGACTATTCTTTGGATACCCCCCCCCCATACGGAGCGGAAGAATTGAGCCGATAGGAAATGCTTGCATTTTTTTAACGAAGGCCTGGGAGCTGAGAAAGACAAGGCTGCTCGAATTCCCTGAAGCTGTTAAGTTTCGTGGAAGCATAAATTAAACTGTAAACGCCGCACACTGTTTGACCCACATCTGACGCAACGGCAGCTGTTACTTATGCTCCATTCATTAAGCAAGAACACAAGGTCAAATGCTTTGCTTTGAGTGTCGTTGTCTTAAAAAGTAGGCTAAGACACATGGATGCCTTGGCTGTAGGAGCACTGGAACCTTGTAAGAACCTATGCACACCCATCACTTGCATATATCACTTCTTTTTCACAATGAAACTCTGTGTGTGTGTGTGTGTTTTTGTGGGATTGTATATTGTAAATTATGTCTGTTTCTTTGTAGAATCAAAGATAACAGCTGTGGCGAACAAACGGAAGTTGGATTAGAGAGCTGTACAAGTGACTGTGGTTTTCAATACATGAGAAATCCTACTAGACCACTAAGTTATAACCGCTTATCATCACTGTAATAATAATAATAATAATAATAATAATAATAATAATAATAATAATAATAATATTATTATTATTATTATTATTATTATTATTATTATTATTATTATTATTATTATTATTATTATTATTATTATTATCATCATCATCATCATCATCGATTTTGTCCGGGTGGTTGTTTTTTTGGGAGGGGGGCTATGGGCTGATCCATGGTGGACGAGACCGAAGTTCTGGTTTTTAGATGCGTTATCTGAGGTGGGACTCGTTTTCCCCCTCACGGTTTGAAAAATATCAGTCAGCGCTCCTGTTTTGGAGTAGATAAGTATTGATCACTTATTTGCATCCGATAATTAATTTGATGTTCGATATTTCTCTTGAGTAAAGAGTCAAAGCTGATTTCCTTTGGTTCTACGTGGTGCATGTCTATGCTGCGATTGTACTTGTTGTGTTCGGCAGTACATACCAAATGCAGCGGGGTCGCACTAAAAACTTTTCTACCGCCATTAACGAATGTTGGGAGTGTTAAAATATCGAGTTTTCCACACACACACACACACCACTAGTAGGCAGGGCGCTATTTGTAGAAGGAAGGGGGGATTCCCCCCACTGCCCAACTGCACTCCCCTACTGCTACATCTCCCCATCACTACATCCCTCCACTGCTACACTTCCCAAACAACTACATCCCTCAAGCTCGACATATCCCCCCACTGCTCCAGGTCACAAATCGCACCCTGCTATATATAGTAGGGACCAGACCAGAATGTTCGACCACCACAAGTCTAATATTCGAAGGTCATAAATTCATTATATATATATTATATATATTATATATATATATATATATATATATATATATATAAATTCATCATATATATTCATTATATATTCATTATATATATGTCATAATTGTAATTAGTATATATATAAATGAATATATATTATATTCATTATATATATACTAATAACATATATGCTATATATATATATTTCAGTATAATTATATATTCTTTTTGAGGACCGTTTTCCATTGCAAACCTCGACGAACCAGACGAGAGTTGACACACACAATAATTTTTGTCGCCGAACAATTTTTGTTTCTCATTAGACCTTCGGGAATTAAGTGCCGAGGGCGATATATATATATATATATATATATATATATATATATATATATATATATATATATATATATATATATATATATTAATTGTATATATGGCTTGGAGCAGACAGCACATCACGAGTGAACCGTAAGTGAATTCTGAAGATATCAGATCATTGATTTATTGATTTGAATGTCGTATACATGTACAGTAGTATAAGCAATTCTCGTGCCGACGTGACTTCTGTCTTGTCCTGTTAGATTGTTAGGAATGTCGTGTGAGATCATGAGCACACTCATCGTGTTCCAGTTTTTCTGGAACACGATTAATTAAATGACAGGTCGATGGTACAGTTGATTGTAATGGTATTCTGACTGCACAGTCATCGTTTTGACTTTGTAACCTGGGCACACGGGGTCAATCAATGAATCAATCAATCAATCAGTCAACCAATCGATCAATCGTAAAAGGGGCTGTCCATTAATTACGTCAAGAAAATATGGAGGAGGGCTTGGAAAAAGTTTGACAGTTGTTAACAGGGGGTAGGGGGTGGGTCGGGAGAAGTTGACGTCAACAATTTCACGCTTTACAAATAATCCAAAAATAGGAAATTTTATGGAATACGATTTATTACAATGAAGAAAAGCCTGACAAGCAAAAATGTAATAATTGATGAGCCAAAAATTGTGGTGGGGGGGGGGCAAAGAGGTAATCGCCGCACAAAAATTAATATAACCTAAACTTTAATATAACCTAAACTTTTGAGGGGACACGTCACTGATCTTAGGGGATCAAACGTTATTGACATAATTATAGGGGGTCACTGAAAGTTGACATTTGTTGACAAGGGGAGGGGTCAAAATTGCCCAAAAATTGTTGACATAACTAATGGACAGCCCGAAACTGCTTTAGCGCCATTGTAGTAACGCATTTGCATTAGTAAATAGGGTCGTTTCGGAGTGAACCCAATCCACCCTTATACATTACAATTTCTTAAGCCATGACTTATTTCCTGGGGTCGGTCATAACGAAAAGTATGCATGTTGAGAACAACGCTGACCTATTTGTTTCACTCGAAGTTTGCCACAACCTGAATAGTTTTAATCACACCTGTGGGTCACATGAAAAACTATGCACTTTTATAATAATACTGGGTGATAATTACGAGTCAATTACAATAACATAATTTTGCACGAGCCTGTAGCAGACGACCTGTTTCTACCGACTTAGGCCAAAGTAGCATGTTTTTTTTATTAACGTATTAATTAACGCGAAGCATGCGATAATAATACTGTATAAATAGCGCCCTCTTCCGCCGAACTAGATCTTGTTTGTGCAACAGACACGCTTTCAGAAGGCGTCCAAACTTTTCGTACCGCGTGCAGACGGAGTGATAAGCTACAGTTCGCTCAGCGCTTGACCTTGTCGAACCGAGACGCCGTTTAGGAAAGGATTCGGGTTGAAAAAAGGTCGACTGCTTTCAACGTTGCGCCGTAATCCATATATAGTCGTTGGTCGGCCATGTTGACCCAGTGGCAGTAATGCTTAATAATGGCGGACGGCGAAAGAAAGAAACGAAGCAGAAAGTGATCCCCAGTTATTAACCCCGACTGAAAAGGGCGCTGTTATTGAGACTACGGTCGATGTTTCGAGTTGTTTGGCCTATTTTTAAGGCGTTCGAGTGTGCCGTTGTCCGGGGGGAGGGGGGGTGGGGATGGGCGGGGGAGAGGGTGGTGTTGGCTGTGCACTTGAAGTCACTCGAACAGCGCATTGTGCTGTAAGTGAGCAATCTGTGTGTTTGTGTGTTTGTGTGTGTGTGTGTGTGTGTGTGTGTGTGTGTGTGTTCAAGGTCCTTGTCTTTTTTATCGGAGAAATTTTTGCTCGGGTCTCCTGTTGTACTTTTGCCTTTCAAAGCACGCCACGGTGTTGATATTAATTACAGCCTAATCCTATGAACCAGCCACAGCGAGACATAGACGGCCAGACAGACAGACAGACGGAGACAGTGAAAGAGACACATAGATAGACAGAGACAGAGAAAGGGAGAGCATAGGAAAGACAGACAAAAAGACAGAAGACATACTGTAAAGATGGAGAGCTTTTGATTCATCTGTACCCTTTGTAGGCCTACGTGCTTTTATTGTACTGTACGTTTGGAATCCTATTCGACATTACACGAGCAGGCCTATCTGAAACGACCTGCAGGCCCTATAGGCCTAAATATTTTTATTAGGCCTAAAGAGGCAGTTATAAAAAATGTCGATTCTTTTATCAATGCCGCAGGCAGAAGTTTTTACGTAGCCTATAGCGGAGTGAAATTTCGGAGGTAAAAATCAGTTGAAAGCCAGGAATGCGTTTAGGCCTAGCACAGGAGGCGTAAACTTGAACGAAAAAGTGAGAGGGCCAGTGGCGTAGCCAGGGGTTGGGGTTGGGGATTAAAAACCCCCATTAGCTGCCGAAAAAATATGTTTAATGAGTTTCCATGCATTTTTCATCTTTAGACACGACTTTGAGGGTGAAAACCCCCTCGGGCATAGAATGTAGGCCTAACGGTGTTTAAGAAGAGGCGATGACCTTTTTTTGCTTGTCAGGAAAAACTGGAGATAATGACGTTTTTTGCTTGTCAAGATTTTTTAAAAGTTGGTGTTGGTCACGATCAAAACCAAAATCCAAAACCCTCCCTCCTTCCGGAAATCCTGGCTACGCCACTGGAGGGGCAATCCTCTATGTCTTTCCTATTTCATAACATAAACTCTCAAAATGTGGAAAGGGCTTGAGCTAGTTTAAATTAATGGAACATTTAGCCAAATAAAGAAAGCCCGTTACTTATTGTAAGAACGCAGTAACACAACTAACAACAGCCTAAATACCTGATATCGAACAATTCGTGCATCTTGCTTGCAATTTGTATGTATGTATGCATGTATGTACGTACGAATGTATATGTATGTATAAAATATATTGGGGGCTATGTTCAATATTTCATAGTACAGCATAATAAATGATGTATAGGCCTAGGCTTAGCCTTATTTTAACCGAGATCAATTTTCGATTTGCTGTCTGTCTGTCTCTGTCTCTGTCTCTGTCTCTGTCTCTGTCTGTCTGTCTGTCTCTGTCTCTCTCTCTCTCTCTCTCTCTCTCTCTCTCTCTCTCTCTCTCTCTCTTCCTCACCGGTCGAAGACGATTCCCAGGACCGGTCGTAAATGCTGGTCTGACCCGTTGGTCGACCATCCTCCCTCCAGTCGATGACGCAGGAGAAATGTTGAGGCTAGAAAACCCGAACACCGGATCGAGACGGTAATAAGTAATAGTTGTCGCTCGCCATAAACCTTTCAGATATATAATATTATTTTAAATTATAATAAAACTACGGCTGCGCCCAGAGAGAGAGAGAGAGAGAGAGAGAGAGAGAGAGAGAGAGAGAGAGAGAGAGAGAGAGAGAGAGACAGACAGACAGACAGACAGACAGACAGACAGACAGAGACAGAGCGGATATGTCCTGTCGTAAAAATCGATGTAATCATTTTCCGAGCGCCGACGTTTGCTTTGTGCCTGGATCCTTTCCACTTTTGGCGTCCGTGGACCGTCTGAATATTTTCGCAGTGACGTGCTGTTTGGCTGCAGAACGGAATTTATCAAGCGCAATAATATAATAGTTACCCAACGTCCGCCAGTCGTCAAGGTAAGAATAGCATTTAGCCTCTATAACCGCCCCCACTTCGTCGGAACCACTTCGGCATCAGAGGTCGAGAGGCTCTAACCCCTTAACCCCGTGTATTTAACTGTAACTCAATGTAAAATGGACGGATATATCCGGGATCCCCAGTTAAGGGGTTAATTAATCTAAATTCCCTCATCAAGCACCCGAATATTTAGAATTTAGACGCGAGGCGACGGCGGCGACCGTGTTTTTTGCCTGTCTCAGGCTGTCTGCAGCACCGTACTTGGAATTTAACTTTGGAATTCGTCGCCGACTGGTTGTGGCAAAAGAATGTTGAAATGCACGCAGCCCGTTCATTGCGCCGCTCACAGTCTTTCTTGCATGTGTTTGATAAAAATGTTTGACAGACAGACAGACAGACAGACAGACAGACAGACAGACAGAACGAAACGCGCAAAGAGCTTTTCAACAGTTGTCAGTTACCAGTGATATTTCAGTGAACTGAAACTGAATAGAAACTGAAATTATTTTAAATCAGTTAACTGAAACTGAAACTGAAACTGAAATTATTTCCCGAACTGAAACTGAATAGAAACTGAAAATTGGCAACCCTAAAACTGAAACTGAATTATTTTCCGAACTGAAATTGTTAGTAAATACTGAAAATTTTCTAAAGGTCTTTTTGGATTTAAATACACAACTTACCCGCTGAGCCTGATTTTGAAAGCGCCAGTCCGGTAAAAGAAATTTTACGGACATTCTTCAAACTGACTCACAGCCAATGTCATATATTCTGCCATCACTTCTAAATTTGGAGTGTCACCTTCACCATTTTAGCGGTTCAAGAAAGCTCATAGGCCTAATGTTTGATTTCACAAGTCGCTTTGCTTCAGTTCTTGATCCCCAGTCATTTCAATTTAATCCTATCCCTGTTGCTGTTGTCTGCACCATACTGTGGCATCAGTACTACTGTTCTCGTGAAACAGAACAGCTACTGGCGGCAGCAAAATCATACATAATAATAAGTTGATGATAGCATCTGAAACACCTACCGGCATATCCGTCGCCCATTCAAGAGCTGGTTGTCAGAACTTCAGCAATACTCTGGAATGAAGATGCACTGACTTTCTGGAGAAAGCGTCGTTCCTACGCTCAAATCTGGCTGAAGATTTAATCACGCAGCCCGTTAACAGGCCCCTATGTTGAGCGAATCTTCTCACTGTGTGGCTTGTTAACAGCTGGCCGAAGGAATCGCCTCACTTTCTTCTTAAAAGTAAATGCACATTGTATTTAACTGATACTTTGATAAAACAGAACAATTGTTATTTGATTATCAGCAGACAGACAGAAATTATTTCCCGAACTGAAACTGAATAGAAACTGAAATTGGCAACCCTAGAACTGAAACTGAATAGAAACTGAAATTATTTGCCGAAAAACTGAGAAACTTTTGGCAACCCTAGAACTGAAACTGAATAGAAACAGTTGTCCCGAACTGAAATATCACTGTCAGTTACTGTATACAGACTACAGAGGCTGTATATAGTTGGAAATCAAATTCCTTTCCGCGCGCATTACCATTGGATTTGGCAAGTGGGGGGGGCGTTGGGGTGGCAACTTCTAATCATGGGGGGGCAAACATTTGTTGTTAGGTATGTAGTATTAAGTATAGGGTCCCAACAGGTGGACCACTGGGGGCAGGGCACTCAGTCGGGGGGCACGGGCCCCCTGTGGAGCCGCCAATGGATGCAACTATCTTCACGAGTGCGGTCCTGGATCGTTTTCACTGCGATGCGATGATTAACTTTCGTCGTCATCATCATCATCTTCATCATCGTCCTCCTCCTCCTTCTCATCATCATCATCATCATCATCATCATCATCATCATCATCATCATCCGTTCTAACGGTTCTAATCGACGAAAACACCGTTTCGGAGTCTAATTTCCTGCTATAGTTATGACTCAGAGTATATACAGGGTGTTTCTGAAAAAAAACCATCAGAAAAACTATGATTTCTTAAAAATTACCAAATACATTTCTATCAAATTTTCCACACGTGTACAACACATATTCCCCCACATTTCTGACTATTTTCATCTCATTTGCATGTAAGATGGCCATATTGTAAGATATCAAAGTCAAACTTCGAATTTTACTATACTCAGTCGCAGCATAACAGGCCTAAATATCTAGCTTCACACAAATTTGGTTTCATGTCAATGTTGGTAGTAGTGGTGGTGGTGGTAGTAGTAGTAGTAGTAGTAGTAGTAGTAGTAGTAGTAGTAGTAGTAGTAGTAGTAGTAGTAGTAGTAGAAATATATTTATGAATTTTTAAGAAATCATAGTTTTTCTGCTGGGGGTTTTTCAGAGACACCCTGTAGTTATATGGTCGGAGTCGTTTACAACAGTCTGATGTGCTCGAGTTACGACCAGATTTCTAATTAAATTTCTTGGAAATAACCGATTCGCACTTCAGACGGTCTACCATCTCCTCTTGCACCTGCGTCTACGTAGACCACCACACCTTCGTCCCCAGAGCCCCTACCTCGACAGATCAATCACCTACAGGCGTTTTGAAACAGTGACATCGTATAAGTTATATATATATATATATATATATATATATATATATATATTCGTCGTATTTCAGAGTCTTCCGGAGACAAAAGGGAAGGAAGCTTTCTTTCTTTTTCAGCGTTTGTCCATGGCCATACAGCGCTTCAACGCCATATCGTTTCGAGGAACTTTTTCCGTGGCCGACCTCGAAGAACCTGACGATAGTTAACACACATTAATTTCTGTCTCCGGACAATTTTTATCTCTCATAAGACCCTAAGTACCGAGTATATATATATATATATATATATATATATATATATATATACACTAACAGCGGACTTAAGATAAAATAACGATGGGTATAAAAATATATAACTTGTCCGGCTGTATGCTGTAGGCCTACAAGTGTACAGAGAGTGGCAAACCACATATGCGATTGAATGACGGAAAGGATGGCTGACCAAATGACTAACTGACTGACTAAGTGAATGAATGAATGAATGAATGAATATATAAATAAATGAATTTTTCGTGAGTTGATGTACTGCTAAGATCAAAATAAGGCAGGCTACTACTAGAATTGTAAGTATATATAGTAACAGCATTACAAGGTGTTAGTATAACTATATATAGGTTCACACATACTGTATGCAACGGATGTACTGTCTACGGTAGTCAAGAGATTCTTTGGTCTGCTAAAAATAAGACAGTCTAATAAAAATATATCACCTTTAAGTAGTATATATATAGGCTATATATATATATATATATATATAAATATATATATATATATATATATATATATATATATATATATATATATTAGGTCGGACATGACAGTGTAACACTACTTGAAAGGTCAAAATGCGATTGTATAGGCTACGCCTCTTCAACTCCATGCTGCATGCAGTAGCTATTTACTGATAACTGACAGCTATTTACTGATAACTGACAAACAACAAGTTTAGCGAACAAGGTACGCTTGCACTTGTCTGTCGACTCAAAACAAACAAACAAACAAACACATACACAGACGTACAGACGCACACACAGTCTTGAGTCACGTACAAAAACAGAGTTATTAGCTTCACATGTCCTGTCATGGCAGTATAGGCTAATGCAAAAATGGAACAACTTAGAAATTGTTGCCATGTCTAATCTATTCGTGTGATTTTGCGTTATGCAAATTTAAGGAAATTTACAATCTGTCTATTATAGAGGCACCCATATAGGCGTCTTAACTGTAATATTACTGCTCAGAGGTGAAGATAGTTTTGCCGATAAATTTGTCTATGATTTTTATTGATTTTGTTCATATTTTTGTTGGCAAGCGATACGAATACTGGTAGCTGTCAAAAGAAAGAGCAATTTTCAGTTTGTTGTGCGATTCTATAACATTTCGCTCAACTCATGATGTGCAATTTTACTATGTTAAATTTAGAAATGTCTAATTAATAATTATTGCTACAAACTGGCGCTAGAGAATTGAGGTCGAAGCATCAGGTTCATGGTCGCAATTCAAGGACTGCAGACACGCACACACACACACACACACCAACATGCAGTACCACGTACCGACAGCTACGGAACATGCAGACATCGTACCATGCTCAGTACCATGCACGTGCGCACGGAATTCAAGAGATTGTCGTACAATACACCAGCAGACCGTGCAAAAATGGCATTGACCGAACAGACAGACACTCGAATGTCCTATCGATTTCTCTCGACGCGCTGTATACAGAGCGAAGACTACTGAGCTAAATATGAGAACAAAAACGATACTAAGTTTACGCAATGCGAGACTCGGCAAGATGCAAAAGAGACCTATATTCCGGACGGTTACTGCACGTCGATCTGTATTATAATTAATCGAGTCAACTGTGTTCCATTGTGTAGTGTTTTTATCTGCTTGATGGGCATAGCCGGTGGGTGGGTGGGTGCAAACTTAGGCTATAGTTTGTAGATGAAAGCATAGGCAGCGTTTTAGATTACTTTCAATGAACAAAACGAAAATGCCCTCGCGGCGTTGTACAAACTAATATAGTTGAGTCTGACGACATTTTATAAGAGGAACATTGCAACTATAAGTATATACAAATATAAATAGTTTTGTTGAAAGGTGTTCGTTATTAACTTTGGTATAACTACTTATAGCAACTGCTATTTTAGCTTCATATTTTTAGCAGCCATGCCGTAGACTATAGGCCTATAGGCCTGTAGACTTGCACCAAATATGTTTTCCAGTCAAAATTCGACCTCCAAAACGCCGTGAATTGTAATGCTTAATTATTTAGATCCAAGCGCACAAAAACTGCATCACGTAGGCAACATCGCGTATACAGCTATACCTTGTGCTACGTGACTTCGCCTAGGCGTTAAAGGCAATGCATTTTGCAGGTATATAGTTATATAAAAACACATGCAGGCTTTTGAGAACCAGTGCATAAGAAAACTGCTACGTGTAGGGCCTGTAGACATATATACCATGGACAAAACTACTAATAGCAAGTCTACAACATGACCAAATCAAATCCAGGCTTCACCTTTCATCATCCTCGCGGATTTTTATCAGGCCCGTAGGAATTGGGGGTGCAGAGGTGCAGCTGCACCCCCAGAAAAAAGTCAGTGGGTACAGCGCACCCCTGGAAGATAAGGTTGTTTTCTTAATTTTTTGCTTGTGAGGATTTTTAAGTAGGAGTAAGAGAGATGACGGCCTTTTATTGCTTTTCAAGGTTTTTGGATGGTAAAGTAAAGAAGTTAGTGACGACATTTTTGGCCTGTCAGAGTTTTTTCAGAGACGAATTTTTACTTTTTATATATGCCTATAGTTGGCATGATAGTAAAAATTCGTGGTAGTAATCTAATCCAATCTTGAACTTCTATAGCGCCACTCGATAATGCACAGTAGCATTAGCCGATGGCGCACCAAATCAAAATCATTTAAGATCCATGCAGGTCGAAATCCAGGGTATCCGGCCGGACAAACGGGAAACGGGTGACAGCGGTGGAAGGTAATATTGCTAATCGCCATATTTTATATATTCATATATATATATAATGTATTATATATATATAATGGATAATAGTGTTAATCTCGCCAGGTATTAGGCTAACTGCGCTGCTGGGTTTTAAAGATAAAATATTGACAAACTTACAAACTTTGTGTATTCGAATAAGGCTAATTGTGTTTTTCACGCCCACGTTCGCATCAAACATTGATGACGCTGAATATCGATTTCCGTTGCTGCATGTTCTTTAGGTCCAAGGACATCTGCATATTAGCATCTGTATAATTATTATTATTTTGTTTAGATGTATACCTGTTTAGGCCTATCTTCTCTTTTCACGTTCCCCCTCCTGTCTTACTGCTTTTTCTCGTGCCTGCCTGCATGACCTATCGGTCTGCCACGTTCCATCGAGGATGAGGGGTATGTTAGGTCATTGCCGTGCAGCTGACAGGCCTACTTTTGCCATGATTTTTCAATAAGCGTTCTTCGCTACTTTTCAACGCTTGCGTGTCGGATGCTTTTTGGGTATTTATATCCCCGGGGCCGCATGCCTTCTTCTGCTAAGTTCCGAGTCTGAGACGTTGCGTGAAGTTATGCAGGAGGCACGTGGAGAGGGAAGGACAAGAAGATTGTTGCAAAGTAGGTCATCCATCCGATGGCTTGAAAGAAACTCTTATACTAGTCGAGTGGTTAGTGAGTGGAGAAGAAACCGCCAATCTCCAACGCTTAAATAGGATACGAACATAATTTTGTTTCTCCACACAGATTAAAGGTAGTTTACAGTATTGACGCAATTACGAATCATCAGCAAATAATATTGGGCCATTTGTGAGGAGAGGTCCGGGAACCTCTACGCCGAAGGGGCGTCAAATTTTTACTCGTTTGTAACAAGCCTAAGCAATTAAATTGCCTCGTTTGCAAGCATGCTTCTTCGACTATACACTGTATATAGCTCTTTCAACGGTAGATTAATTAAGCGCATATGCATGCAGGCCTATAAAGCAGCCTCTACGGTGCCTGCTATTGAAAGCGCTATAGAAATTCACGAGAATTTACTTATTTATTTAGTTCTTTGAGTATGGGAGGAGGAAAACCGCATCCGAATTCCCACCGAATTATTTCATTCCACTGTGTCTGTATTAACATTGAGTGTCCACGGCTCCAAGCGAATAATTAACAATACTGTATTACATTCTTATGTTTTCACTAGTTGGGCGCAAGAATGGATTTGCAGCCAGCGCCTATAATTAATCTATTGAATTGCTAAAGCCATCGTCAAGCAGTAACTAGCTGTAGCTAATCTACTTAGTTCTCACAGTGACGGCATATTTTCTCAGTTGTGGACCAACAAAGAACGGGTTTAGTGCTTGATCACAATCGAACACTCTTGATAGATTCCCTTCCATTCAAGCCAAGATGTATTGTTATGCTCAGGCCTGAGGAGAGGGGGCTGCATCCGGAACATTGTTTCGGGGCCCATGTCGCTGAAAGGGGCCCGGGTCCGCTGATTAATGCAATAAAAAGACCGACGAGGATAAAAAGGTCATCAACACTTTTTCACACTTGCACCTGTATGTACTGGTAACACGAGGACCCTGGAATTCTGTTTTGAAAAAGACCGACAAGCAAACGAAACATACTTGCCACGTCAGAGGCCTGTGAGTGACTATTTTCCTAACCGGGGCCCGGAAAAAGGCGGAAATTCGTTCGGCGGCCCTGGTTATGCTTTCAAAAGCCAAACGGGATTATACTTTCTGGCTGGTTGGTTGTCAATAGTTTCCAAACGACAGACGTTTGACCGTTAACGTTTGGAATTCGAATTTTGAGCGCTGTTTTTGCACACGGCCCAGTTGTGTTGCCTATCGATGTGCATTTAAAATAATTTCAGACAAGAGTTGACCTATTCGATGTGTGTCATGCGAGAACGGAGACTTAACTATTTGGCATAAATAGGCAGAAAAGGATAGGCCTAAATTTAAAAATAACTTGTCCCTTATGGACTGGGTGATGAACTACGCTAGAAATTAATTATAGGCCTACGAGATATTACACCAAATTGTCATCGAAATCTTTGTTGAACCTTTGGAGTATAATTAATAAGTAGGTAAGCTATACCGGAAGTAATAAGTAGCCCAGAAATTGGCGATAAATGAAAGCCGGGTATCTAGAACATAATTTTACTGTTGGCGTAATTAATGGATAGCCTCCTGAGGTTAGGCTAATATTTGCAGTGGATTCACGGAACAGATCTCTAGGTCTGTGTTTTGTACTGAGAATTTCGTGAAGCTAAAATGGCGGAAGTAATATAATAATATAATATGATTTAAAGTGGTTTAGGAGGCTATAAGTAAGCCTGCAGGCATGTGTGAAAACCACATGTGGTTACTCTCCGCGCATTCAATAACCCAGCTTTCCAAGATAGCCTTTGAATCCGTTTATAATGTTTCAGCTGTCACTCCCACCTCGTCCAAACTGTTCCATCCATCCACGACGACAAATGTACAGACGACTTGTACAAGGACCTGTCGCGTCTCGACTCTCGACGTATCAGTGCGTTTGCTCTATACTTTCTTGCGCAGGCTGTCCCTGCTCTGCACAAACTCCACCCGGGCACCCCAGCTCCGGTTAAAAACGCGCCACGTAAAGCTAAAGCGACGCGTGCTCGCGATGCTTTCAATAATTGTAATAAGAAGGCTGTTGGAGCCCGGTATTTTTTTAAAGCGTTTGTCTGTCCTAGTATTCAGCCAGCCGTCAACAATCGGCACATGTTGATCGATTGGGCTCTTAAAAATCGGCCAGAGCGCTACTTGTTCTGGCCCGCCCGCCGAGAGAAATTCCGGGCCCCTGGGCAGGGCAGTCACGGCCCCCCTAGAAAGTTTATATTGAAAGTGGCGATGACCTTTGTTTTGCTTGGACTGGTCTAGTTGCTTGGAATGAGTGCACTAAATAAAGTATATGGGGGTCATCAGGGGTTGGGGGAGCTGGCAATCAATATGGGGGAGGCACGGCCCCTGTGGAGCTGCCTGTGATGAGATGGCGGGATGATATAGTGCAACTGCTTTTCTTCTTTCTCTTTATTTGTTGTCCTCTATCAGAGCTGCTAGGGTTGACAATTCGATAGTCGTTTTCCTCAATTTCTCTCTATCTTCAGCTCAGTGGCGTAGCCAGGATTTCCGGAAGGGGGGTTGAAAAAATTTCGTTGGGGTGGCAACTTTTTTCAATCATGGGGGGCCAAATTTGTTGTTTAAAAATAAAAGCATTAAATACATCCCAAAATTTCCGCTGTCAATATGGGGTTTAACCCCAAACCCCCGTGGCTACGCCACTGCTTCAGCTTCTCTACTCTCTACATATAGTACAACGCCATCAATAACTAGCGTCTCTTGTGGAGTCTTGCGTTAGCTTTTTTGCAGTTTGCTCCAATTCTTGACTGCTTTAAAGGTCTGACAGCTGGCTCTCGAAACTGCCTTTACATACTTTCACGCCAGAAACTCGCATCATCAAAGCATTCCATGCACGGACATTTTAATTTTTTATACAGGTCTATGTCTGACAGAGAAGCACATTCAATCGACTGGCAAATTAACGCCTCGTTCTGAGTTCCATTCTACACGCCTATTCGCAGACAGAAATTTTTAAAAAATCATGGCGTGTTGCGTCAATCTAGCTGCCACTCCGGCGGCAGCCACCATCGCATATGGAAGTAGATTACTGTATATCGAAACCTCACTCGGCATGTCTGGCGAGAGTGAATCTACAGTCGAACAATAACCATCCGACAGCTAGCTGGTCCTCGATTTAGAGTACCGCGGACGAAAACGGGTCCTAGATCTTCACCTTTGCACAGTTCTTAGCGCTCGGTTCCTCGAATCAAGATTATAAATCTGGGTCTGACCCCGGCACACATATTTAAATTAACAAAGGACACGCGTGTTCGGGAATCAGTCGCCTGTATTAGATATAGGCCTACCTGATAACGTTTGACCGGCACAATAAATTTTGTAGGCCTACATATAGGTCTCTACAACGTCTGAAACATGGGCGCCCGCACATTGGGGCAAGAGGGAGCACATGCCCCCCCTGAAAAATGCAAATACCAATATGTCACATTGAAATTTGAAAAACTTGCTAAAATATTAACCGTGACCATTGCGTTAACATGTGTTTTGCCCCCTCCTGGAAAATTTATGTAATGTAACTGTAACCATTGTGTTTTGCCCCTCCTGGGAAAAATTTCTGCTGGCGCCCATGGTCTGAAAATAAAAATATGACTGGTTCATTTTAGTTGATACTTGTCTTACATTTGCAAATAGCCCCCGTGCCGTATAGGCCTATTTATGTACTGTAATTAATTTGATTCAACATCAATAACTCTTGATTTGCATTTGATTCGTATGATACGCGAGGTATGTATTATGTATATCATGTATTATGTTTTGACCTTGCCCTTTGCCAAGGCTAAAGCGACCATGTATTGCATCACGAATAATTTTCATGAATTTCTTTTATTGTATACTGCAATTTTCTTCCAGCTATTATTAGTAGCACAGGGTTATCGGTAGGGGTAGTAGTAGGCCTACAGCAAGGAGCAGGCCTATATGAGGAAAATAGACATTTTGATTGTTTGCTGTATTTTTTATGAAGAGCTTAACCTTAATCAACAGTTTAACTGCTGAGAATATAAATGGAACATTTTATTTAGCATTGTGTGAAACAACAAGTGACAGAAGTAGAATTTGATGGTATGGTCGTTTTTTAATATGCAAGAAAACGAAAATTTATCGGTGTAGGGAAAACAGAGCGGAATTAGGTGAGGCCGTGAGCTTCAGATTAATTTTATACACCTTCATCTTTTCAACATGCCGTCTAGATCATTTTATTATTATTATTATTATTATTATTATTATTATTATTATTATTATTATTATTATTATTATTTGCATTATTAATTTATTATTACAACAAGCATCCATTTGAGAACTTCTGCAGCAGTTGACTCATAGTCCTTATATATAATCATTATGAATTGACTGCTGACGGACGCAGCATGGAGCGCAAGACGGCAGTCTAAGTTTGACCTATTTGAGGGCTCGAGGCACGCATGCGCCGTGACCTAGAACCGCGGCTTCGTCGAATCGTCGTCGTCGTCGTCTCCGTCGTCGTTGGATCTGTTGGGATTTTTGCTTTTAAAATGGGAATTTTGTCGAATTTTTAACTTAAAAGAGATTACTTCGTCGATCGAAATGCAGTTTTCCGAACGCTCCGTAGTTTCGATCGGTCGGAATTCTGGGAATCACTGAAATCTGGGTGTGTAAATCAGACAGATCGCAGAAAAACCCTATCTAGACCCTTTACCCGCCTGGAGGGTCTTTGTCGACTGCGGCCCGGGGTCGGGGGCGGGGGTCTTTGACGCCGTTGTTTACTGCCGGGGTCCTGATCGGGAATCTCGTTCGTTCGTTAACAGACGCCGGATTTTTATTAGACGGGTTTGGTAGAGAAAGGGAGCGGACTGAGTTAATCTTATTATGAAATAAAATATTTGAAGAATGGGCTTAAATGTTTTAGGCGTTGTCTGGGGTACGATATACTGACAGACCGCTGAACTGTCTCCGTTATTTTAGTCAGAAGTGATCTTTCTGGGCGTTGGTTGAGTAAATGACTCTATTTCCCTAGGTGAAGTCGCTTTGACTTGTTGGCATTTTGACTCACAAGCACTTAAAAATTAATTAATCAACTTTTCGAATGATTTTATGATGCAAATTTACGAAGCATGTTTGAGTTAAGAATGGATGCAAAAAATTACTGATAGACTAAAGCTCGACGATTATCATAGCTGACGTTTGATGCTTAATATAGATTTCTTCTGACAGTGCTTGTTTGGGTGCAAGTCTAGTTTTAATATTGGGGCCAGTGTCCCCTGGAAGCTGTGCACTTGTGCAAAGGTTGTAAGGCAAGCACGCATAAGAAAAAAATGGAGTGCACACATTTTCCCATAAATTTTTCATTGGTTTCATACACGTCATCATCATCATCATCATCATTAACCGTGGGCTCATCGCCCGTTGGCGTATAATGCCATCTCCACACGTACTTACATACATACATACACGTACTTACTGATAAAGATGGCGCCATACAGCTCTTCAGTTTCTTGTGAACTTGCAATGGCTGAATATACAATTACTAACTTCTAACTATGGAAAAAGTTGACTCTTGTTAAGCTAAAAACATTACCCCAGTCCATGTCATCTTTGACTTATTAGGGTTTGGGTTAGGGCACTAAGCATAAAATTGGCCCAAATCATCCATGTCTTACAGCACTGTGAACCCCCCAGTGTGGACAAAAGGTGACTTTCCATGTAAAATTTTGCATGCCATAAATTTCATGCGAACGCAGACTACAAAAAAATTAGAGGAAACATTGATTGAGGCCCTGTTGTTTGTCTTGTTTTCATGCCTGATGCTTTTGTGGTGGTGGTGGTTGTGGTCAATGTTGTCTTTTAATCTGTGTTGTCATATTTTGAGGGGAATTACGGTAATCATAATTTGTATTTAAGGCCTTTGCAGTTCAGAAAGATTCTAGGGGAGATGTGATAAAGCAGATTTATTGAAATAGCATTAAAATATCAGTCATATACTTGATCAATATCCATAATTATGTTTTCTATTTATGTGCTTTTCAACAGTGATAAATTTATCAGTTTCAGCAGTTTTTGAAGTTGACTTCAATAAGTTTAAAAATAATTATAAACTGGTAATACAATGATAATCTTTTTCCTGTATATGATCTGCTGAAAATCTACAGTTGTGTATTTTGACTGCCAAAGTAATTTTTGCGGGTTTTGATAGTGTAGTGTGACTAGTGTCATGTTCTTGTACAGAATTCAATGACATGCATTAACTGAATTGCTGCATTGGAAAAGAAATTCATAGAAAAGTAATATGTCAGCAACATCTTTTCTTAGTCATTCTTTTTGATGCAATACAGCATTTCCTTGTTTTTGTCATGGAGCGGGGATGCGTTCTTTGATGGAGTAAATCTTTGATGCAAATAAATTTATCAAATTGAGATATCATCATCATTGTCATCATTTACCTTGAGTTAATCACCCTTTGCAGTATAATGCCATCTCTGCACAGTTTTTACCATTCTTTCCTGTTCATTGCTCTGTGGCTGAGATCCTGTAAACTGCTTTCTTACCATTCTTCAATATAATCACACCGTTCCTTGATAAATGTAAGGAGTTTCCAGCAGTTGTCTGGTGCTGGGTAGAGATAAAACTCTTGATTTTATTGTTTACTAGCCCTAGTTTAATTAATTCTGAGGCAGAATTTTATCAATTATATTTCTAGCAACTAATATTATTTTGTTCAGGAAATCCGCTTGTCAGAAAGGATCATTAGGTGTGTAGACAGCCTAGACTCTTGACAGGCATATGAATTTCAAATGACTTTTTATGTCTGTAATTATTATTATTAGCCTGTCACCTTGATATTTAAATGACAGTCAATTTTTCTGTAAGTGGATGTTGGATTTAGACAGGTGTGACCTTTTTCTTGACGTCTTGCCTGTCAAATATGGACACGGACTTAACATGCTATTAAAAGGTAAGGTAAGGGCACCGAAGTAAGCCTTCCATAAGCTCCAGAAGGATTAGCACCTGATGTTGCTATTCACACCTGAGTGTACAGTGTCAGAATAATAGTCACTATTGCATTGTATTGTCTTTTTTTTGCATTTGAATTGGCAGGTGTGACATTTTGATTTTACGATGTTTTGAAAAAGTTTTTATTTTGAGAAGGCCTTCAAACAGGTGACTTTGACTTCTGTTGAGTGTTGACATGACATCTCACCTGCCTGCTACCTTCTGTACTTTCAGTATACCAATGGTTTGGCTTCACATGAGTAATTTTGCATTGCCAGATCATTGCATGTAAAAGGTCTAGACTCTTTAGGAACAATGCAGAAAGTAGGTCAACATAGAGCTCTCTATCAATGTCTCCTATAGCACTCTCGGGCGTGGACCATGAGTGCAGATGGGAGGCTGACAGACTCATATTGATCAATGGCCAAGCTCCACCACCTGCCTCTTCTTCTTTAACCTTCCTGGCTTTCTGAGGGTTGGTCACACTATGGACTATCCCTTCCATTGTTGCCCTCATGGTTTGGTATGTTGCCTTGGATGATTTAATGCCTTTGGTACACAGCAGGTATTGGCCAGTATACAAATGTAGCCTCCAACATGCATTATTGGCCAGGCCCCATAATGTTTTAGGATGCAGTGGCTCTTTGAAGTAAGTAAGTAAGTAAGTAGGTCAATATAGAGCACTATGTTTGCTGTGGGGGCATTTTGATGTCAAATTCTTAGGCCTTCTAATATATTAATCCTTTGTTATTTGGTTGCCTGTTTACATTGAACTAGGTCCATTTTGCATTGCCAGAGGTTGGAGTGTTATTTTAGTACCATAATTGTTTCTATTTCTAAGCAGGAAATTGCTTGGAATGAAAATTATACAAGTGACCAATTATTGTGACCTGGCCTGACCTCAGGTGCAAACTGTACCTGTGTGACCCCAGGTGCGGTTGCGCCCTGAGGTGGGACAGAGTGGTTGTAGGTATGTTCAGGTTATATTGCTCTGAACTGTAACCACCTTTGTGAACAGCTAGATCCATGAACCATTATGATGGACAGACCATAGAGTTATTACTGTATTGTTATTGACTGACTCTTAAGTTGATTGTTTTGTTGACTTTTCGAAACCTAATAACTGATGTGTCTAATGAACTTTGAAGAGCTGGTGACATATAAATATTTATGCCCAAGTCATGCTAACTTATTTAAGATGCACCAGATGTTTTGAAAAGAATATAGCTGCTGGGACTTTATATGGGGAGAAATTTGAGACATGCCAACATCTTTAGGACTGACAATTGTTGAAAAGGTTAAACACATAGGGTTCTGTTAGATTGGGAGTTGTTAGTGGAAGGGGGTTAGGTCGTTGACCGTAATTTTAGGTCAAATGACTCTTGTTTTATGGGATTCAGATGGGTCTTATATCTGTGAAATGTCTGTGAAAGTGAGCCATCAAAATCTTAATGGGATTTCACATGGTATAAATTTGGATTGAGTTTTTTATTTGGTATTGTATTTTGTTTCCAAATATCCCACTTAGACCTAAATGAATTTCTGCAAATTTGACTGCTTGAGCAGATTGTGTTTGTGTATCTATGCATTTTGCAGATGTCTGCTCACATTTTTTTCTGCAAATGTCTGCTATTTTATTTCTGCAGAGTGTCTTCTAATCAGGGGGCCAACCATTTGTTGTTTAATGTATGTAGCATTTATAGGGTCCCAGTTTATTTGTTCATCCCATGGAGCCATTCTCCAATTGATGCTGCTAAGCCTTTTCAGTTTATTTGTTCATCCCATCCTTCATTCTCCAATCTCTTGCATCTATTTTTATCTCTGTATACCATTCTGACTTAGTGTTGATGTTATGGGATGTTATGTGTTATTTTTAGTAAGTAAGCCAAACTTGGGATTATATATATATATATATATATATATATATATATATATATATATATATATCCCAAGCCCATATATATATATTTCTTCTTATATCTATCCTTCCGTCCAAGCCCTATTGGGTTGGACTAAATATATATATATATCCCAACTTCTGTCTGTCTCTTGCTTACTGAAAAGACAACCAACAACATACTAACATCCCATAATATCATATATATATATATATATATATATATATATATATATATATATATCCCAAGCATGGCTTACACACAAAAACAATCAACAACACACACACACACACACATCACACACAGTCACATACACACATATATATACATATATATATATATATATATATATATATATAACTTAATTAACTTGTTTATGGGCGGTTATTGTGGCACATGTGATTTGTGGCAATCTGGATTTTGGTCCACTATTTATATATATGTTGCTGACTCTCATTATGTCCCAGATGTTACGTTGACAGCTGAAAGTGTGGAATAGATACCTAGATATCCTAACAGTATCCAGAGGTTATGCCGGTTATACAGGGTAATTGTTGTTTAACAGAGAAAGTGAGTAACCTTGCTGGACTGCAGTAAATAGCAAGTTGCACTCCCGAGAGGAGTTTAAATGCTATTTTGGTTTATAATTTGCAGGCATCGTGAGACAATGCTGTTAAGACGAGCAATAGAGATGGTCAATGGATGCCATAATTTAAGCTACGAAAAAAGACTTCAGTATTGTGGGTTGACAACATTAGAAAGGAGAAGAGAGAGAGGGGATCTGACTGAAGCATACAAAATAATGACTGGGAAAGTAGATGTGCAATATGATCAATTCTTTACATTGGCACACTATAGCAGCACAAGAGGTCACAAATTCAAATTGTTTAAGCAGAAGGTGGGTCCAAGAAATAAAAAATTTTTTAGTGCAAGGGTTGTGGACAAATGGAACAGATTGGACGAGGTGGGAGTGACAGTCTAAACAATAAACAGATTCGAAGGCTATCTCGGAAAACTAGGTTATAGAATGTGGATAGTTACAACAGTGGTTTTCACTCAGGCTTACTTGACCTCCTAAACCACTTAAAATCACATTATTATTATTAGTATTATTATTATTATTATTATTATTATTATTATTATTATTATTATTATTATTATTATTATTATTATTATTATTAACTCTTCCTGACTGAAAATCCATATAACCAATGTCTTATGAATCCAAATATCTGTTTTCTATGTCCAAAGGGTTAAGTCCTGAATGACAGCCTTTAACTGTGTGGAGAACTGGATACTGGCTTTGAATTATGTTATCTGAAAGACCGACAAGTGGGGCCAGTGGGGGGGGGGTCAACAGGGAAGAGCAGCCATGCTGGAATTGGACAAGAGATCATGCATAAATTATTAATATGGTTGTTTATGTAGCGCCGTTGTGTGTGCGGCCAAAGCAAAATGTATGGAGGCCATCTGCAGCCAGTATGCCAGGGGCAAGGGCAAGGGAAGAAGAGACAGTTGCAAGATCATTACTCAGTCTTTATGGGCATGTTTTTGTCTGGATGTGGATGCCAGGCTTTCAGGCCAGAAGACACCTGTTTGTGAAACAATGTGCCTCCAACATATATATATATATATATATGTGTGTGTGTGTGTGTGTGTGTGTGTGTGTGTGTGTGTGTGTATGTATGTGTGTATGTATATGTATAATTTTATATATATATGTATATATATGTATAATTGTGTGTATATATATATATATATATATATATATATATATATATGTATATATATTGTTCCTGGATATGGCAGGGAAGACAGACAGACAGACAGACAGACAGACAGACAGAGAAATTATAGCATGAGAAGAGACCTTTAAAAAGTCTAAAAGCAGAACTAAGATATAGGGAGTGCAGAAATTATGAAGAGTGTGATAGAGTAAAGGTCAGTGACCTTGACTGTCCTTGACCTTAAAGGCCCTGGAGCTCTTGAGAGCAGAAATTAGGCGATGAAAGGTGAAGAAGGACATTAGATTCAAAGGTTGAAGCCATTTCGTGAATATGTACATCAGGTAGAGTCTTACTGCTGTATGAGCCAAGCCAAAACTAGCCATTCTAATCTTAAACTTCTATAGCGCCGCTTCATAATGCATAGAAGGATGAACAACCAATGGCACAATTCAGTCAGTCAACCTTCAGAAGCTATCAAGGAGCAGAGCATCTGAAGGACTGGTTGTCTAATAAATCACCATTGTCATTGGCCTTTTCTTTAACCCCTTAACTGGGTATTTAACTGTAACTCAATGTAAAATGAATGGATATATATCCGCGTTCCCAGTTAAGGGGTTAATAAGGTCTTGCATGTAGACCTTGTTTTTCAATTTCGCTTTGACGGCCTGCAGTACTCAAATGGAGCTGTGCATCTAATGCAATTATGCGATCGCATATTTAACATCATTTTCAATATGCCACATTTCCAGCCGCATCTCCCCGCATGTGCGATTTCTGCATAAATATGCAGCAATTTTATCCGCACTTTCGCTATTTTAGTCACACAGGTATAACTTTTTGCTACTTTCCTAATATAGGCATAGATTTACAGGAGATCAGCGTCTGATTGGACGATCCGGATGACTTGGCCTCTTTTTGCTCGTCAGCCTTTTTTACTGAAAAGCACTGCAATTTCCGTAAATATGCGAGGTAAAATAGACGCATAAATGGGAAATTTAGGCACATAAATTAAACATTTCTGCATCCCCTGGGCATATTTGGGACCTCGAAGTTCCGCATCTTTACAGAAAAATTTCTGCGTCAAACTGCCAGCCACAACTCAAATTGCAATACAGTGAAACCTGCTTAATTGCATAGGTGCCGTGCAAACCTTGCTTATGCGATTAACTGGGCTATGCAAATAGCCGGGACGTCTGATACACAGAACACTGGTTCGGGTTTTTATGTTGTTATGCGATTATGCGGGTTATGCAATTAAGCGGTATGTGATTAAGTGGGATCCACTGTATAGTACACCGGATTGAAACAGTGGCATGCACTATCCTTGATCATCAATCAGTTCACCTTCTGGTTAACATACCTGTTAGTTTCTAATTGAAATTTTTTCATAAGTCTGACACATTTCTCGGACATGAAACTGAAACCCCTCCTTCTCCCCCCTCCCCCGCAGGAGTCTGGACTTGTTTTATCTGCCATTTTACAAGCTGTTGTCTGACAGTTTTGGGTCATGACCATGACCTTATTTTTTCCATCCTTATATATTGATGACTCTTAACGGTTGTAATTGACACGTGTGCATGTGTGTGTGTGTTTGTGTGTTCAGTCTGTACATCTAAAGAGCCTGTGTTGATAGAAAGTTTTATTAAGTTCCTGCCAACCAAGTGTTTGCTAAAGTACTGGTATATCTCAATTGACTCACTGTTATCATTTCACTGAGCACTGGGCAAATGTATGAATCATATCGGAGATGCACTCTCGTGAACGTATTATATATAATTATTGTGTGGGCAAGTAAGATACCGGTAGGTTTGTGTCATTGTTTTGAGGATGTCATTGTATATGCATCCACACACACACACACACACACACACACACACACACACACACACACACACACACACTTAGTTAAAAATACCAATATTTTTCTTTGTAGAGAGGCCCAAATTGTGTGAGGGCATAAATTTCCAGGGTGACCATTTTGTAGACGCTGGAAGCAGATAGCATCGCTCCCTGGAAGCAGATAGCATCACTCGCTGGAAGCAGATAGCATCGGCTACTGCTACTAGCACAACTGAAAGATGAGATCTTTGATGCTTTTATTGTGAACTACAGCGGCTGAACGGACTGAGAGTACATTGTCAGTGAAAATGCCCTTTGCATGGAGTGCGTGTCTGGAAATAATTGATATTTTGCTCCAAGAAAAAAATATTGTTATTTCAGTTGATGGAGGTGACCGGAAAGCAGGACAGGACTGTACAGTGACCGCTTGAGCGGCTTACTCTTCCCCACTCCGCATTCAGTCCCCTCCTGTTCCATCAGAAGGGGAGGAAGGACGGTGGCATAGGAGGAAGTGAAGGGGTGTTGTTGGTTTTTAAGAGGGCTAGTAGAGACACCCTACCTCTGTGGTTGGTTGGCAGTGCAATAAGACTAATGGATCCCTGGCTATTGATTTTAGAGCAGTGTTGTTCCAGGAATTAATTACATAAATGATATTTCTAAGCAATGCACGTTCTTATGTCTAGAAATTTTTTCAATGACTTATTAATTTTACGACAGTCTTTGTGGACTTGTGCCGCCCCGTTTGGAAATTGTAATATTATGTTTAGGTTTCTTTTAGAAGGACTTATAGCCATCAATAGGCCTATTGCCAGCTTTCAGTTTGTCTTTTTCTCAGATTAAGTTTAATGATAGATTTCTCCAAGATACGTGAAGCAGCTTTTATCTTCATATACCGGTAATGAAGCTCTTCGTTATATTATGTGGCAGATTCTGATTATAAAGTGGAAGCTGAAATACTTAGGTAAAAATTTCATTAACCATGAAAGCAGTCATTCACTGTGAATGTGGATGGCTCAAGGGAAATGAAGGCTTTTGCTTCAAATATTATTTAATGTGTTGTATTTTATTAAAGGTGTGGGGACTCAGCAGAGTGGTAACAATATTGTCTGTCTGTCTGTCTGTCAGTCTGTCTGTCTGTCTCTCTCCTCTAGTTGAAGTGTAGCTGTATAGTGATGGTTCTATTGTAATTCAACACCCTGTCTTTGACAGTTTGCTGTATTTGTTTGATTATAGCAGCTGAAGAATTCATCCCATGTGACAGAAAGTGCTTTGCTGCTAATGTAAAAAAATAGTCTCTGTCTGTCTGTCTGTCTGTCTGTCTGTCTGTCTGTCTGTCTGTCTCTCTCTCTCTCTCTCTCTCTCTCTCTCCAGATCTTCAACACACGGCTGTTAGATAGAACTTGTGGCTTCATTTGTGAGTTGTTGATGGATGAGCAGTGTCTAAAGAAGTTTTTTAAATGTTCATTTTGTGAACCAGTAAGGTGTTGTTTGAAAAGCATTTCGTTAATCCGGGGTACTACCTAATAACATCCACTTGTAGCCCCAATGATGTACCTAGGGTATGACAGGTGGGGCAGATGCCCTGGGGGCCACTGGAAGGGGGTGTCAAACAAAACTGATCTTGCTCAGCTCTGCATAGAAAAAGAAAAAAGTGAGAAAACTGACTTCGAGCGAGCGCTTGATCATGGACCAGCCCACATCAGTAAAAGCAAGAAAAGTGCATCTGTAGTTTAATCTAATGTTAATAAAATGTCAAAGATTTGTTAACCTGCTTATCTAAATTTCTGATTCCTGCCATGGTTGGCAAATACCCTAGGCATGCCCTGTTTGTAGCAGAATAGTGCTGAATTTTCAGAATACCTAAAATCAATTATTCACATTTTCATATTATCTCAGTACACCTGGGCTATATAAAATGAAAATTCTAATGTAAATGTTGAAATTTATGAGAAATTGTTGAATTTGTGAAGATTTGGAGAGTTGAAAGGTTCGGTTGATGTAATACAAGCTCAGATTCGATTCACTTATCTTTACAAAAGCTGTGTTACTTTACCATCTCGAGTAATTCTGTAAATGCATGACATTTATTCTCTGCTACTGTCTCCAAGAAGAGACAGGAACAAACAGCTACTAGGGTGCTGCTTTGAAAAGCTCTGTATAAATTCACAAGAGTCTGCTTACTTACTAATTTATATAGATGATATCGTACTGACTTATGTGCATAGAGGCATGCCTAAACATTTTCAAGGCTTTACTGTAATTGTCTTCATTCTTCTGGTTTTGGACCATTGTAACTCCATATGTTATACTGTACAATAAACGTGTGATTATATATTTAGCATTCAGTATCCTTGACTCTGTATGTGTGTGTGTGTGTGTGTGTGTGTGTGTGTGTTTTTTAGAATTCTTGCTTTTATTTTGACTCCCAAGGGAATTAAAATGTTTTCAGTATCCACCCTCGGAACAGAACAGTGACCTGTAAAACTCTGGAAGCTGGTATTTTTATTATTACACAGCGGTTCGGCTCTTCTTGCTTAAAGGCTTCTGTTGTTTGACCGTGCCGGCGGGGGGAGAGGGGGAGGGGCGGAGGGAGGAAGGAGTGGAGGGCTGTGAACAACACGAATTGATTGATGTTAAAAATTGCCCTGCATTCGACACCAGATGTTTGCCGACTGCGTCACTACGCGGCGCTTTTTAACCGTCTGTCTGAGCGTCCTTATCACAAACAACTGGCCTGACCATGGCCGTTGGCTATAAATAAACTCAAGGTCGAGCGGTTGCCAGTGTTCAAGGGAGAGACAGGCAGACAGACAGACAGACAGAGGGACGGGCAGAGAGGCTGTGGAGCGAGTGGGCATGATGCGCTATGGATGAGACGTATCATTTTTCTAAGCTTCTTGTACAGACAGACGCAATTATTTATATCCGTATGTTTTCACAGGAAAATTGAAATTTGCTTCTTGGTAATAATTATGTATAAACGTGGGTTTGATCCGAGGCACGTGACGCAGCTGAAGATCACGTGATGGCTAAGATTCGAAAAGGTGCTGTTTTTCTTTCTTTTTAAAGAAAAGACAAAAATCTGGAACCGACATGAGTTTGGGCTGGTTTTAGGCAACCAAATATGTTTTGATTTGAAAAATCAAACGAAAAGCAGATAGATTTTTACGGGAAAGTAATTTTTCAGACACTTTATATGCTTTTTGTGTCTGTCTGACCAATTTTTGAAGCAAAGCTTATGTTTCGTCTGTCTTGGGAAAAAATACCAGTAATAAATGCGTGCTTCATTTTTATATTTTTCAGGAAATGCAGTATCTTTTGATACGGCTGTGTTAGCAAGTTATGGATATAGTCAGTTTACAACATTGTGAGCCTAGGGAAATCTATCTAGTATATGGTGCTGTTTGTAGCATATATTGTGCTGAGCTAATATTCACACAATAGTTTTAACTTGTTCAGTTTGCACATTATGTGAAATGTTACATGTTGTGTTATATTTTCTAGTTTTAAAAAATCAGATTTAGTTGTAACAGTATATGTCTTTACATGTTTGTATATCATTGTTTTGGGTAACCTCATGCAAGTCCATTTTGTATTTTGAGTTGTAATTCTGAATTTTATATTATTATAATTTATTATTATTATTATTTTTGATGATGATGATGATGATGATGATGATGATGATGATGGTGGTGGTGATGGATGATGGTGATGATGTTTATTATTATTATTATTATTATTAAATTTTTATTATACTTGCATTATATACTTGTTATTGTTCTGTTCATTTTAGATTGACATGACTGTAATATGTGTTGATTAGCAAACACTAATTCCTATAATCAGGCCATTAGAATATTAGATGGATTTATCTTGCAACATTTTGACCGCTGTCAACACTTCGGCTATGTCCTTCGGTCATGGGTAATATAACTGGAACACTTATTCAAAATGCCTTCCAACCCCAACCTGACAGCCCACCTCTCGATATTCAAGAGGAGGTAAAGAAACTAACGAGAGATTCGACCAATCGGGAATTATATCGTCTCCTGCACGCAGAGATGGAACACGGTGCCAAGGAAAAGACATCCGCTGCCCACCCGAAGACCGAAATTCCGGAGAACGACGACTTCGGAAGAGGCGTGGTAAAGGTGGAGTCGCCGAGGTCTTTGGGAGATCAGTGTCGTGTTCAGGGTGGTTTTGCTCCACATCCTCAACAGCAGCACCTGCAAACTCAGGGCAAGGACTTCGATGGGAATTACGGGAACACCGGTGTCGTGGCTGCCGCAGGATCTGCGGACGGGAAAAAAGTCGACACCGGCGCCAGATCGGTCACCGGGCAAGAGGAGTCATCAGGAACGCCGCGGATGGCCTTCAAGAAAAAGATCTTGAATAGTTATCGAACGGAAACTGACGATGCCGGCGCTCCGGGGGTGGAGAAATCTGCCACCGTTGACGTCCAAGAAAAGGAGATCAAGAGAGAATTTTCCACGTGCAATAAAGATTCTGCTGGTAACAGTTCCATCAACATCGACCCGAATTCCCTGACGAAGGTCCTCAACTTCGACAGCTGCATCCAAGTCATCGTGATGAACGAGCTTCAGAAGTTGGAATCGTTGCCAAGTGAGGTGCCCAGCGGCAAGAAGCTGGAACTCTTTGGAATTCTTGACGGGGACTCGCAGAAGAACAAATACGGCGAAATTGTTGGCAACGAGACGCCAAAGGACAGGTGCTCGGCCGAGTCTAGTTGGTTGTCAAGAATTGAGAAGAGTGCTGGCCAGTCAGTCAACCCTGACCCAAAGAGAGATAAATGGCCCCAGTATGTGCCCCTGGAGTCTGCTCCTTCCCAAATACTGGCGGAAACTTTACATCCATCAGCACCCAGAAAGGCAGAGGTTGTTAGCCAGAGTTCAGTGTTGTTGCATAATATACCTTCTGTTTATCAGACTATCGGTCACCTTTTTGAACCCACTGTGACACAAGAAGTACAAAGGATGTGCTCTTCAGGTGCTAATGATGGTTGTGCACAAAGTTCTAGACAGGTGGTGAGTCATCTGGGTGAGATTGCAGGTGGAGAAGTGAGTATGTCACGCGGTTCACTTGCAAAATATTCTCACCCAGGCATGTGGGGTCATAGTCAGGAGTTTTCTGGGGTCCAGTCATCTCCTCACTTACTGTCCGCTGATCCTGGATACAGGTTGACGCCGTCAAGTCAAGCGACACATCACCTGGTAGATCATCACAGGAAGGTTGACAAGGATCTGGAATCTGCTAAGCTTGCCCGACCCGAATATATTTCATACTCTGGCCCGGGGCAGTACCCAGTCATCCACCACGGCCAGCTTCAGCAGCACCTATCGTATCAGAACAGTCCGCCGGCACTGCCCGACAAGCGCCACAAGATGGACGCTGCTTCGTATTTGTATCCTGCCAAGATGGCACCACAGGAACGTGTTCTCAGTCAATACGAAACATCTTCTTACCTTAGCCAACCAGAGACCCTTCAACCTCCGGCGATGAACTACTTGAAGTCAAAGAAGTCGCCGAACTTAGCGTACGACAAAGAACTGTTGTGCCCACTCGGCGAGCCCCAGTACAACTGGGCCGAGCTCCCGGATATGTCTCCGGGTTCTGCCTCGGCCGGTTCCGCAAGAAATTACAGAACTGCAACCGATCCTTCTTCTCACTTCGGATATTACGGAGAACGGAAAGGTCGACCGGACGTTCAGACGCACAAGAGAACCTACGGTGCGCAGAACGCCGAGGAGTTTGAATTCGAGAAGCACTTCCGACGTACCGCCGAGGGCATTCAAGATGTACCAGTACCTGTAGGAACAGACCAACATGTTCAGCGGTCCTTTTCGGCCTCCTCCTTTCCGAGAGGTCGGGAGAATCTTGTCAGAGGGACTGGGGGCCCTTCCGAAGAGACGCCCTTAGATCTGACGGTAAAAAAGGATGTCGGTGGTGGTCACCGTGCTAATGTTTACCTTCTTCCGCCAGGCGCAAGGCAGCATCAGCCAGACTGGGATATGTCAAAGAGTGTAGGATATAAACTGGCGTATACCCGCGAAGAGCCACAGGTTCATGCGAACGTATACAGAGCGGCATCTCAACAAAAGGTCGTCGATTTTGCTGTTCCGGAGCAGGTCGCGAGAAAAGGAGAGGTGCCAGACACCCGGCAGATGTATGACAAAGTGCCCGGGGGCCTGACGATGATACAACCGGATTCGGATTTCGGCCGAGCCATTTTGACGCCCGCGCAGGAGAGAAGCATGCGTACGTCCGTTGTCGCGTCGCACCCGTTTGATGACACAGCGTCCGGCCCGGGCCCGCCGTCTCATGTGGCGATGCAGCGGATGTCCGAGGCGCTGATGAAGAACCAGCTTCATTCTGTCGGTAATAACTGGAGGCAGCCAACTTATGAAGAAATGCTTTCACAAGGCCGAGATCTCCTCTTGGACACGGACTCGTCCTTCCGCGGTGGCCCCGAACGAACGAAGCCGAGGCCGAATATCCAAAATAGCGACATGCTGCACCTTTCAACAACATCACCTACCATTCCTCATCTCTCTCCTATTCAGCCTCTGGCTGCTCCAACTGGGCCACAGGTGCATGGTGGACGCAGGGTTACGGGGCCAAACCTTCTTGGTAGCCACTCGCCAAGCGATATCCTTCACTTACAATGTAAGGTGTGCGGCTCAACTTATGGCAGTCTGCGCAGTTTTCGCATGCACTTTGCCAAAGTACACGGTCTAGAGCCGTTGCCCGAACACTGCAACATTTCCACGATATCTGGGACCAAGAACGCCATGTCGAAAGTCGTGTCAGTGGACGACAACGAGCCGCCGGCTTTACAGAGGGAAACCTTACCTTTGGATGTTGGCAGTTCGGGGAAAAATCGCACCTATGACTTCGATCAGTTCTCGAATAGTTCCCGGTCTGTCAGATCCAACATTGTAGTTTCCGAAGTTGCGTCAGTCGGTGCCCGGACAAAGCAAGTGGCAGAGGTCTACCCGATGCCAGTGAGGGTGACGCGGGGCTTCTCGCCACAGCTGAAACCCGACCCCGTGGCCAGAAGACCCGAGATAAGCGATGCCCAGCTGGAACAGACCGAAAGCAAGACGAAAATGATCGACCCGAAGCAAGGCGGCCATCGTGTCGACTGCGACCTCGGGGTCATACGCAGTCGTAATTGCTACGGCGATCTCGGCTGTGACGTCGATTGTCCGGAGTGTTTGGACGGCTTCGAGGATATATCTGACTGGAAGATGCACATATCGACGCACATGATGCGTTCCTGTACGTGCAAGGTCTGTGACCTGAGCTTCACGCATTCCGGCGCGCTCAAGAAGCACCTGCAGACGGCACACATGCCGACGGAGAAGGTGGACGTGGAATATCGATGTCTTTTCTGCCGGGAAGTGTTCTGCGACGAGAAGGTCCTTTTCCAACACACTCAGGAACATGAGAAGAAGTACTCGAGGGTCGACAATCCGCGCTGGGACGGCGGATTTCCGCAGAGCAACAAGCAGCACCACGCATCCCTGGATTCCGAGTGTATCCAGATGGCTATCCCGGACACTACTTCTTCGGACGACGTCAGACCTACGTCGGGATTCAGAGAGAATTCCAACAACCTCAGTCCAAGCACCGACTCGAAGGGGAGCAGTTACGGGAGAAAGTCTTTTGCCGAACTCTTGGTGATGTCTGGCCAGTCCGCTGCCGACGCGGACAACGTCCAGAAGTTCGGCGAGATCAAGGCCGAAGATGAGAAGGCCTGCTGGGCTGGGACGGCGGATCGGGATGAGAAAATGCGGACCGGCAGATCCGACAGTTATGGTTCGGCACACGACCTGACTCAGGGCAGGACAGACGCGACGTCGTTGGCCAGGAGTCCTGGCGCTTCGTCCGTCGTGCGGTCGGAGTCGTCGTCGGGCACCGAGAAGGAATTCCGGCCGCAAAGGCTCCCGAGGAGTTGGTGGTGTGCTGTGTCCCGAAGAAGCAGGCCTTTCTAAAGCGATTCAGAAGTACCGAGGAAAAGCAGTTGGCGGAGGGCGAAACCTCGCACGTGTCGCCGTCGTCGGTTCAGTCGAATTCGAGCAGAACCGGCGCCGCGCCGGCGGAGAATTCCGAAGTCCAGCAGCCGCTTCATTTGAGAGATCTGTTTTCCATCATGGGACACCAGGTGGAAAAGAGCATCTACGGCATGTCGGACTTTCCGCCGGTCGGTTCCTTCGTGCCGACGCAGCGATCGCGTTGCGTGCGCGACGTCTGCGACGAGATAATAGCGCAGTCATTCCGGAAGGAGAAGAGTCCCCGAGGAGACCCCGTTTCTTCCGTTTCCGTGCTGGATTCTTCCGAGATGAACGCCAGCGACAAGATCAAAGAGCAGTTCAGAGCGCTCGTGAGCATGGAAATGGAGAACCAGCCGCAGGATGTCGCACGTCAGAGATGTGGTACAGGTGGTCAGAGCAGTGCTTGGATGGGCAGCCCTCATTGTTTGAGCCGCGACAGCTATCACTCGCTGGAAATCGACGAATCGCAGTCGGACAGGGAACTTCAGGTCGAGGACGCCGGCAAAGCCAGTTCTGCGGACTCGGAAAGGCGTGGCCTGACCTGCGAATTTCCGAGTCAAGAATCTGAGCAGAAAAATTCAAGCGACCCGTCGAAAGGCAGAAAATACAGCGTCAGAGGCGACGGCCAGAAATTCGGAGTTCTGGGGGGCGAAACCGGTGGGTCGCAGGCCACCGAATTCTATTTCTGCAACAGACAGGGCGGCCTGGAGGGTTCCAGGTCGGAAGGTTTCGTATGCCGCCCTGCGGTGTCAAATCTGAAGGAGTCTTGTTCCCCCACGTCCACCCAGAAACTGGAAGTTTGTGGTGGCGAGAGCGATGTGAACCCTCCTGGCCGGGTTCGAACGCGAAGACTTCTGACCGAGTCCCGACCGGTTGTCACGGTCAGAAGCGCAAGCATTTCTCATCCGACGCCTCGGTGTCGAAGGAACCGAGCAGCTTCGACTGCGACACCGAGCCGCCAGCGAAAAAGCCCACTTCTTAACGACGTCGCAGTCTTCGTAGCAAAGTATCCTACTAACAGAATCTACCGGACAGTTGCTCTCTTTTGCCGGAACGTAAGATTGTAATTTCAAAGTACTTTACATATAGCGAAAGTAACAATTTCTTGACTTATCGTTGCCAGCCCTTGGGGCTAGCGATTGACGTATCCTTATTTTACCGCTGGGAAGTTCTGGGTTGTTACCGTCAACAGTACAATCCAATTTCATTGTTCTTGCCAGAAAAGTACATACATTCTCTGTGCTACTACTCATTACTATTGCATCAGCTTCTTGTACAGTTTAAGGCATTGTAGCCTATGTCCGAATGACATTCATAACTTATTTGTAGTTAAACGTGTCCGATTTAGCTGATCGAGCCGTATCATCATATCTACGCGGAGAGAAAAAGAGATTGTACAGATTTAATTGTTTTTAAAGCATGCATTCGTTGTTCTGTGTCGTGTTCGTTGTTTTTTCCCGGTGTTTTTTTTCCGAAGAATGTGCATTTGCTGTTTTAGAGTCAACAGTCGCTTTAGAAGAAGTTACCGTTGTGATTATTTTACTTCTGTTTGTGTAGCAGCTGAATTTCTGGTTGTCTAGATGTTATATATGTTCATGATTTCTGTTTTAAGCAGTTCTATGTGTGAAATCTAAATGTTCTGTTGTTTGATATAATAATAATGATAATAATAATAATAATAATAATAATAATAATAATAATAATAATAATAATAATAATAATAATAATAATAGCCTCATCCCGATTATAAAATTTTGTGAGCCTGACGTTTCATTTCATTACAAATATATTTGATATTGTATTGTATTCGCACATTTGCATTTTCTTCATTTTGAAATGGAGACATTTGGACATAAATTGAGACGACATGACACATGCACCAAGTATAAATCATGTCACACAGTTCATGGCATGTACTGTACACATCCTAAAACCTTAAAATTACAGCTTTAAAATGTTATGTAAAATACACCACTGCTTTGTAATGTAACGTAATATCTTGTGTCGTGCTGTGGGAAGTTGGAGTCGTTGAAGAGAGAGAGATATGTTGTGTACAGCATACAATGTCACATTAAAAATATTGCAACTTCACAATACAGGCAGGAGACTGAGTTCATTTCTGTCACGAAACAAAGAATAAATACAGTGACTGCATAAGTCTATTGATATGCATTGTAAATTTGATACATAGCCTACTGTGCCATGTTCAGCTGTGCCAAACACCACAGTCTGCGCAGTTTTTTTCAAATTATTTGTCTAAAATTTAATGAAAAGTTAAAAACATTTAGGCTATTATGAATTGTAAGTTGGGCCTACTGTATGATTTCATAAACTTTTACACGCGTAGGTTTTACATCACAACATTTATCTTCAGTAGTTACAGTAATATTATTGATATTGGATTCAGTGAATAGGTTTCTCGCAAAGAAAAGCTAAAAATTGTTTAATTTGACAAACGAACAAGCCTATTCAACATGAAATATCTATCGAACTGAATTACAGTGTAAAACTATTACAAAGTATTAAAAGCGCATGAGCATAATTTTGAAATTTAAATACAGTATGACGGTTGGATTAAAAAATATCCCAGAACAGTGTTTATTTCTAGCCACCTAGACAGGCCCGCCGGAACGAATTTTCAGCAGGGGGTGCAGATTTTCTCCAGGTAAAATCAGTAGCGTCATTTCACACTTTTCTTGGATGCGAGATGATTTTTGGCAAATTGTTGGCAATTTTTTTAGCAAATTTTGGGCCAATTTTAGCTGGAAGGGGTGCAGACAGGATGCAGATTATCTACTTTCCAGAGGGTGCACTGCACCCCTACATTTTTCCACGGGGTGCAGCTGCAGCCCCACTTCGGGCGTGCCTGCAGCTAGACATTGGGGGGAGTTTGAATTTTTATCTTTGGGGGAGAACAGACAATGGGGAAGTCATACTACTTGCCAAAATGTCAAAATTTAGGGAATTTAAAAATTGGGAGGAGAGGATTTCCCCAGAGAAGGCCTAGAATAAACACTGTCCCAGAGGATTCGTCATTGGTTAGCATTGGTTCATAGCATCATCTTGATTTCCGCTTCGTCCTCTTGTTCGGCTTCATCGGCAAACTGGAACACAACAGGAAAAACGTTATTGTTGAAATGTAAGCCAACTGTAGGCCTACGCTATCTGCAAACCTACAGATCCTTATCTTATATAACCGTGGGCCTCTAATGCACTTTAATAGTGCCAGACTGCCAGTTATAAAACACCTGGCACGTGAAACTATTGCTATACTTCAAATGCTAGCGTTAACTTATATGAAAAAGTGAAGGACTCGGGGGGGGGGCCCTATAACTAACATATGGTGGCCCCTCAAAATGTGGGGGCATAGTAGCGTGCAGAGGAGGCGGTGACCCCGGGCGCCCACCGCTCTGTGCACGCCACAATGGGGGGCGGGGGGAGAGTTCATGATATCACCCATCTCGGATGTATAGAAATATAAAAAACCTCTTGCAATATGAAGAATGCACAAACTTACACTACTGTACCTTAGACAAACTGAGCGAAACCTACTGTCATCAACGTGTCCGAATCGGCCAAAGCTTGTTTGGCGAGGTAACGTTCACGTTTGATTTTCACGTCGAGACTTTCGGGAATGTCGGGAACCAATACATCGATCAGTCTGCATATGCCAAACACCACATGCTGAAAAAGAAAACGATTAGCTAAGTAAAGCACTTGCACTCGTATAGGCTACGAAAAAGATCTTCCCACTTCATTCAATCAACTGCCTGGTGCTCCATTTCACCAACTAGGTCGACCAGGTGTTCTATTTCACTCCAGGTTCATGCATTTCTTTTAAGTTATTTTTTTCTAGCGATCTTTTCCACATGGTTCGCAGACTTTCTCTTTTTGCTTGGCAGTTCTATGTCAGCATTTGACTTGTCATTATTATCATAGTCAATAATCTTAGGCACTTCTATGGCACAACTTTAATACGCTTAATTCCGTCATTCCAGAGATATCAGTCAGAGCGGGAACCGCCATGGAGGAAATTCCAAGTTGAATAGCACAATTGTCAACAGCCTGTTGGGCGTTTGGCGTGCCATCGGTTAATGCTTCTAGGCAGTGGCGGTTCCAGGGTTTCCTGGTGGGGGTGGGGGTGGGGTGAAATGAATTCATAGGAAGTTGGTGGGGGGAATAAAAAGAGAAGAAAAAATCAATAAACTTTGACAAAAAGCTGACAAAAGGGAATTTTCTCTAATTTTACTACACTTTTACCGAAAAATAGGTTAACAAGCTAAAAAGGTCATCCGCAGTTTTCCCCATAGTTTTGCTGGACTTTTACCCAAAAATAGGCTTCACAAGCGAAATAAAAGTCCGGAAGCCCGGTGAGGGGGATGCAACCCCACTCATCCATCACGCGGAACAGCCACTGCTTCTATAGGCATCATGAAGTGGTGCTATAGAAATTGATGATCAGATCATGGTAGACAAATCAGACTCTAAAACACTTGTTGCACGTGAATTAGGCTATTAGCCCAGCGTCGAATGCTAAGGAGAAAAAAATCATGTTTTCTTGCAGACACGAATAATATGAAAATAGATTCTACGAGAACTCGAAGGCAGACGCCACAACGTATAGGCCCTACCTCGAATATGATCACGAAGCCGAGTCTAATGCAAAGAAGCTGCCAGTAGAAGTCCGTTCGATTTCCCTCCGAATCACGGAAGTCCTTGTATCTATAAGCAAACCAGCATAACATATCTAACTCCATCTGGCTGTTTCAGATCTTCCAATTCATTGGGTATTTTCAGATGATCCAGGCTTAAAACACATCTCTTTCAATAAGCCTTTCATCCATAGTCGGTCGTACTCTTTCCCTCTGACTGATTTTTGCAATGGCCTGGTCTTCTGCGGATGGATTTTGAAGTACCATCGATTGATACAATTGGGTATTAGAACTGGTGCTATAGAAACCACTTAATTATTATATATTTTTTATTATTATTATTATTATTATTATTATTATTATTATTATTATTATTATTATTATTATTATTATTATCATCATTATTATCATCATCATCATCATCATCACCACTACCATCATCATCACCACTACCATCATCATCATCATCATCATCATCATCATCATCATCATCATCATCATCATCATCATCATCATCATCATCATCATCATCATCATCATCATCATCATCATCATCATCATCATCATCATCATCATCATATAACGTTGACGCTAATGTACTTCTATCATGTTCTAAACTCTAAAGCAACGTGTTTGTGTTCGCTTGTGACACGTTTTCCGTTACATGGCAGGGACATTATACGAATTATAAGAATAATAAACATAATAATAATTCAGTAGGCTATACTCGCCTGCAGGATTCGTTTAGGGTGTGGTTTGGCGCCCAGGCAAGCGTGAAATTTACATATCCTTCAAGATTCGAATTGTACTTGTACGCGTAAAGCTGTTTTGGCAAGAATTCCGATGTGAACGCGATAAGAAATGCCTGGCAGAAACAAACATAATATACATTTATAAGATAAACAAAAAAAAGACATAAGAAAGTCCTGAAGAGGCTGAGAAAGAAACGCATAATCAGTGAAGAAAAGGGAAAAAGTATTTAGATTACACAGCGAAACGATAATATGAATGAATAGACGTTATTATTATTATTATTATTATTATTATTATTATTATTATTATTATTATTATTATTATTATTAAAAATTGCATTTACAGTATTTTCTTGGTTAGAAAAGAATTTTTACATGGTTGTTCAAGTCTACAATTCTCTTTATACCAGGCCCGCCGAGTGAGGGTGGGCAGGGGTAAATGCCCAGGAGCCCTGCGATCTGGACGGGACCCGGGAGGGTCCGTAAAGTGCAATAGTATTTATTATTATTATTATTATAAACACCCTGAAGGCGGTTGTGGGGTGGGGGGGTGGCGGGGGGTGAGGGGTGGGGTGGAAGGGGTGGCGTCGAAGACATTGCTTGTACTTTAACGTCCAAAAAGTCTGACAAGCAAAAAGGTAATCGCTGTTTTGCACTTGATCTGTGTATTTTTGTAGATTTTTTGGAAACCTTGGAACTTGTTTAGGACGAAATTTCTTTTTTAAAAAATAGAAAACTTTCAAATTCGTTAAGGGTTCGTCGTGAGTCGGCCGTGACTGTTACATGCCCATGCCAGGGGCCCGGAATTTCTCTCGGCCGGCCTGTGCCTGGCTCGTCTTCGTCTTAATGTACAAATGCACAGAACAAGCAAACACCGGGCAATCCTTCTGTATCACAGGCCAACAATAATTAAAATCGAAATAAATAATTGTTCATTTCAACTACAAGATGTTCTATCAACGAAAACCAAAACGCCTACGTTGCTAATCACGGCAAGGCGAGCCAGCGCCTCGAGAATAGTAAACCAGACACCGATGTTCTGACATCGTTCGGCCACCGGTCTTCTGGTCTCGCAGACGAACTTGTGAGCGTCCAATCGTATTTCCATCCAGTTGTTCAACAGCGCAAACAGCGGGGCAAGAGGGAAGGCAGCGACGAAGATTGTAATGAATCCGAACTGCAACACTGAAGTAGACAGGAGGTGTGAGTCAGTCATCCCCATTCTAATCCAATCTTAAACTTCTGCAGAGCCGTCTCATCAATGGATTAGCCAGGGCTCCCTCCCGAAAGGGGGGGGGCGGACATGTCGACATTTTCGGGTAAAAAGTATCCGCCGAGCAAAAAGAAAAAAAAACTCCTCGAAGAGTTCTTTAGAAATTCACGCATTCGTGCTATTTACTTCACCCCACCCCCAAAATTAAATTCTCATCCAGAATATGGGGTTCGGTCCCCATGACTACGCCAAATTCGCCAACAGGGCCTACGCTTCATAATGCACGTGCCGATGACACACCAAATTACATTCACACAAGATCCAGGTCACGGCCAGGACATCAGACCGGAAATGTGCATTCACGGAAGAACTGGTAGGCCTATCCAAAATCTTTCCCCAAAGCTTGAAGTCTGCGAAACCAAACGCAGCGCCATGTTATCTTTTAAAGTCTAAGGGCGGCACAGAGTAGAAAATGGCAGGTCTAGTAAAATTGATGGCTTGTTTGTTTCAGCGCACTACAGGAACTTACGTTATCTTCCTTAAAGCAAATTAATTGAAGAAAAATACCACGAAAGGATGGGTAGGCCTAATGGAATTCGTAGTCCTCACCCATTTCCAGATATTCGTGAAACAGTCCCTCGTTTTTGATCATTTCGTAATCCTCTTCCCATCTGGTCTTGTCTGTCCGATTCTCCGTCTTTCCAATTCTCCATCTGTGAATTAGTCCTTTCAATTTGCTACGAAAAAGTGAACGCATCAATATCCATGTATATCACTTAATAGGAACATTGGATGCGAAGACTCAGAGAAATTACATTCGATTAATAAATCATTCTTAACTTACAAAACACTAATTTGGAATTGTCCTTTTTAGAGACAAATCATGAAATGGCAAAGTAGTTTACATCTTGATCATAGCAATTTTAAAATCATCATTATCATCTCGACTCGTCATCATCATCATCATCGTCGTCATCATCGTCGTCGTCGTCATCATCAGCAACAACATCATCATCATCATTCAACGAAGTTAGACGATAGAAAGAAATTTTTTGTTCTGTTTAAAAGATCAAGTTAGCTCAAGAGATATAAATGACAAAAGCCATCTAGCGAGAGTTTCAGACGGCGTCGTGCATTAACATTTCTGTAACATAGGCCTAATTATTAAAATTCGAATCTAAAGCAAGCATAAGCGAATTCACTTGCAATGTCTCCTAGTTGGGCATCTGGCCAAAACCAAATGGCACTGCATGCAACGATAATAGTGATGGCTGGATTCCACAAATTACGACGAATATTTCAAATGTGTAGGCCTAAATAATGACCGATTGGGTAGTACTTAAAATTCTGACTACTTCTAAATCTCATGAGTATCTATGCGTGACTGTTTGCGGAGACCTATTGGCAGGGATATTTTTACACCCCTAACAACTCCCCCCCATCACCCCAATTTGAGACCGACACCCCCCAAATCTGAGCCTGTGATGACCTTTTTTGCTCGTCAGGCTTTTTCGGCAAGGATGGACCCCAAAATATACCGCCACCCCTCCCCAAATTTATAATCCCAGAAATAACCCTGCCTATTGGACCTGCCTGTCTACCCTGCTTAAGAACTCAGGTATGGGGCCTCAACTGAACCAGCATTTAATCTGGCACTGACTGCATTTGGGAAGACAATAATGAATACAACTGGAAATAACTGAACCTACAAACGCTATAGTGCGCTATTAACGACCACACAACTGACAACAGCGGCGCAGCCACGGAGGGGAGTACGGGGCCCGGGGGGGACTGGGACCCCTTTTTCTGACTGGGACCGGTCGTGGAATTTGCTCAAAACCGTTGAGAAATTTGGGAAGGGATTCGGTAGCACGATTGAAGAAGAGAATACGTGAGTGTGCGAAGCAGGGGCGTAGCCAGGAACTTGATTTGGGGATATAACGTGATCTGCATGGGGGTATACATCTTTTAAAACGTTTAAAATCTTAAAAACACATTAAAAACTTTTAGGTAGCCTGATTTTGAAGGTAATATTAATAATATTATACTTAGATTAATTTAATTAAATTATACTTAAATTAATAATATTATACAGATATGCTCCGCCCCCGTCGCTACGCCTCTGGTGCGAAGAATACTATTCCTTGACGAACGTTTTTCTGCTTCTCGCCCGAGACTGTTTTACCGGAAAATGTCGACGTGCCCCCTATTCCAAATCCCTGGCTGCGCCACTGGCCGACAGCACGCCACAGGCGTGCCACATTAGTTTGAAGTCTAACTCACGGGACGAGCAGTTCTTGCGTATTGTTTATCATCTGTTTGCCGACCATAACGACGGTCAGATTTAAGGCAAGTTCTATCAGACAGCTGCCGTTCTGACACTGTACGTCCAGCATGCGTGTAAGAAATTGCAAAATAATTTTGTTTTCAAACAGACAAGAAGGCAGCAAGAACGAATTCATTAGAAACAGAGCAATAATACAAAACTTAACACATTCGAGCAATTATCTATAGAATGCAAGAGTTATCAAACGTTTCATTTGCAAATGGTCAATCTACATGCGGTGTTAGTACCAACTGATGAGGGAAACATAGCCAATGGTAAAATCGCGTGCCAGCGAAAAACAAAAAACCGACCACGACGCAAAAAGTTCGAAATCAAAAGCCTCGGCAACGGTTGCCACTTACGGAAAAACTATTTCCTGGCAGTTGTTGATTGCCTGCTTGCCAATCATTATGACCGCCAGCTGTTGGGCTAACTCTACTAAGCAGCTGCCTGCTTGGCACTGGAATAAATTCAATCAATCAGCATCCATATATACCTGTATATATACATGTATATATATACATGTATATGTATATGTATATATGTATATGTATACCTTGTCGTTTATGCCTCAATCAAGTAAAACGACAACGGTCAAAAGTAAAATGGGAAGTTGGGAACTCAGTAAGCGGGCTCAAATCCATCAAAGAAAAAATATTTCGAGCATTTGTCATGTTATGAGTTCGTATAGGCTATCGGTGAAAATTAGTCTTATTACTTATAATAAACAAATAAATAAACCAGCCAATCAACCAACCAATCAGTCAGTCAGTCAATCAATCAAAGACAGAATGCTTCTATACCAACCAGTCAAGCAACCAACCAACCAATCGATAAACCACTCATATCCATAAGGACATATAGTTGTAACAATAAGGCGTATTGGTTATTAGATTAAGTCACTTAAATTCAAAATTGCAGATAGAAATTAGGCCTATAATATTCAGAGTAACCAGTGATTTAAAAACACGGGAAATCGATCCAATTGTGATCTAATGCTGTTGTGAAGGGAAGACAAAAGGATACAGATACGCTGATAAACAGCCAATCAGGATAGGACAGACACACATTGAGAATTTACGATCAACAAAATGCAAATAGGTCAACTGAAAGATGAAGCGTAAAGGTGCTACAGATGGTTCTGGAATATTTCACAGGAGAACATCAAAGCCTTGAAGCATCGATATAAAACAGTTCAGCTTTAATGCATAAAATAGCTGCATACTTTTATACAGTTAAAGCCAAACCGATCCGCCTGCTAACATTCTAAATGCAAATCAATAAAGTATCACATTATAAACGTTAACTGCCAGTAGTTATTACACGAATGTGTTTAGTTAATGTAATGTAAATGTTTCTTAAATGATTAGTTAATTATTTGACGTATCAGTAAAAGCAACTGGTCAGCTTAAATGCAATGCCTTTGCGTCGTTAAAGTTTTATAACATCAGTTAAACTCAAACCAAATGCACAAGAGGTCAACTTCACACAAGTTACTCATTTAATCAGCTTAGAGCCTTAGACCTACTTAGAACACTGCATCACACAGCTGGTTGAATCTAAAATGCAGTCAGCGTTACAACCAGTGGCGGCTCCAGGATTTGGCAAGTGGGGAGGGGGCGTTCGGGTGGCCAACTTCTAATCATGGGGGCCAACCATTTGTTGTTAGGTACGAAGTATTAAGTATAGGGTCCCAACAGGGGCACGGCCCCCGAGCCCCCTGTGGAGCCGCCACTGGTTACAACCTACACATCTTAATCCCAAATACTGCAAAATATCGGTAACTGAGTAACTGTGTAAATCTTTACGCTACGAAAGGCCACTCAATTACCTCCTCTTGTCGTAAGCCAAGCATTTTGCTGTAGTGACCAGGGTAGCCAGAAAATCTGGAACATAATAACCGCAGTATTCACAGTATGAATATAATATGCTGAATCGTGAAGTGGCGCTATAGAAGTTGAGGATCAGAGAAAAAGAGAGAGAGAGAGAGTCTGGATTTAGGCTATACACCAAGATTCTATAAAAGGACAGTTGATCTCTACAATTGGGTGCGTTTTACAGTCACAAATTAAGATACAGCAATAGGCCTATAAATTTAGTGAGAAATTAAATTTCATATTCCATCACCGATGTTATTGACAACGATACGTACTTTCCTTTGAAAAATCCAATGTACACGATTGATGAATAGAAATTGACGAACTGAAATACGAAGACCTTAAAGATAAGCTGGTCCTCAAATTCCGACTGAGTCCTGTGCATTTCTATATTAAGAATAAAAAAACCAAACATATCTGACATAACAGGAATAATTATTAAGTATAAATATACCAATGTACACTCTAAATATCTTAATTATAACGGAAACCATATAGGCTACTATTGTCTATCTTGGCACAAATTACAACAGATAACTGTAGAGAACTAGTAAGAGCAACAACATTGTTCAAAACTTCTTACAAATACAAACGCTTGCACGCTTTGGCGTAGACTTTGATGAAAAACTGGGGGTCAACCTAAGCACCTTTCTCTTTCCCTATGGTAACCTCTCAAAAAGTGCGAGGGCCTCGAACCTAGAGGCCTAATAGAAGCTTACGACTAGCTTTAGACACCAGCGACTCAAAATGTTAGCGCCAATGTAGGATTGAAACTATATAATGGAAATATATTTCTAGTTTGATCTTGCCTGATCTAGATGATTCAAAACTGTAACGTAACAATTTGGTGATTACTAGCATGTCTAGCAATGCTTGCTTTGTGTAGGACTAAAAGTGGAAGGTTCTCAAATCGGAATTACATTGGATCTGACAGCGGGGGAACACTATTCTACCTTGGAGCGACCATCGACTAATGCCAAATGCAATGCATCGGTATTAATTATCGCGGCGCCATAGAAGTTCCCGTGTTACGTCAGTCAGACGTTCCTACCCCACTCGGTCAGTTTGAGAGCCAGTTTCTCGTAGACTTTGCCCAGCGCCATGATGATGATGAGGTTGACGAAGGAGGCTGACACGCCGGCCAATGTGCTCGTTTGCGTACGCAGAAGTCCGCTGGTATTTCGAAATATCGGAATCGCTATCAGAACCCGATACATGATCACTGCTACGATGAATATGATGACCAAGCATATCTGAAACAGTTAACTGTATACCGTTACACTCCAGACTCATAAGCCTTTCTCATTGCGCGTGTATAGACCTATGTATTGAATGCGTGCGTCTGGCACTAGAATGTTAAAAGTTAAGTTAAATTTTGAACAGCCAACCCACTCGTTAAAGCATTTCCGTTCTCTAAATATCACATTTCAGATTGAATGACTCAGAACCTCATCAAATGCACGCACATTTTTGCAACCATTGCGACTATGAATCACACTTAATTGTCGGTTTTAGTCAGGGTTTTCTTAAGTGGGAACACACCTTTTTGCCAAATTGGATATAAATATATGGATATGCAATAATGCGTTTGGGAACGTACAGGTACGGCGTTCCCACACCTGTTTTTGTTGAAGAGTAAACAAGAATGAGTTCCCAAACATTTTTTCCTAGAAAAAAGCACTGGTTTCAGTTATAACATATTAGTAGAGCAGCTGGTGTACATGCTTGTGTATTTGTACAGAATTCGCATCAATACCATTAGGATGATCACTCCAAGCCCAGAAACAATTCGAGGTATCCTTTTTCTTTTCGGAAAATACGGTTCCTTGATCCCGGTTATCGGATTCTTCTCGTACATCGTGCATTTTGCGGCGTATTCTGGACGCGGTCTCTCCTTAACACCAACGACATCAAAATACTTGACAAAACTGTTGCTGTCGAATCAAAAATGACTTACGCATCTCAACTCAGTATAGGCCTACAAATACGGCTCCATTACTGTATATAAGCTTATGCGCTTCTGCAAATACACAATGTGCAACGATATGATTGTATAATCAATGATATATTGACGCCTACAAGCAAACTTAGAACATAAGTGTTTGAACCTGAATTATTATTATTATTATTATTATTATTATTATTATTATTATTATTATTATTATTATTATTATTATTATTATTATTATTATTATTATTATTATTATTATTATTATTATTATTATTATTATTATTATTATTATTATTATTATCTACGACAATTTATGTAGCGCAGTAACATAACTGGAGCTAAAGTCAAGAGCGCTTTACAAAGGAGTCACTTATAAGAGATGTTAAATAAGTGTGTCTTTAGGAGCTTCTCAAAACAGCCGACGAATGTACATACAAAAACTTGTGTGTAAATGTGGGTGTTTGGGTGTGTGCGTGCCTATGTGTGAAGGAGGGGTGGGTGGGTGGGTGGGTCTGGTTTTACCATGATCAGTATTTCACTAAAGCTCTAGAGTATATTCGTGTGCATCTTTTCTTGGCATTTGAGTCGTCTTATGTCTTCACTTGCCTCCTCGTCTTGGAAATCAAGGCAGTCCCAGTGGTGAGCAAGGTCCGCCGTTTTCCGCTTCCAGTATTCGAGAAACGTGACCGCTGACGACGACGACGAGATAAACAAATATGAAACATATTCGTAAATAAACAGATATTAATATATAGTATCTACCGTGAACGACTGATTCTCTGCCGAGTGAACTATTTTGAGACATGCAGTAAGGCGTTGTCCAAAAGTCAGTTTAGTGACACAATTAAAGACAGTCTTTTTTGAAGTCAACTGGGCACAATCTTGCATAGAATAACAGTGATAGACAAAATATCCAGTGCAAGACATTTAAAGAAACTGCAGCTTCAGAAGTCATCAATTTTTCAAAATAAAAATTCGGTGGTCAGAATCAATAAAGTACGAACCCCAGAATGACATAAAAATTGAGTAGAAGACCGTTCCCGGATGGTCGAAGAGGTAGGCGATTTTCGTATGCATACAGACATCCGATAGGAACCAGTATCCACAGCCGACAGATTCATCGCACAGTGGACACATTTTGTAATCGTTACCAGAGGAACATGTCTCCTGTCTGTTTATCAAATTAAACTGAGGCAGTAGGCACAATTTCCGCATTGATTTTCGTTAGGGTAGCCATAGTGGCGCCAGCAGAAATTTTTCTGGGGGAGAGTACAACACAATGATCACGGTTAATATAGTTTTCAAGATAATCAATTCCACGGTTCTTATAGTTAAAAGTTAAGTTTCTCAATTTCACTTTGTGTGTCATTAGTGTTTCAGTGTGAAAATACTTGTTAAAAGTAACATATAGTTATTTACAAAAACAGATTTGTATTTTCCAGGGGGGGGGAGGAAGTGCCCCTCTTACCCCAATGTGTGGGGCGACCACGTGTAACCACGAGGGAGGCCCAGGGGCCGGGCTTTCCTCTTCGGGCCTAGACTGGGCGAGAGATTCATGCAAAACCGATGGAAACAATTAGGCCTATATCAATTGAGAATGGATCTCAATGTTTGAATCTAATATCACCCTAAATTTCTCGACTTGTTTTTCTCCACAGACCGCCCCCAGAGACGTCATTTCACCGTTTTTCAGGGAGGGCAAAACAGTTTCAGCCTGACAAGTTACAAGTTTGCAAAAAGTTGACGACCTTTTTGCTTGTCAGTCATTTTCACGGGGTTAGTTACTGGAGAACTCGATATCAAGCATCCTGACTCCTTTAGGACATATAAAAAACTAAAAAACTAAATAACACAAACATTGGCGAAAAAAATTTTTGTCCTAAAATCAGGGATGCCCCCAAATGACGTCCCTGTCGCCCCCGTTATGGAAGCCCACGATGTCTCCAAAGCCGCCACTTGTTGGATCTGGAAAAGAAAGTATCCAGACTCCTTGGTGCCCATATTCTGAGACTCCGGGCTACGTCAGTGTTAATAATAAGATGAAAATTGTCTGCCTTGGGGTTGGGAGGGGGGGTCGGGGCAGGGGGGGATTATTGGCGATGCTTACGCTTCGGTGTTGCGGTTGAGCGTTAAAACGCCGAAGAGAAAAACGAAAAGACCAACGATGGACACTGGAAGGAGCCACGCAGTGTAGAAACCTCATTCACAAAACACACAATATTCATCACCATCATCATCATCATCATCATCATCATCACCACCACCACCACCATCATCATCATTCACAAAACACACAATATATACAATGTAGCTATAAGCCGAGTTAACACGGACTTTGGGTTTTTAACGGGTCCAATAGATATAGATCGTGTTATAAATAAGCTAAAGAAAAGGGAAATGTTGCAGATTTAGAAATTCGACAGTGTCTTGAGTGCCATCACTGTCATTATATAGCCAAATTGAATCAAGTTAGCTCTGGTCGATAATTGTCGATATGCATGTCCATTTTTTAAATATAAGAAATTAAGAATTGCACCCCAAACAAATTTCTAGCTACGCCACTGTTAAAATCACTGGTAACACACTCACCAATCCAGGCAAAGTAGACGCCAATTTTCTCCCCGAAGTATTCACGGATGTGATCCAGGGGTTGATACTTGAACCATCGTCCCCATCGAGCCCAGTACTCGAAAAGTATCTGGCGGGGGTTGAGTCCCGTCGTTTCGGCGACGTCCTTCGGTAGTTCTGCCCGACCCTTTCATCAGGGAGAGGAAGGAAAGCACCGGAGATGAGAATAATATGCAAACGCCATATCAATATTATAAGGAGAGAAGAGTCGTATAATTTATTAATTAATGCAGGTCGCAGAAAATCTCACTAACGCGGAATGCGTAATATTCTACTAAAGAACCATACCATGCACGCCTTATTCATAAATAGGAATAAGTTATATTCCATGGCAAAATGGATTCAGCATAGCGGTCATTTCAAACTGGGCAACTGTCTGGAGCTGTTTTTGTATGGAAGTCTAAAACTGCTGAACGTCGTTATCTGCCATTGAACTTAGTACAGTGGCGTAGCGTGACTTTTGGGGGCCCGGGGCATTCTTGATATGGGGCCCCCAGTGGCTGACTAGCAAAAAAGGTCGTCGTCCACGTTTATAGTGTTGACGAGCAAAAGAACCATTCTTCCATTCTTCGGGCCCCCCTCTCTCGTCCCAGATATACAAAAATTCAGAGGAGTTTGAAACGAATTAAAACCACATTGTCTTGTGTCCCCATCTTTAATGCGTCAAATCATTCCGGGATTGTCAATATATTCCATCTCAATTTTATTCTAGAGCGTTCGAAATGCCACAAAATGGTGAGCCTATGGAAGTACAGCAAGCTATAGTCTCTGCAAAACCAGAGGGCTTTCTCCAAAAAACCCCCGCCTCCCAAACGTTAAATTATTCGCAATATATTCCATCTCAATTTTATTCTAGAGCGTTCGAAATGTCACAAAATGGAGAGTCTGTGGAAATACAGCAAGCTATAGTCTCTCGGGACCCGGGGGCTTTTGACATCATAACATGAAACAATGTCACACCCTGGTTTAGTATTAAAGCATCGAAGTAATTTTGACATCATAACATGAAACAATGTCACACTTGCTATAGCGCATTGCGTTTTCCCTACGGCCATCTTCCACATGTCCTTTTACAGAATTCCCTACAGCTTTCCTCATTAATTCTGACAAACTATAACGCACGCACGCACTCCTCGACTGATTGGCATTTCGCCTGAGGCAGGCCAGAAATATAACTGTACTAAATTCATACTGGAAGAGAATTGGCTCATACAACAGGTAGAAGACTAGAAGCAGTGGAAAAGATATATATTTCCATGTGGGAAGGATAACATCATCATCATCATCATCATGATCGCCATCTTCATTTCCATCATCATCATATTACCATCATCATCATCATCATCATCATCATCATCATCATCATCATCATCATCATCATCATCATCATCATCATCATCATCATCATCATCATCATCATCATCATCGATTGATTATTTTTATGGAACTTACGTCGTGCAGCGGAAAAGCAGCCGTGTACACCTGTTCTTCCAGTAGACGATCGATGCCAACCTCCGCCAGCCCTTTCTTTCCGTAGACCGTCTTGGCAAGAATCTCGTACGCCACCCTTTGGCGATCACGGTTCGGGAAGAAAGTGGCAGGATTGTCACTGCCAAGAAATCTGAAATAAGATTATTTTCATTACGATTAATCACCTTTTGCGATTTATTGAAATCCAGTATACTAAGGCAGGCGTATGTGAAGCAATACTAGAAATTCCTATCATTCTGCAAAACTTGTATTGTTGTATTGCTCGGCAACTTCATAATTCTCTTTAAATATTTTAACTATTTATTATTCAATTCTATATTAATAAGTTTAATGAATTGGTTATTTGCGACCTACCGATTGTCAACTTGTCTAGCGTTTATACGCGTTAAAATTCATCTATTTGTACATTTGTTTCGTTATGTTTTATTCTGTATTTACCGATTAATTTTTGAACGCTTGAAGTGACAGGTGTAGTAGTGACGCGGTTTATTCGGAACGTGAAGACGCATTATGTTTGGCAGTTTACACACAGACAGCATCTTCTCCGACCAATTTGTTGTGGTCATTGGTTGGACCTGTTACGGTAAAACAACCAGTACAGTGCAAAAAATGAATAAACACAGCAGAATAAATTATTAATATGTACTGTGGGGTCGTCCATAAATTACGTAACGCGGTTAGGGAGAGTCCGGCCATTTGTTACGAAGTGTGACGACGGGAGTGGGGTGGGGGTCCGTAAATGTGGCGTAACGCAAAAATTTTAAGTGATGACCTTTGACCTTTTTTGCATGTCAGGGATTTTGGAGAGGAAAAAATACAAGGATGACCTTTTTTGCTTGTCAAGACTTTTCGGAAGACGAAAATGGGGGGGGGTCGGCCCGAATTTTATTTCATATTTTATTTTATATTATATTTTAGGGGTCTGACGTTTTGTTACGTCGCGTTACGTAGGGGGAAAGAGGGTCAAAAAAGTGTCAAAATCGCGTTACGAAATTTATGGACGACCCCTGTATACTTATGTATGCATAGCCTATTGATGTGTGCTGTAAATTTCCTCCGGTCATTGGTTGGGTTAAACACATTTGTCATTGTCGTGAATTTTCTAACACCAGATTTAATGAAATATTGTCGATGGGGTCAGAAACGACGTGGCATTAGGGATTATGACATTAAATAGAGTTGACTGTAAGAGCTTAAAATACCGAAACAAAAAGATAATGTGACGAAACTGGAAAGTAAATGTTATTGCCAAAACACACGACCTGTAACGGAGTCCTTAGGAGCAGATCTTCGGCGTGGATGCAGAGTAGGTCCCAAGGGACGTGAAGCTTTATATAGTGTATGATTTTCTTTGAATTTTCAACAATTTCCTAGAAAAAAATCGCACTCTTTCCTGTTTAAGAAACCATTTAAAAGCAAAGACGTCTAAACTTATTAACTAATTCATCATGTTACAGCGACATCAAAATAATAAGGCATAAGTCACGCTGTAGGCCTATTTGTGTGGATTTATGATAGAGTAAAACCGTGCAAGGATGGTCGTCCAGCAATGATCGCTTTCGATGAAGACAAGCAATATGCAAAAGGTGACGTGCAGAAAAACCAGATTTTTGAATTCTCTACCAGTCAAAAAGTATAGAACTCAGCAGCGATACTTCTTGATATGTACATATAATATTCACAAATACGGGCAACGATAGTCAAAGTTTGCGAAAAGGAAATCACTATAACAATTGTTTAACCCCTTAACCGTGTATTTAACTGTAACTCAATGTAAAATGGACGGATATATCCGGGATCCCCAGTTAAGGGGTTAAAGGAGTTCGATGTTCTGGTCATGCTACAGGGGCCCTATACTTTGCAAGCAGCAGCCATTTTCATAAGCATAATCTTGGAAATACTGGCTTAATTAACCAAGACGATTAATGCAACTGTAAAATTTAGTCGCTAACCGAACCATTAGAGCTTAGAGGACAGAGAGTCGAAGGCGTGTCAAACCTCCTCTGTTGATATTCCGGCTTTTGTGAGATTGTTCATGAATTTATCTCTCCAGTGTTCATGTCTGTCCGTATCCGACATTTTGCTCTTATCTTTCACTGGATCTTCACTGCGGATCCTTTTCTCCTCGATAGTTTGTAAGTCCTCTTCGTAGACGAGGACATAATCTTAAAAATAACCCCGATGCGCAAAAACAATAATAATAGGCCTATTACCATCAAGAAATAAATGCTAAACCTATAGAATATTCACTGTGATGTTACTGGATATGTAACCTATAAATTCTGTAATAATTATTGTTCTATATTTGTCGACAACACCTTTTTGGTCACTGTACATTTAGGTCAGAACACGAAAGAGTCTATTCTATTCATTCAGAAAGTTACACTATCGTCTAAAATTCTAGCCGTATCTGCGATCCGTCTATGACTGTATTGGCGATGCCTTCCTTTCTCCTGCAAAGTTCTGAGGGAACGCTTTTTTCGGACACTCCAAATAAAATTCAATGTGAGTCGACCACTAAAATCCGACTACAAACTGCCTATTTGTCGTGATATATGATCTTAACTGTGCCTAAAACAGGCAAAATCAAGAGACATGATGCGCAGGCCCTACTGTACGCTAACTGGTAGGAGCCTACTGCTGTTTGCCTCTGTATTGACAAAATAAAGCAGATTGATGGGCAAAATTTTTTCAAAGTATTTTCAAAATAGAAAATAAAATAATGATTTAAAAGTATTTTGAAAATAACAAAATGAAATACTTTACAAAAGTATTTAACATAATACAAAATAAAATAGTATTTTCAAAATACTTTTTGGAAAATACTTGGCAGAGTAAATATCTTTTTGCACTTACGTCAATAAATTGATTCTTGCATTGCATCACAATATTGTATTAATTTTTCTTTTCTCACAAAACAGCAGATTCAACACAGTCCATAGTCCATTATGGCCAGTAAAAACTAAAAAACCAACCGCAAATGTCAGCTCCTCCAGCGTTTGAAAGTTAGCATAATTACTGAACTGTTGAACACGAGAACAACTCACAAGAACAGTGTAAGTCTGTTAGCCTTACAAGTTGACAACAAACTTAGATAAAATTCTTAAATTTTTATTTTGAAAAAGTATTTTGGAAAGGTATTTCCTTAAGGTCACAAATATTCTTAAAACTATTTTGAAAATAATGAAATAAAATAATTTTAAAAAGTATTTTTAAAATAGAAAATAAAATAGTATTTTTTATTTTCAAAATAGAAATACTATTTTCAAAATAGTATCTTGCCCATCACTGAAAGAAAGGCAGATTGAAACAGGAATACGATCAAAGACAGCCGCACTTTTAGCATTAAGCTGAAGTTTCAAAATAACAATAAACATAATGATTTATCTTAATCTTTTCTATCTGTCATTCACCATCTATTGTAACTCTTATAAAAGCTTCTTTAACCTTTCACTAAAATAATTAGCTTATTAATAGGCTTACATGTCCGTCAAAGTGCAGATCGCAAAGCGTGTGAATGGCAGTGTGACGATGTCACTATTTCACTTCTGGAAAATGACAGTGAACAGCAAGTGTACAGTCACTCATATTGAACATATTCACTAACCAATTTTTCTTTTTCCGTCACGAAAACAGCAGTCGAGATTGGCGTCGCTGTAGCGAGGGAGGTCTCTGGTTTTCGGTCGACGCAGTACGCTCCTAAGAAAAAGTGTCGTCGAAAACAAGTAAAGACCAGCGTTTGAAAATCACTCCAAGTACGCTGTTCTTCAGTGCAGTAAAAGGTCAAAGATGAAAACTGGGAGAAAATCTCTGACAAGCAAAAGTATGGCTACTAAGCAGTGGCGGCTCTAGGATTTGGCAAGTGGGGGGCATTGGGGGAATTTCTAATCATGGGGTCAACCATTTGTTGTTTAATGTATGTAGGCATTAAGTATAGGGTCCCAACTGGGGGCCACTGGGGGGGGAAGGCTATCAATAGGGGCACGGGCCCCTGCCCCCAGTGGAGCCGCCACTGCTACTAAGCAACCGTGGTTTCACGCGGAGGAATATTACAGAAGGATTTATAACACATTATGTGCTTCAGTAGAGTGCAGACGTGATAGGATAAATTGATAATAAGTAGGCCTACTGTATATGTTTTAGCTACATGAACCTTGCGTGAACAACGCAAATCAAAGCACGAGCCATTTACCAATGATGATAATAACAACCATTTAAATCAGTCTATAGGCCTACTGATCTTGTCCGTTGCTAAAGAATTCTTAAGTTTTCACCATCTCGACCGTTTTTACTGCTGTGTTCTAACTCCAAAATTTCGATCTTCAATGGGGTTCGTACTTCGTAGGCCTACAGCTAAACCCCAAATTTTTTACTCCCACCGGTGGTTCGGTCTTAATTTGAAATTTTATTTGAAAGAATGAGGCAAATTTCTCAATATCGAATTCACGAATACAAGGAACAAGACAGGGATGAGCAAACAATAGTTGAGAACCAAATTATCGTAGTCCGGAGCTTTAATTAGAGGATTTACGGTACACGTTACCCAGCGTAGTCTCTCTTTTAAGTATCGCGTGCTGCTTTGTGTCACAATAATCTCGAACTGTGCAGTATCAAGTATATCATTTTAGGTATCACTTTATTAGATCGTTGCTCTTTACGTCAGATAAATTTCATTGCTGCCGTAGGCTATAAACTATAACTTTATTCTGTTAGGAAAACGACCAGCACTTTAAATAACAGCCCTCTCTCACTTTAAAATTTATTATTATTTATCCGGTACTGGTGATTAAAATACGCCTATATGGAACTTTTACTAATCCAAGGGACAAAATTATTAACGAATTGCGCCTGGGACCTGTGTCAGCATCTGGTGATGGTTGTTCGAAGGTGCTGTAAAATTCAAGATTCATGTCTATTGTAGATTAAAAAATGGTGACAATATGGATCCATGGTCTGCGCAAAACATCGTGTGGAAGAACTATTGGTAATATTCTTCCCCCCTCAATCAGTTATGGACTCTTCTGTACTCACGAGTCGTCTTATTGCTCGGAAAGTAATAGCCTAAGACACGCAGGCCTAATAAATAAGTTATCAAGCCAGGAATTTCAAATCCTTTCTTGTCGAACATAGGCTACTCAACCTGCTTGAAAATTCACGCTGTCAAGAATAACAGGGTAAAGGAAAAGAGAGAAATTTGTGATCAGTTTGTGGTCAATAGTTTTCAACCATTATACTATAGTACTATACTGATATTATGCATAATTTCTACTGAGAGCAAAGAATGAGATTACACAGCAAGACCATAATGTGAATAATGAATACGTTTAACAGAGTGGTTCTCGCACAGTGTAGATCATACTGAACCACTCTAAACCAGTGTTTATTCTAACCACCTTGACATTGGGGGATTTTGAAATGTTTGGGGGCAAGGTCTGAGTTTCCACACTTTTGGGGAGGAAATTTCCATCCCCAGCTAACATTTAAAAAATGGGAGGATTTTAAAACTTGGGGGAGGAATTCCCCCCAAAGAAGGCCTAGAATAAACACTGACTCTAAACTTTCTTGCTGTTGTCATTATTATTATCACCATCATTATTTAAAATGAGAATTTTTTTCAATTGGATAAACAGTAGGATAAAGGATTTAAAAGGGAAATTCAAATTTTAACTGTGGCCAACACGACCTTCAGTCATCCAATCAGCTTCCTGCTACGATTGCCTTGCCCCGGGTGTCGACGTCGCAGAAGGAGACTTGAAAGCATTTCGACAGTTAACAGGATTAGGTTCGCCAAGAAATGGGACGCGACCAAAGGAGGCAATTATTGCCTTTCTCCGGACAGTAGAAATAGCTCTAAATAATTAAGCGGAGAGAGAGAGAGAGAGAGAGAGAGAGAGAGAGAGAGAGAGAGAGAGAGAGAGAGACAACGTGCAGCCCGGCTAAGAGCAGCTGTATAGTCGCAGAAGGTCTGCAGGACGTGAACGTTGCTAAGACCGACGGATTAAGACTTTTGGAGCGGCGTTGGGGGTTGGGCGGTGGAAGAAGAAGAAGAAGAAGAGTAGGAGGAGGAGGAGGAAGAAGAAGAATTAACTTAGGTCGCCAAAGCGACCAATCAAGATGCGTGTTTCTTCTCCTTCTTCAGCGAACGGTATTGATCTTGTGATGTTATGGATGACAATTGCCTGATTCAATTTGCCGAATAAGGCATAATACGGTACATATAATTCCTTTGTCTGAAGCAGGTGTTTTAGTACATAAGTCCAGAAATTGTCCTACTTAGGCCGCTCTATAGTCTACGTTATATTCCACGATGATGTGTAGGCCTACACGTTACTAGAATCGGTCCATGTACCAGCAAATTACGTAATATTGAAACACACACACATAGGCTGTAGGACAGCGCTTGTACTGTAATAATCGAAATATTTGTTGATTTAAAAAACTGAATGCAAAACTATGCAATACAGTTTAAAACAATGCTGCTTCGGTCCTCCGTAGTACGGTCAGATCGTGCTAAAGTCATAGCATGTAGGTTAGCCAGGACCCAGGAGATAAATATTCTTAAAGCGCATTAATTGAAATGGGCCTATGCTGACTTTATGGCGCAGGACTCCAGGAGTAGGGGAGTCTAAATTTTCGGGCATAAATTTCCAAATCGTTAGCTGCCCAGACACAAACACTATAAACTTTTCGACGAGAGAGCGGTATAGTCCACACTGTTCAGTGTTCATGTTCTACACGAATAAGAAATATTATTAGAGCAGCGCATCAAATCAATGAAAATCACATTATTATTTTTATTTTATTTTTTTTAAATTTTAGTTTATTAGTTTATTATTAATTTGATGTTACTTGGTTTTTGTTCAGTTGATTTGTGTTTTTCTTTGTTTGTGTACTATATTTTTTCTTTGATGCTGTGCTTGTCACGAATAAAGATTATTATTATTATTATTATTATTATTATTATTATTATTATTATTATTATTATTATTATTATTATTAAACTAATCATCGTTTCTTGGTGATCCATAGGCCTATTCACCATTAGAAGCAGTAGGCCTACTAGGACATTATGGACCGGAGAGCAAGTGCATGCCTTGGTTCAATAGTCATCATCAAATGCTCAAAATTCCGCGATAATAATATTGTCGCTTAGGTCTGATAATATAATATGATTGGCGACCTCATTACGACCCCATTCCCTGAGCCAAGCGACATTTTCTACCACATGCCTGTCGATCATTTACGGTAATGGCTGGCTGGCTGTGGTAGTCATCGGTGAATACGGGGGCAATTTTCCCCATAAACAACACTTTGTTTTCCACCTGTGGCTGCTTTTAATATTGTCGAACTCTTGTTTGGAAACAGGAGGTTCTAAGAGTTGGAGGAGGCTTAGTTTTTTCTAAGGGTTTTTAAGGTTTAGGTTTTTAGAGGAGTTTTTTTTGTAGAGAGGGGGTTCGACGGTTTGGGAATGAATTGAGGAGGAGGGGAGAGAAAAACGCATGGATGCAGATGACAACAGATTAGGACCTAACGATTATTTTGAATATCAAGGCTTTCAATCGGAAAGTCCAGCAAATGCTGGTGTAGGGAGATTCACATTGACGGTCGAAACTTTTGAATTTTGGTCGTCCATTTCATATCTATACTATATATCCTATAGGGAATTAGAATTTCCAGGGAACCTTGAGATTAAATTAACCTCTTGGGCTCCTCAGCTGCATATATTAGGCCAATGACGAAAAACTAGAAAAATAAAATTTGGAGGACGGATTTGGGTGCACGTGCCCCCTCTGGACCCTTCCCTCCATGCGCATGTCACAGCTCACTCACCGCCTGACCTTCGGTTAATATCCTTGCCTTGTCATCGTCCCTAATAGATCCGTACTCTTCCAGCGGAATCCTTGTTCCGGCGTTCAACGCGTCTCTTTCGGCCGCCGCCGCCGTCGTCGCTGCCTGCATCTCTCCCGTCAAACTCAGCCGCCGCCGCCGTCGATCGCTCGCTCGCTCTCCGTAACTCCCACTCGACCGAGACCGGGCCTCGACATTTATCGAGACATGGGCGGCGGGGTGTCGGTCGGAGTCAGCGGCCGCTGACAACCTGGGCGCCGGGCGTTTAGCGCGCATCGAGAAAAGGAGAAGAATTGACAGGAGATTGAACGAAACGACGAAAACTATGTTACAGAAATCAATACTAACTTACTTACTATGGCTACTAGTGTAGATCAGTGCTATTTTTATGATTATCAATTGGGGTGTCGGTAAATTCTGGAGGTCCCCTGCCAAAAAGTCTGACAAGGAAAAAAACGTCATTCCATAGCTGAGATCGGGGGTGTTGGGAGGGCGTCGGTCTCAAATTGGTTGGGGAGGTGTTAGGGGGTGTAAAGATTTACCTGGTGTAGATGCTTTTAAAATAAACCCTGCTACTATGGAATGAGGGACGTGAAGTTAGAAGGGTGGTAACAGCGCTGGACGATGGAGCAGAAGGTCGCGGGTTCAATTCTCGCAGGAGCCCTAAGGTCAACTCAGCCTTACCCGCTAGAGGGCGGCGGTAGACTGAGGAGCAGCGTTAAGCTGCGAGGTAAAACGCGGATCTGGGAAATTAATGACAATCTACCCCGGATTAATGTAGGCCTATTATACCACCTACGTCGCTGATTGCCTAAGACCGGAGATAAGGGCCGGAACCCAACGCTCGGACTCGAGTACGGGACCCACCTTTACCTTTTACTACGGAACACTAGACTGCATGGGCGTCCGGAGGGGGTGCAGGGGGGTGCAAAATGCACCCCCTGGGAAAATTGTGGAGTTATGAAAAAAGTAAAATTACTCGTTTCTTTCGTCACAAAACCTTGTCTTGCACCTCTTGGAAATTTTTTTCATTTCTTTCGTCATAAGACCCTGTTTTGCACCCCTCTGGAATAATTTCTGCGGACGCCCATGCTAGACTGATCTTGTATGTAGCTATTAGACTGTAGATAAAGTATTGTGGATTTGTGGTAGTTGTACAGTTACTGAATGAGGTATTTATGGCATTGTATACTGCAAAGTTTTGCACTTGTGCATGCAAAGATAAGAAAGAGAACAAACCCACTAGAGGGACAAGAGGGCAAAGAAGGAGATTACCGGTACACAGCCCCTTCTCCCGCCCAATTCTATTCCCCCTGGGTCCCATAGGCGGATTTAGAGTTTAATATTTGGATAGGCTAGCATGGGGGTCTGGGGGTGCCATCCAGCACGCGACAGACCTGGTGCCGATGGGAAAAACAAAACCAGACAATTTTTTGTTTTGGTGGGATTAGTTGGGTAGGTTAACCGATTATTGGTTAGTTCGGTAGTTGGGTATAGTTGCCTACCAAGCCTTTAATAAAATCCGCCTATGCTGGGTTCAATGAGTCTAGACGAAACACTGAACATTGACGCCCCTGCACTTATGGGACACCCCCCGCAGCGCAAATTCCTGCAGGGAAAATGCCTGTTCCATGACGCAATCAGATCCAGTGCAGGAAACCCGTTCGCCCGCGGCGGCGTTGGCTGCAGCGACTGTCCACGATATTCACTGTTCTGTGGATGCGCCCCGTGATAGCTCAGTTGGTAGAGCGGAGGACTGTAGTCGGTTAACAGCTGTCATCCTTAGGTCGGTGGTTCAAATCCGCCTCGCGGGAACAAATTTTTATTTTTTTTCTACATTTGTGAATTCTGGTGCCGAGGATAGGCTGTGGCACTAGTGTGGCAGGGATATTTTTACACCCCCTCTAACACCTCCAACACCCCCTCCTCAATCTGAGACCGACACCCCCCAATCTGAGAGCCGGAATCGGATGACCTTTTCTTTTTCTTTACTTGTCAGACTTTTTCGGCTGGACACCCCCAGAAAAATTCCAACACCCCCAAATTGATAATTCTAGAAATAACCCTGGGCTATTATAGGCTATACTAGTATACTAGTAGTGCATCGTCAATAAATATAGTACACTGTAGGCTACATTAAAGCGAAATCGGACACAAAGTTGCATTCCGGAACCTTGCTGTCTAGATAAAAGCGCTGGATTTTGGATATCGGGAATATGGATGTCGTATACATTACGTGCATCCTCCGATATTAGGCCATTATATTATATCTTCGCAGCATATATCGGCATATACCTAGGCTATATCCCCCAAAATCAGTCTACCTTAAAGTTTTTTATGTGATTTATATGTGGTTATAGATGGTTTACTGTATATGGTTTATGTGGTCGATAGTTAAGATTTATACCCTCCTCCCCAAAAAAAAAAATATTTATACCCCCACCCCAAATCAAATTCCTGGCTACGCCCCTGCTGTGGACACGACGTGAGTGCCCCCGAGATGCACAAACTTACTTCCACAGAACCTGGTTTCCCTGTCTATAGAGCGGAGCTGGGCTGAAAAACCAGCCATCGCGCAACGCTCAATTTCGAAATGCAGATAACGACACTGCCTCGTCTAAATCTCTTTAGCCTGACGTTCGCTAGATGGAGACATGATTTGCACATCAATATCTTTTGTAACCGACTGTTGCAATCGACTCCTGAAAGAACTACAGTAGAAGCGGGACCTAAATAGAGTGGTAGTAGCTAGTAGTAGTAGTAGTAGTAGTAGTAGTAGTAGTAGTAGTAGTAGTAGTAGTAGTAGTAGTAGTAGTAGTAGTAGTAGTAGTAGTAGTAGTAGTAGTAGTAGTAGTAAAAATAATAATAATAATAATAATAACAATAACAATAACAATAATAATCTTGTGATTCTTGTCGCTGAGGCCCAGTAACAACAACAACAACAACAACAACAACATAATAATAATAATAATAATAATAATAATAATAATAATAATAATAATAATAATAATAATAATAATAATAATAATAATAATAATAATAATAATAATAATAGCACTTCAGAAGAGTGATAGCCAATGTAGTTAATGAATTGAGTGATCAAACGGTTCAAACCTAAAACTCGGTAATCCAGTTGATCAGGCAATGTTGAAGAGCGCACAAGGGCCTAACAGACCACCATTGTCCCTCCTCTAGAATAGCCTACTCTGCTTATATTAATTAAAATAAATGACTTTAGAGCATCGGTTACCAAGCGTTTCAAGTCGAGGGCCATATATATATACTATTTCGACTTTTTTAGGCGGACAAAATGTTTTAGGGCCTATAGAGTTCTAACTCTAGGCTCTGTCATAGATTATTCTCAATCAATCAATCAATCAGTTAATTAGCATAAAAAACAAAGGATGTAATTAATAATTCCGATCCACGTTCAAACTGTCAGGCTTCTTAGAAATAGGCCCTAACAGCACTTAGACTAGGATACTGTGGATTGCACATTAAGCTTATAGCAACTTCCGTTAAGTTATTATATGGGCCTACTTACATGAACATCGATGCATTTTTAAAAAATCATATCAGATAGGCCTATTGAGGTCTCGCGGGCCACTTTCTGAAGGGTCACAAGTTGCCCACGGGTCTTGGTTTGGAAACCTCTGCATTACAGTTTACACCATGGTTTGTATTGGAGATCAGTCTTGTGTTCCGAGACTCTCGGCTCTGTTACTGTCGATGAAATTCGTAGGTTAGGAAAGGATGGGAATTAAATCACAATTACCATCCTGGAATCCAGTTTTTCGCTTCGGAATTCTGACAGACCAAAGCTGATCATTAATTATTAAGTCTGGCCCGAGTACAGTTGCCAACGAACGAGCACTTTTATAATTTACGAGCGTTTTATTTGTCTGCCATCGGTCGAGGGTTTGGTTTTTTACAAGGCGTTCTTTGTACTCGCTCTATACAGCTCATTAACGATGCGAAAATAATGAGTCAACGGCTTGTGTGTGTCTGATCGTGGACTGAATCCAGTATGAGTCTTAGTCATCATCCCTTGCATCAGGCCACGTCGAATTTCCGCTCGCGACACGACACGTCACGTCAGCCGCAAGAGCTAAGAGGCGCTCAGGAAAGAACCCTCGACATTTTCTAATCTGGTACAATACTTGACGCCATCTGGTGCAAAAAAATCCAGCCGGACCATCACATATTGGCGGGATATAACTGATTTCGAATGAATAATTCGTATTTCCCAGAAAATACTGACGTATATGCTTCATCCTGTGTCAATAAAATGCCATGAATTGTAACGGACAGATTTGTTGACTTATTAATTTAATATTCTGACCCCTTGACCAGATAGTCTTAGGAATAAGTAAGTAAAGTAAAATATTGTAAATTTATATAGCGCTCTGGTGGGTAGTACATTAGTAGTTGCTCAGGGGCGGCGCTAGGGGGTGGGTCCGAGGGTCGAGGGTCCGGACCCACCCAGTCTCGGGCAGGGGCACCCGAGCAAATCGTGCAAATCTGCAGAGAAATTATGATTTGGGGTGGGGGTGATGGGGAGGGGTAGACTGAACAGGGTCCTGGTTGCGTAGATTACATTAGACCCACCCAGCCAACAAAACCCAGCGCCGCCCCTGTAGCTACTTATTCTAAGGCTCTTGAGTGAGTCAATATAGCAGTTTGGGGTTTGGTTACTCCCACTCCAAAAATTCAAAAATTTGTGTCCTGTGCAGAGATTGAGGGTCAACACCCACAATTTTAAATTCTATTTGGGTCGTCGTCGACCAGTGGAAGGTTGAACCTCTCCTTCCCAATCGCCCGGGAAAATCTAACTATATCCATGACAGAGAAAGTCACTAAGAACCACATTCAGTTTCATAATTAAAAATACGCTTAGCACGCAATGGCGTAGCTAGGATTTTTAGGCCCTAATGCAAAAATTATTAATGGGCTCCTTCAACTTAGAAAGTCACAACATGACGAACAGTGCACTAAGGCTTAAAAATGTTTAACACTTAATAATAACGCATCGTCTGTCACCGGATTCCGGAAACTGAAAACTGTAAAACGGTTTTGTTTTTGTAGCGCTGTCATATTTAATACCTACCAAATTTATCTAATTAAGACTGATTTTTAATGTGTTTTTAATTATTTACTTTTATTATTCTTTACTTTTTTTTTACATTGGTGGTCAAAAGGGCCCCAGTTCTTCTGGGCCCTAATGCCTTGCTTATTCTTGCTATATGGTAGCTACGCTTCTGTTAGCACAGCAACAAATGTCGCAGTTTTCGGGGGCAATTTCTCTAATTTTTAAAATTTTATTTTCACTACCACACGGTATTATCTGACTTGACCCCCCTGACTGCAAAAAAGTGGAAATGCTTTTCGTCTAACGGAATTGGCGGGATTGAGTGACGAGTTTTTATTAAGAGCATCGAATGTACAACAGCATAAGTGAAAACTATTGTGTAGGCCTATACTACTTCTTCATCGGCTGTAGATTAGTTTAATCGTCTGTCCTGCATCCGCTGTGAAAAGGAACAAAGACTCTTCTATTCTGAATCTATTCACCAACATCCCCTGCAGGAAACGCCCATATACAACGCCTTGCATTTATACTGTACTTTAACGTATCGGTCTTTTTTTGCTTTCAATTACTCCGTTTGTTGGGCGAACACTTGCAACAGTCACGTTTCGATTTAACTTCTTTAAACTTTTACATTAAACTGACAAAAATTAGAGAGTTTGATGAGATTTTTCATCCATTTAACTTTTGCTTCCGATCCAAATTTTCGAAAGAAAAATACAAACAGACTCGTATAGGCTGCAGCAGATGAAAAATTTAGAAGATTTCACGTTTGATTTGTCAACATTCAAGAAAAAATGATCTTAAAAATTTAGAAAATAGACATTTTAGAATAGGCTGCGGTCGTTTTCAAGCGACCACTATGGGACATACGACTGGAGAGGCATTTGTAAATGTGTGCAGACCAGGGGCGTAGCCAGGAATTTGATTTGGGAGGGTATAAATATTTTGGGTGGATATAAATCTTAACTATAAACCATATAAACCACATATAACAACATGTAAATCACATAAAAACTTTAAGGTAGACTGATTTTTTTTTTTTGGGGGGTCGGGGGTATATATACCGATATACCCCCGTCGCTACGCCTCTGGTGCAGACTGCTGCTGCGTTGTAGAATGTAGAATGTAGAGTGACGAAATACTTGCTCTTGTGCTGTTTGTGGCGAGAAGTCCTTATACGAACTGTGCGTGTTGTGTTTGTTTAAAAAAAACGCGTCCGTATCAAATACGATGAGCGTATAAAATCTTAAGATATCAAACGCAGTTCATTATCCGCTCGATCCCCGCAAATGCTATTTCTATTTATAGATTAAATACCCATGAGCTAATAATAATACACATCGCCCCTCCCCAGGCTCCACCCCACGCCCGTGGTTATACAGTAGCAACGCTTGGTGCTTTAACACTTGTGCGGAAGCGGCTCTCATCGGCTGCTTCATTATATATGACGCACGAGAGCACACATCCGACATTATAAGAGCTAATAAACAGATTTCAGAACGAAGTGCACAGTGGTTGGCATTTTATTAGCAGATTCGTCATAGATTTTTGCTCTCTGCCAACTCATTAGTGGGGTATAGTGGCATTAGCATTAGTCAGAAAAAATGTCCAGGCCTTTATGTTCCGATGTTAGTTTTGTTTTTCTCCTTCAGCTGCATCTTTCCGGTCTTCTTTTGTGTTGTCTATCCATTTTTTTCTGTCCCTGTCTCTTCTTTTAAAAACCTTCTTTGTATGTGTTAGGTGCTTTTTTGGGAAGGTTCGAGTCTTCCGTCCTGTTTTTTCATGTCCATACCATGCTAGCTTCCTTTTTCTGAATTTTGTCTATATATGATGGCATTCTTTAGCCCAACCCGCTGCCATATATCTTCATTTCTAAGTGTTTGAAGTCTGCTAACTCCAAGAATTCTTCTTAGGCAGTTCCTTTCTGCAACGAGTAGTCTTTTTCATCATCTCTTTTTGTGATCCAGGTTTCAGATCCATCATCCACATAGTATTTGTGGAAATGACAACGGTATTATAGATTTGGATTTTGATGCTTATTTTGAGTTTTTAGAGTTCCAGATGCGTTTCAGTCTTTCCATTGTTTGCAGTCATTTTATTATCAGATTACATAGCGGATATTTTTAAAATACATGTCGGTGTTTTATTTAAAAAAACAGTTGAGGTAAGAGAACGTCCCTCGCCTCGTATATATTCTTGTCATTCAGTGCGGAGATAGGGCAACCCTAATTTTAAAATTTTCCAGCGCCACTATAGGCATCATCATTGAGGCCTATCAGTGCTGAAAGACTAGGCCTACCCCCAACCCTCGACAAATCGTAGAATGGGTAAGATGTGTTTATACTGTATTTTGATTCAAGCTTTCATTACTGTGCAGTGTAAGATATCATTGGACGCTTAGATTACCTATAATCCTATATTGAGGTCAAGAGCATTGCAGGAAACAGGGTCGACTGATTTTCTGCGCACTGGAAATCTTGAGGGGACCGAAGACATCGACTGACTCAAAACCTGATTAACCCCTTAACTGGGGATCCCGGATATACCGAGTTACAGTTAAATCTTGAGTTAATAGGATGGACCCAAAAGACATCCGACTCGGACTAAACCAGGACAACAGGATAAAGCAGCCAACTTATAGGCCTACCGTAAGCAGTTCTTTTCAGTGATTAACGCCGTTCCCACTGTTTTGGATTGCATATATAATTATGGATATAATAATAATCCATTTTAATATAACATTGAGTTACAGTTAAATAGAACCACTGGTTAATCTAATATCCTAAACTACTGAGGTTTATTTTGAACTCGTTTACAGGATGGAGCATCCCCTCATCCAGTTCATTCCATCTAAGAGAAAAAAAATGTCCCCAACCCGTTTCTTGAACAGTTTCATGCTGTGTCCTCTGGACACTGCTTCATTGTAAAAATCTTTCCTTTGGCATTTCCACTTTGTTTGTTAACCTCGACAAATCCCCTCTCTCTTCTTTTTTTCAGGATAAACAGTGATTTAGCCAACGTTAGTTTGTGATATCCCTTGAATCACTCTTTCTAAGGTCTCTATGTCTTTCTTCAGGAATAATCACTACGTAGTGACATCGATGTTCTTCTTTTGACACCTAGAATTTTGTTGGCCTTAACACTGCCATTGCCTGGTCTGTTATGCAATGACCCCTAGATCTTTCTCCTCGACACTTTTAGTCCCTTCCCACATACAGAATGTGGAATTTATCTGGCATTTGCCAATCTGCCGACCACTGGGATAGTTCAGACTTGTTGTCTTGTAATAATCCAACCCATCAGGGAACGACACTCTTCAAGGAAAATAATGTTCTGTTACACCCAACACTGCCCTGGTCAAGAAGACAGAAGTGGAAGGAACTCGTTCAGACCCATCAACACTCAGGGAACGACCTGGATGCCTGGATGCCGAACGAATAACCTTCTGGAGTCTATACCAAGTCACGGCAATAAAAGACCAGCTTAAGGTGAACCACAATATAATAGGCAAGACTTGGCCATAAATCAAAGCAGAAGCAGAATTCGTAAGAAATACATCGTTTCAAGGCAACGTTTCATACATTAACCCCTTAACTGGGTACCCCGGATATATCCGTCCATTTTACATTGAGTTACAGTTAAATGCCCAGTTAAGGGGTTAATCAACACGATTTGACATGACCGAAAAATAACGAAGTAAATCACAATAATACAAAACGCTTGTATACTAGCCATTTGTATTTATCGCCTTCTCTCAACTACCTTCGTCTCTAGTTGTCTTCTTACTTTTGTGTTGTCGCTGAAATTCAAACTATAGTGACAGTCTGCGAAAATATTTTTATACGGTTGCATCGAATTCAGAAAATATCTATAATTTCAGTCCAGGGCGTAGCCAGGAATTTGATTTCGGGGGTATAAATCTTTAAAAACGTTGAAAATCCCAAAAAACACATTAAAAACTTGAAGGTTGCCTGATTTTAGGGTATATATATATATATATATATATATATATATATATATATACGATATACCCCTCCGTTGCTACGCCCCTGTTTCAGTCGTTACCAAACCATCGCTACGTGGATTCTATGCCTGCGTGCTGATTCGCTTGATAATTACTCTATTCCGTAGATAAAATGTCCTGATTTACTGTAAACAGGATGTCTAAAAATAGGCCTACCCGTGTCCTTATCTAATTATTTGCCTAGGTGTAACCAGATCATACGCTCTCCGCTATATTGTGCCTGGTTAACGGGTAGGCCTAACCTTCGCGACGAACAAAGTTCCAAGTGTAACGTTAATATCGCTGCAAACCATGGAGACACGTGCTGGGCCATCCTTGGCTGGGCCAAGTGGGGGCCTATATATTCACAGCGCATCTCCCCGCGTTTAGCTCATTCGTCTTTTATAGTCTTAAATTGTTGTGTTTTTCTGCATCGGCAGTGAGACTAGGCACACGACGTGGACAAGGACAATAAACAAGCCATTGATATGCCGCCGAAAGGCCCAGTTTGATGGAATACTTTATGAACTAAAAGCATTAAAGCAAACCATCTAGGTTTTAAGACTTGGGCCTAATTCAAGGCGAATTTTCCACATAGCTTTTCGATCTCCCTTTGGAGCCGTCCTCGAGTGGGAAGACTAGACCCCTCTCTAAATCTCAGGGGAAATAAAGCAATGAAATACATTAGATTCTCGGGGATTTTCTTGGTGATGTTAATCTTATTATTATTATTATTATTATTATTATTATTATTATTATTATTATTATTATTATTATTATTATTATTATTATTATTATTATTATTATTACTACTACTACTATTACTACTACTACTACTACTACTACTACTACTACTACTACTACTACTACTACTACTACTACTACTACTACTACTACTACTACTACTACTACTACTATAAACATGATTCAGTGAGGAAATTTCTCTATTAGACTAATGGCCTCCATGTGACAAAGGCAGGATACTGGATGTGAGGTGCGGGAGTTTAGGGAACCCTGGGAAAATGGATACAGTTTCCCTGTGGGCCTCTTTTTTTGAGCCGGAAGTCAAACACAATGACTTGCAGACGAACAGATTTTTTAACGAATTCAACTGTCAATAACTCCCTGAACCCTTCCCGTCCTATGATTAGACGTTGCAGGGATATAATTAGGGGCCTAAAATCGCTAATGGTGACACGTACACAACGGCGTACAGTGTTCGATGTTTCTTTCAACTTGAAACGAAGCAGCAAAGATCACTACTCTCTGCTCAGTGGCGTCGCCAGGTCTGTTTTTGGTTGTGGGGCAAAGGGGGGGCTGGCGTGTCAGATTCTGAGAGCCTACCCACCCCTTGGGACCCCCTATTCAACAAATCAACAAAATTAAAGTTTTCTCACCGGATTTGCGCGAATCTGGCCGGTGGTGATTGGGGCAGGTTGGTCTACATGGCTGGTCAGTTGAGCACCATCCATAACCTTGCCCCAAAAGTTTCGACGCTCTGATCGCAACACTAAATATATTATTAACCCGTCTCCAAACCACAATTTCGGTGACAAATTATGTCAACAATTTTGGGGCAATTTTGGACACCCTCCTTCCCCTGCACAACCGCACAACTTTCGTTCCCAATAATTACGTCAAAAACTTTTGCTGGTCAGACGGGTCCCAATATCAAGAGTTATTATCCATAACCATTTTTCCTTTTTCTGAAGTCATGTCAAAATGTTTTATGACCTTTTTGCCATGTTTTTGAACCTTATTCCACAGCGAAAATTTTGATTATTTGTAAAAGTGAAATAACCCGACCCTCGTCAAAACTGTCAAAATTTTTCAAATCCCCTAAATTGATGCCGTAATTAATGGACAGTGCTGGGCATTAATTATGTCCTGGGGCTGAAAAATTTTTGTCGCCTATACTGAAAATCTCTGACAAGCAAAAAGGTTATCTCCCTTCCCCGTGCTGTCAATCAACTGTCAACAAACAAGCAAAAAGTTACCTCGAAAATCATAATTTTCGATCAAAAACAGTGACACCTCCAGGATTTGGCAATATCAATGGCAGGTCCCAATCATGGGGAGCACATTGTTAGGTATGTAGTATTAAGTATATAGGGTCCCAACAGGGGCCACTGAGGGGGCCAGGCACTCAATAGGGGGGGCACGGGCCCCTCTGTGGAGCCGCCACTGCCGTCAAGCGTCTAGAATCTAGGAGTTGTTCTGATTTTGAAAGAGCTTCTGTAAATTTCCACGTCTGGCCGTATTTTCGCCGCGAAGAGGAACTTGTTTACTCGAAGCGTGGTCTAGTTTCGCAGTGGAAGTCTGATCAATACAGTCACGCTGTTTTTGCAGCGCTCGGCACACTTAGTCGACCAATCAGAACGCCAGTAAAGCGGTCGACGACGACGCCATTGGTCGTCGCAACTGGGTCGGGCCCCTCCTCCGACCCAGTTCTACGGTAAACGTCGCGATTGAAACTCGATAAAAACGTCGTGGGCGCGTGCTTGTGCCGCACATTAAACATTTTGTCCGGTACTGTGTACGGAGCTGTTGCGGACAGTTTGTTTCAACGGTTTCTAGCAACGCTGTACCGCCGTATCAAAACACGAACGTCGTTGATTTAGGCTAATCGGCGTACCGTTCTGTAGATTTCGCTTCTACCGTGCTTATCCGATAGACGAGTATGCTGTTCTCGCAGCAAAGTACCGTCGTGCCGTCCGCGTACCAGCGGCGGCGGTACGACCAACGTTTCGAACCCGGCACGAGTACCGACGAGTCGAGGGATCTCTTCTTCTGCTGTCTGCCTTCGGGGTGCCCGCGACGGCTCGAGGATCCCATCAGTTCCGTCCATCCGGGCAGCGCAGTTAAGGTTTCGTGCAGCGACACCAGGTGCAGGCACGGATTCTGGATGCACGTGGACTGTTTCAGGGAGTGGGAGGAAGAGGTGCTGGCGTATCTGTGTTCCAGCGGTCGGGCGAGGAGCTGGAATGAGAAGCAACAACATGCGAACTTCTGGACCAAAAAGGTATGCTGAATTCTTGAATTGAACCAGCTGGGAATTCTAAACGATGTTAGATTTCCAGTTATTCCAACTCTGGAACCTTTGATGCCTGGTTTCATTGGCGTAGCCACGGGGGGGGAAGAAGCACGAAGGGCGGCCCCCTATTTGGGTTGGGCCTGGTTGTTAGATTAGTGCAAAATTGGCGAGAATTTGATGGGGCAGATAGCATGTTAGTTTGAAGAACTGCTTGGCATGACGACCCTTTCCCCTCGTTTAAAACGGAGCTATCGATTGAACCCCCACCCCCATTCCGGAGTCCTGGCTATTCTATTCCACTGTATGGTTTAGCCCATTTGAAAATTCAATGGACTGGTTTTTGCTGGCATCGTAAACCTTCCCCGGCCCAATTGAGTCAGCAGTTCGACACAGGTCCGAATATATCTTTACTGCTCAGAGGCCTAGCTATGTGGTGAGGAGAAGACTTTAGATAGACAAAATATTTGTAGACCTCACGGCCTTTCTGATATAGGATCCTCTACGGGCTACATGTGTGTTATTCATGTGACTGTTTACTTGATATCGTAACCTACTTATGAGTAGTAGTGTTTGAATACAATGCACAACCTCGGTACAGCGTGTTTACAGTCACTTCACTGCTCCACTGCCTTGATTGATAAGGGTATTTGAACATTGCTTTATGGGTCTGACATGGTTGTATTATGGTTGCTTTAAAACGACTGTCTTATTATGACTGTCTTATTATCAGACTGGATACTAGAGACAGTGTAGAGTCATTTAAAACTATGACTCTGATTGGAAGCAATTCTCGATATTATTGTTTCGAATAAATAAAATAATATATAACATAATAAAAGTTTTTGGGGCGGAAGATGGCAGAGTGGGTTACGTGCTGGAGCGTCAGGCTGATGGAGCAGGTTCAAGCCCCATTAGTGCCCCTAGTGGCTTTCAACACAGGCAGTAATGCCTCCTAAGCCACTTTACATCATGCTGAGTTTAAGTAAGAATAAAACTCGGCTGTGGCATAGGAGGGTCAAAATTTTCCAATTTGAGCACAAGCCAATGGTACTTAGGCCTGGCTGTTATTGTTGTTAAGGTTGTAAGAGTCCATAGAACAAATCAGGAACTTCCAATGGAAATAAAATTAGTATGGCAAACGAGGCATACGCTAAAGACCCAAAAGCAAAGTGCTTTAACATAAACACACACACACACACACACACACTGACTACAACAGGGCCTTGTTCTAACTACATCAGTTACAGCTGCAATATAATTAAAAATTCACATTAAATTGATGGCTTCTGAAATGAAAACCGTCATTGAAGGTTGATAGATAATTGGGCTGAGTAACCAGGGAGGTAGCTAGGCATGGGCTTGGGGGTGCTCAACCCTGCCTCCAAGCCTGAAGCTAGCCCCCCCCCCCAATGAATTCAAGTCCAAATGATATTGCGGGCTCAAAAGGAATGCAGGGGAGTGAATCTTGGGCGTCAGCACCCCCCAACCTAAAATCCTGGCTACATCCCTGTGAGTAACCCAGATGTCTGTAAAAAAACTGGTTTTCTCTTGGCTCTGTAAAATCACCATTTATTCATTGCATCCTATTAAAATATATAGAATATCACGAGACAAGAGGTGATTGAACGACCAATGGTTCCAGTAAGATTGACTTGTACAGTAAATTGAAGATCAATAATGCAGAGAGAGAAATGAAATAACATTGCAAAATCTAATGTAGTCTGAGATAGACCTTTAGAGACCTACTTCAAATAACTCAACTATTACTCTTTTTGGTTAATATGTATCTTTCTAGACAGGCTGTTCTCACTTGTGTTTGTTGTTATCGATTAGAATCATATTATTATCATCAGTATTCCTGGTCTTTGTTATGTTGGATGATAGAATGTACAGAGACATCTGTTTTTCTGACCCACTTAGAGCCATAACATTTTATTGTACAGAAATTTAAGCAGAGTCTATTAGTAAACAAATTGAAGCCTTCTCTGTGTGGTGGAGAAAATGTATCTGAATTTAGCAGTGACTGATAGTCTTGATGAATGAGGGACTTAGAATTCCGTTAATAAGTTCAAAAGGCCATGGTTACTTGGGGTGGTTGGAATAATGGTTGCTTAGCAGCCAGCATTTTAGACTTTTAGACACCTAACCCTGTAATGCAGATGAAACTTTGTCCCCGGATTGTAGGGCATATATATATATATATATATATATGCTTTTTTTATGCCCTCGGTACTTCATTCCCGCGGCAAGGATATATTCAATGCCGCAGCTGCTTCTGCGGCGGCTCCTGCTGCGATATATATATATATATATTGCATTGAAATAATGATGAAACAAAAATGAAAATGATGAAATAAGTAGTAAGATAAGATAACAACTTAATTTTGGTAAAATGAAAAAGACTTTTAATGGTTTGGGGTTCCATTGTATTAAAACTGGTTCTTGACTTTACGTCTCTCCCTTTCTCTCTCTCTCTTGATATATATATATATATATATATATATATATATATATATATATATATATAATATTATCTTGAATCATAAGTCCTTCGAAAACGAAGTACCGAAGGCAAAAAATATATACTGCAATGCTGATTCACTTGTGACTTTCCAGTCTAGTGCATTGCGTAATCTCAATGAATATTCATAGGCGTCCTCGTGTTGGCGCAGATACAGCTAGCTATATTTACATATAGTTCGGCGCTGGTTGGCGACTGCTGCTGCTGCGGCCGTTGCCGTCGTTGGTGGTGGAGGAAAATGTATGACCATGTCACGTGTTGCAGTGGAAAATAACGCAAGCGAGTTCTATTTTTAGATGCTTATACGGGATAAATACAACTGCCGCAAATAGACACATGACACATTGTCTCGTTGAAAAAGATATTCTGAATTGAATATAGGTAGGGTTGGTTGCCATGTCCCTGTCTCCAAAATACCGGACACCTGGCAACCCTAGATATAGGGGAGAAAGGACAATGTTTTATTGTGGTGGCCTAGATTGAAAGGCAATTTAAGACAATTTGTATAATTGAGTCTATATTTGAACTTGGCCTTGGACTGATTCTTGCCCTGTCTAATTTTCTTCAAACAATAAAATCCTGATGAATGCAAGTGATATTTTATCATAATTAGTGTCCAATATTTGGTACGGACTGTGAATTTTTTTATTTCAAGAAAAACCGAATTCTTGGGAGTGTTTAATATTAACTAATGATTCGATAACGTCTTTCCGTTAATTAGTTTTTGGGGAAATAAATGTTTATTGTCAGATGAAAGACTTGTGCTTTATTTTGACAAAACTAGGCCATACATTTTGGCCAAAATATAAATATATAAATTTGGCCAGTGTTTTCCTTGGTTGAATTATATATATTATATATTTTGATATAATTATATATATGCATATATATAATTACAGGTACATAATTATATATATAATTTTTAAAAGTCATTTATTGTGGTTCAATTTGTTGATTGTGATTCTTACACTTGTTAATGTCTGATCTTTGCCAGTAAAAATTCCAATATCCGTTCTGTAATTATTACTGTAGTGATGTATGAAATAGAAAGGCAAATAAACAGTTGTTAATACTTTTTGGAGTGTTAAAGAAGATATTTAAAGACATTTTGTGTTCTGTTAATTGTTGTAGGGTTACGATCTTGTGTCCAGGGCGTGTCTTTGTATTTGTGGTCACGGGTATTTGCGTCGCGATCTCCACAACGCATCGGTTGCCGACGAGGTTCAGCCAAGGAAAACACTGGCCAAGATAGAACCAGAAGGACTTCGAATCCAGACGACCGACCAGAAGCCGTGCCACCGTCTTCATCGTTCCAGCCTCTCGAGCTCTGGTTCCAGTCCGCCTAGCTCGACCGGCACGCCGGCCTCAAGCAGCCCTGGCGGCTGGTTCAACTCGCCCCCGCGTCACGTCTTCGACTTTTTCGCCGACGCTCACCAGGCCGCGACCGGAAACATATTCGCGCACCGGACGGACCTGTCGGCGTTCGATTCTCTTCCGCGCAACGTCTGGAACGCGTACAACATCCGGTCGGAGGACGAGGGTCCGCACGGAACCGACGAAACGAGGTCCTTCATCCTGACGACCCTGAGCGCGAAAGGCATAACCTGCGTGAATTGCGTTGTATGCCGGGCCTCGATGACCATCTACGACAAGTATCCGCTTCTGGACGGAACCTTCTACCTGACGCCGCTCGCAAACGCGAGCTGGCGGTTCCGGTGACGTACAAGGCTCGGCAGTGCTTCCTCGCCGCGGTCTGCATGTTCTGCATGAACGGCGTCGTACGCACGCTGCAGTGCCGAACCTGCCAGACGCGATGGAACGGCTCGGTACTCGTCGTCGGGTCGATGTACGCGTACGACGTGTTTGCCGCCGCTCCGTGCTGTCCGGTGAGGTCTTCGTGTAACCAGTGCGAGCTCGAAGTGGTCGGGCGAAACGGGGTTCAGCCGCAGTCGTACAGCGAGTACAGTCGAAGCTTCGTCTGTCCGCACTGCCACGCCGACGACCACCATTTCGTGAAACCGCTTACGCAGATCTACAACGTTCTACAGTGACTTATACTTCTTCGCTGTATCGAACATGTTAAATATTTTTGGTTCATTCTTATCGACATTGACTACTGTGACTCTGTCTTGTTTGAATGCCGCTTATTTCATTATCTCGCCATTCGTATGTGATCGAAATTCACCGAACTTGCTCGTTTTGTAGACGTAGAGGCATTTTACTATTGAAATGATGCTGTCGCTATGCTAATTGGAGCGTGCATAGCGTTACCGAGACGCATTCACATACTTTGCCACTTGGAGCATAATTTCAACGTTTGTGATGAGCAAAGGACGTTTTATATTCATTGTACAGAATGTTTCATTTACTGTAGATCTGCGTTTCTAGCGCTAGAGAACAGAAATATGATACTTAGCCTGCCAGAAGATTTAGTCTATCGCATTGATATTAGATTATATAAACACATTAATTAAGACTTGGTTAGTTGTGATGCCTAGTAGGTTATCAAGATGTTCCTATTTCATATTCATTTTTGGGATATGTAAGGAAATTGCTAAAGTTGTTTGTTTCTTCGTCACAAAAGGTGCCAGGTTAAAGTTGATCATGTTGGAACTTAGCTTCGATGCAATAATCATCATCACCATTGTCATCGTCATCATTAGACACCATTAGATTTAGACAAATATATGTGTATGCAAATATTGTTTGAAACATGTTTATTGCTATGATGTGCATATAGTATACAATATTGGGCTATATAATTTCAACAGATTGACGATGTTAATAGGACAAGTTTATAAGAGATATATATTACAAAATGAGAAATACAGAACTGGTTTAATTGAATGTGTTTTGAGTTCTGTTTGGACAAGAAACAAAAGTTAAAGATTAAGACTGCTGCTGCTGCTACTACTACTACTACTATTATTATTATTATTGTTATTGCTTAGTTCTTTTATAAGGAGT
>CM030832.1:1705100-1825100 GCA_018105865.1 Metaphire vulgaris
ATTTTACACTGAGTTACAGTTAAATGCACAGTTAAGGGGTTAATAACGAATGCCTTATGATACAAAAACAGGCGTTACGCGTTTGCAAGAGTCTTCAATTATCGACGTAACATTGGCCTGTGTATTAAAAATCAGTAGGTTCTAAGGTTGATGTTACATCGAAGTTTGGCTATACTAAGACCTTTTTGAATCTATAGCAGCTGCTCAATGGAAAATATACGTCACCGACAATCGAGCGCTTGCATTTTCGACACGCTTCCATATCTTAATATATATTTGAACTCGTGTGTGTACCTACCTTCTGATGGTCTACATACTGGATTTGGAAAGCAAGGAGCCGTTACACACTGCCATATCTGTCTCATTTCGCATCTGTATCCAGCATCTGTCTCTATTTCAGCATCTGTACAATCCAGCAGATTTTCGACAAAGTTTGCTACTGATATTAATTTCTCCTGCATGGCGAAGAAATAATCAAGAGATGTATTAACTTATCGAACAATAACCTGAGACTCTGTCGAATTCGACCCGTCCAGACTCGAGCTACGTTCCAGCAAACGAGTCCGCCTCTGGTTCCGCCTGACTGCTGGGTGAAAGATCGGTAACTCGTTACCGTCTTTTTCCTGACTTGTCAATCGTTCATAAAAATTTGTTTCTCTTACTGCATTGGCGGTCTGCCTATGGCCTTAAAGATCGATTGACTAAATTAGCAAATAATAATAATAATAATAATCAACTTAGAAATCCATTATCTATGTTAAGAATCTGTACCCGTAATATATCCGGCATCTAATTTCTGTCATCAAAGTCGTTTCAAACAGAAATGTTCTGTACAGGAACCAATTCAAGAAAGATTCCACCGGGATGTGTTTAAAAGACACTTCTGAATTGTGCAGCAAGGTATATTTTCTATTTCTATCCCTTTATGATTAGGTTCAACAAATGATCTCTCATTTCTATCCGAATTAGGCTGAACTGCAGTTTAACTGTAGTATAATTCACGACTCAGATACCAGACAAAAATAAAACGAATGCACATAAGAACAGGCCCTCACGAAGTGGGGGTGCAGGGAGTGCAGATGCACCCCCTGGAAAAATGTAGGGCCTGGAAAGAAGATGGTCTGCACCCTGTCTGCACACACTGTAGCCTTAAAAAGTGTGCAGATGACCTTTTTGCTTGTCAAGGTATTTTTAGGGTGAAATTGGGCGTCGACGACCTTTTTTTGCTTGTCAAGGATTTCAAAGAGAAAACTTTGACCTAGAGAAAATCTGCACCCCCTGACGAAAATTCATTCCGACGCCACTGAATAAGAACAAGCGCAAAGACGAATACTTCGAAAGAATTGCATATAGTAACTAACCTCACATGTGAAACTAGGACATTGACACGAATAGCATCCATTTCGGTCCATTACTCGCTCACAAAAGTCGCCAGAGCACACGACGTCAATCAAACAGGTGTTGTCAGCATCTGGAACCTCAGTCGTTGTTGCTACAGCGTTTCCAGTATGTGATTTCTCATACGATGACAGCATTGGACAGCATCAAGTACATCTCTTGTTTAGCATTAGATCATCCGATTAGAAAATTCTACCGAATTCCGTTAACTATGTTCGCAAATTGAAACAATCAATGGCAGGAAATGGGTTTTAAATAGAACATGATGTAAGAATTGCCCGCACATTCATCTTAGAGTAATTCTGCTTTATGGAAACAAAGCTATAGCGGCGGCGTAAGCTATAAGTTGAAGCTGCTAGTCTGAAGAAATCGCAGGCGAGAATCAAAATCAATCGTCGCGTTGGCAAAACGAAGAATCCAAAAATCACTAAGATGCTGACTGTCTAAGTATTCAACAAAATCACGCTCTCTTCACTCTTATTTTCAATCATCGTCATCATATTCTCTGTCCTGGGACAGGTCCAGGGCTCCATTGTTTCCATTCCTCTCTGCGTCTTGCTTCTTCTTTGATTTCTGCATAGGTCTTGTGATGCTGTATATCTGTTTTCATCATCCAGTCCAATAGCATCCTTCTTGGTCTTCCTTATATGTCTTTCATCCTGATATTCTTCCCTCAATTATATATATACTGTTCTGAGTAATGATTCTCCTCTTAGTACGCGTCCAATTCAATAATGAAAATAAATCATAAAATTCCGACACAGATCTTGTAAAATGTTTCATTACCTGACTCTATCGTTTCACATTCAGGCTCCGTAAAACACCGCGGACAATCGAGGCTTCTAATAATACACTGACTTCCAGGGTCACACGACGGTTTCTGCGGAAACATAATTCACTAATCATCAGTCTTCATCGATCTAGCGTCATTTAAACCTGCGTCACTTAAACCCGCGTCGGTTGAACACATATGAAACACACACACACACAGTTAAAATGTTTTTATTAACAATATTAACAATCACACGACACGCGTGATTAAGTGACGCGTAACCTCTCTTCATCATTCTTCCAACGTAGAACGCTTTCTTCTTTTGACTTTTTCTATGTTTTCTACTGAAAATCGTTTGCAGATGAACGTATAATTATTTTTGTTTGTATTGTTTGTGCATTGATCGACGAATATTCAATCTGCCTAAGAGAAATGGAGAGAGAGAGACAGACAGACAGACAGACAGACAGACAGACAGACAGACAGACAGACAGACAGACAGACAGACAGACAGACAGACAGACAGACGGATAGACAGAGAGAGAGAGAGAGACAGACAGACAGAGACAGAGACAGAGAGACACAGAGAGACGCAGAGAGAGAAAACAATATTGCTGGCAAGAGACACTAACCTGGCATGCATCGTTGGGGCATGTGCAAGTCTTGCACCCAATTTGTTTGCACCAGTCAGCATCGCATAATTCACTTTCGCACAAGATCAATCCTGAAAGCGATATTTAATAAAAGACATGGTTCTCATCTCTCAAAAGACACGTGTCTCAATTTAGCATTAAATTTCCACGACAGAATTTGTTCTTTTGTCGAATAAACAGTATTGTTAAGCAATTAATTTATCTAAATCAATTCGTTGAGAAAAAGCGGAGGTTCACAAATAACCCCTATCCGGGCATCTGGCCAAGCGGCGATCTAACGTCTTAGGCAAGCGGCGCAGGCAGATTATATATCAGGGCCATTAATCTGGAGTACTTTCTTCAGACCCGCGTTTACCTTCTCAACGCTAATCATATAACCACCTCCTCTAGCGAGTGAAGGCTGAATCGCCCTTGGGACTCCGTAACATTGCTGCACTATCACGCCCCTCAAATAGTTAGTTACAGCAAAATAGTCATTACTATAGTTAAATTTGCATAAAATGATACTAATAAAAACAATTCTATAGGACAGACCCTAGTTAATATTTTAAAGAAAATAATTTGTTCCAGTTTTTAACGGGTGTTTTTAGAGAAATGCAAGACTGCATTATCAATATTAACATGATTTAGGCTACGCATCGATATATAGGGTTTTAGCTTTTAGCGTGCCTAACATTACGAAACGCAGAAATAAAATTCATCCATTCGAAAGTCGAAACACGGCGGTGTAACCATAGAGGGATGCACGAGGGAACGGGGTTAGCTGTGTGAATTGCGCATAAGCGACGAGAAAATTTATCACAGGAACTACGAGCGTCTATTAACTTTCATATAGTCTGCAAGTTGCTTGGGATTTCAATATTTATATCTGTAATTATGCCCTAAATTTTACGCTGTGAAATTTATGGCACTTCTTCCATCCATAGTTCTAGTTGGATCAAGCCAAGTTCACCCTATAGGCAGTGGCGGCTCCACAGGGGGGGGGGCCGTGCCCCCTTATTGAGTGCCTGGCCCCCCAGTGACCCCATGCTGGGACCCTATGCTTAATACTACATACCTAACAACAAATGGTTGGCCCCCCCTGTTTAGAAGTTGCCACCCCAACGCCCCCCCCACTTGCTGTCTACACTCTACTGGGTTCGAAATAGAGCATTTCCAGCCATTTCATACTACACACTAACGCCATTAACTGTACGAGAACGAGGGACATCAATTAAATGAAAGTCCGCCCGAATATCTTGTGGAATGGCTAGTTAGGCGATCGAGGGAAGAGCCGCGTTTTAAGATATCTGGTTAATTATACAACAGGGTCTATAGACATCAAAACAAGTTTTATAATTAATTCGCTGCGTGAGAGAAGCCAATTGAAGACCTGTTGAATAGAGGGTGTATAGGACCTAGATATGCAAAAATCTAATCGATTTGAAGAAATTATCTCACAAAATCCACATTTTCCTCTTGTTCCATCTTCATTGCTTTAACTTTTGCAATAATAATCAATAATATTATTATCAATTTCGATCTACAGGGTTCGAAATAGAGCACTTCCAGCCATTTTACACTATACACTAACGCCATATTGACTGTACGAGAGCGAGGGACATCAACTAAATGAAAGTCCGCCCGAATATCTTGGGGAATGGCTAGTAGGGTGATCGAGGGAAGAGTCGCGTATTAAGATATCTGGTTCATTATACAACAGGTCTTATAGACATCAAAAACAAGTTTTATAATTAAATCGCTGTGTGAGAGAAGCCAATTGAAGGCCTGTTGAATAGAGGGTTTATTGGGCATTGATATCGAAAAATCTAATTTATTTGAATAAATTATCCGACAAAATCCACATTTTTCTCTTGCCCCATCTTCACTCTTTAACATTGGCAAGAATAATCAATAATAGCATTCTCAATTTCGATCTACAGGCAGTGGCGGCTCCACAGGGGGTTCGGGGGTGGGGCCCGTGCCCCCTATTGAGTGCCTGGCCCCCAGTGGCCCCCTGTTGGGACCCTCTACTTAATACTACATACCTAACAACAAATGGTTGGCCCTCCATGATTAGAAGTTGCCCCCCAACGGCCCCCACTTGCCAAATCCTGGAGCCGCCACTGCCTATAGGTGATGGCGTGCCCCATATCCTGGAACTCTGGGTGCGCAATGTCGTATAGTAGTCAATTCTAAGACGATGGTCCTTCATGAAAAGCAAGTTGGAGAGAAATTAATTAATTAATATTGGCTGTACACTCGCTTCATGTGTCAGAACAAAACGCTTGCAGGTAGAAAGTATCATTACACTTATATTAAACTATTATACTAGGATTAACCTATTTGGCGTTAGAATAATTGTGAAAATGACGTACCAAAAGCGTTAGATTATATATTTTTGAGACGAAACGACGTTATTACAATATTAGGCCTACTAAAACATTAGTGAAGACTCTGAGATACGAATGCACTATATCTTGTATATCAAAAGTGCTTGGCATTCAGAATTTTGCCTGTGATATTATCTATTGCTTCAAATGAACATTTTAAACTACAGAGAATGGTATTGGCAGATGTGTGAATGACTAGCACTTTTGATAGGCAAGTGAAGAGCACCTAGTAATCAAGATTTTTTCAAAAATTAGGGCACTATCTCTTGCATATCAAAAGTTCTTGGCATTCAGAATTTTTGCCTGTGGTATTCTATAATGCTTAACATGGACAATTCCAACCTACCGAGAATGGTATTTGCAGACGTGTGAATGGCTAGCACTTTTGACAGGCAAGTGAAGACAACCTAGTAATGAAGATTTTTTAAAAACTAGGGCAGTATCTCTTGTAGATCAAAAGTGCTTGGAATTCAGAATTTTGCCTGTGGTATTCTCTTCTGCTTAAAATTGATATTTTTATCAAGGTGCTCTTTTATCTGTCCCAAATGTCTACGTCACCGCCAGTGCAAAATATTTCCCGCTTTTGACAACGTAAATTTAGATACTCTGAAACTGATATCTTGCCCGTATCACGTACGGGATTAAACGATAAGGAGGTTAATTATTTGTCTTCCCTATCAAAGAGTTTGCTGCAATTATTTTGTTATCGGAAAAACTGTACTCTGTCTTTGGTTCAGTGCGTTGCTTTATCGTTATTTCGAAATTAAAATTAACGATTGGACCATCTGTCCGATGTCTGTAGTAATAAGTAAATTGTTCGAATCGATCTTCAAGTCGTGAAGAACGACAGAATGACAAATTACAAACCACGAAACACAGAACATAGGGCCTACATGCACTTCACTGTTATCGATTCTCCTAGCTAGACCGCTTTGTGCATATAACCGAACAAAAAACGCTTTCTTGTAGCACATGTATACGTTGTCGGCAAACACTTCGTATCACCTTGAAAGCGGTAAAAGCGACAACGAATGACCCGTTTATTGCTGCTGTAACACACGTTTCTGTGAATTTAGAAACTTTTTAGAATTCTATTTTATATCCGCTTGGCCGATATATGGTTTTCCGAGTGTACTTAGGCTTTATTTCATATTTTCTTGGCCGATATATGGTTTTATTATTATTATTATTATTATTATTATTATTATTATTATTATTAGTAGTAGTAGAGTGTACGGCGTAGGCTAATTACTGAGTCGTAACGTGGAAATATTGTTAATGTCGATTGTCGCATACTCGCATTCTGTTCGTAGAAGAACCAGCTTTCAGAAGATTCTCTCCCCCCCGTCTACGCTCACTATATAGCACGTTACCGCAGGGACGTCTTTGGATAGCAATTTCAGAATGTTGAGAGAATAGCATTATCACACCGTAGCAGCACCAGAGACCCCACGTGTGAATCATAGGCCTACCGCAAAGGGTGGGACTAAGTCAAATTTTTTAGGATTTTGGATTTACGGAACAGTTTGGACGAAAAGACAGTAACAGTTGAAGCAATAAATGGACTCGAAAGTTATCCAGGAAAACTGGGTTATTAAATGCGGAGAGTAATTGCAGTGGTTTTTACACAGGCTAATACCTCCTAAACTATACTTGAAATCATGTTATACTTATTTATTTTTATTTATCATTATTTATTAGGGTATAGGCCAAACGGTCTCTTGGTTTCTTTCTGCAACAGATGGCGCAATATAAATTTGATGTTACATTAGCAACGTTTGCAAGGCACTACTTGTTCTTCTTTGTATGTGTCCTGTATTTTAAATTCATGCATGTCTTCTTCTTGGGTCTTCTATACTGTAAACTTGTAAAGTATGAATCATTTTTCTAATCCAGCAAAAGTACATAATTACCATGGCAATGGACACTATACGCTTCTGGACCATTTTAGTGTGATGATATTTCCATTTTGGTTTTTGATGACATCAATGCTTTATCCGTAGCTTAGGCCTGCATATTCCCGGTGTTTGAGCTTAGAACGCGAAGATTTGTAAAGTAATAATAGGGCCCTATACTTAACTAATCGATGATGAGCAATAACCATAGGTAAAATGTTTCAGATAGAAAAATTACCTGATGCGGTCTGAGGAAAAGCGTGCAGTGACAGAATCACCAGGTAGGTGGCTAAGATGGCATTCATGTTGCGTCGCTGGAAATCGTAAAACAGTGCCTGACGCACAACTTCCTCTAGGCGGAACGGTTTCTAGCTTGAATTAAAAGAACCCTGTAGAGTGATTGAATTTTTAAAAAAATTGAAGCATCCATACAAGAAACATCGATTGAGAGTAGACATCCATTATAAAGTTACACAGAGTCTAAAACTTAACGCATAAAAGAAAAACATTTGGAACTTACGTGACTTTGCGCTACCTGAAGGACAAGCAGATGTATTTGTCAAACAGAAGTTGGAGCAAAAGGCTGTGTGCGCAGCAGTGGTTTTTAGCGTAAGAGAAATCCTATACTAAATGCTAAACCGCATAAAGTCCAGCTGTTACTATTGTTATATAGATAGTTAAAATGCTTCAATCTTCTGATGAATTGAAGCAAATTAGGCAATAGCTACTCTATTTATATGCGTTTTGTTTAGCTAATTCAGGCCAACGGGACCTAAAACACGCCTTACTTGGTGGCAGCTTGACAACCCGATCACGCCTGTGCCATACGCTGCCTGGTGCAGACAGGGAAAAGCAGGCCGCAAAATATCATTATTAGAATCCTAACTTCTCTGTTCGCAATGCTTACCTTCGATAGAACAGAGTGAAATATGTTCATTCAATTTATTCTCAAACGTCTGGCACAGATCTACAACGCCAATTTGGCAGCAATGGATAGGCGTCGAGTTCGAGTTTTTCAGCCACGAACTACTACTACGAATATAGGTCTAATCTTTGAGTCCCCGTGTTTTATCCAGACCTGTTAGGGGATATCCCCATATCAAAATCCCCTCCCGAAATCCCAGCACTGAAAATTACTCTAATTGAGCTGTGCCTCTTCCCCTCCAGCCAAGTCAATTCCCCCCCCCCCCCCCCAAGGCATGGAGTCTGAATAAAACGCTGATCTTTGACTATGCTTTCCACTCTGAAGCGACCGTCGACTGAGGCTATAGATGCATTATTAAAAAAGGCGCTAGAGAACCTTTATGATTGATCGGACCTATTGAATGAGAGTCCAGTCCAGTGTCCAACTTTTACCGTCGCTAGAAGTAGGCCTATACTTAATTCGGTTTAATTAGGTTTTCCTCATTCAATGTTCACAAATTTTGCTCCGCGTAGATGCAAACCAGATGTCAGCGAATTGATGAGATCTAAATACGATTGAGGAATGCAGAAATATCACTCGAAACGCATCTGAATGTTGCATCTGAATGTTGCTCGTAATACAACAACCTGGATAGAGAGAGACCAGGACTCGACTCAAAAAGCAACGAGGTTGTCACATGAAAGAATTAAATGGCGATGAGTGGTCGAAACGTAGCGAAATATCTGAATGAAAATGGCTGAAGACAAGACATGACAATACAGCTTCATTATTCTTCAATACTGAATGTGTTCATTTGGCCACAAGCTTTCCAGTGGTTAGTTTCGTTTTTTCAATATTTGCATACATTAGAATTTTGACTTTTTATTTTTCTCGTTAGAATGTCGTACTTTTATTTTGCCGTCCTTATTTTCATTTACGATATTAGCCTTATCTGTGCTGATGTTCATCAGAATCGGTTGGTATTCGGTTTCATATTTCTTTGAAGTACTGTAGGCCTAAGTCCAGGTATCTCCTTTGAAAAATTACGTTTTGTTCTCCAAAACGACTTGATGCTTTTATTATTTTCTTTAAAGACAAACTCATAAGTCACAAACAAATCGACCAACGCTATAAAATTCAGGCACCATTGTCCAGAAAACACATACAGTGGCGGCTCTAGGATTTGGCAAGTCAAAGTCATACCAACCATTTGTTGTTTAATTAAATGCATTAAGTAGTGGTCCCAACTGAGGAGGGCCACTAAATCAATAGGGGGCACGGCCCCTCTGGCCCCCCGGTGGAGCCGCCACTGCCTATCGATCAAAATACATGCCAGTTAAATGCTAGTGATTAAAAAGCATTAAATCAAGGCTATCTTTAACAAGAATAATAATAACAATAATCAACGCTACAATTTATTCAATTCCGAACCATCACCGCACAAGCGATACTAATCTCCAAAGCAGAGTCTTATGATAAGCAGGTGATTAGGTTTATCATGATCCCAGCAACCAATTTAAGCGATTATGTTTACTAGAGCGTTACTTTTATTATAAGCATTTGGCTGTAGGCTATAGACGTTGCGTCAAGCGCTGCTGCTACATAAAGCGGCCCTCAATGGCGAAAGATGCTATAGGTCACTCGACAGAAGACGAGTTACATTTACACAGTGGGCATCCATTGGCGTCTGTTGCAAAACCGTTTTCACAATACATTCTGCATGTCTGACCCGTACAGTTAACACCAGCACCTAAAATACAAAAGCAAGTCAGCATGGAAGCATAGGCGGATTTTATTAAAGGCTAAAAACAAACATTGTTTTTTCCATCAACACCAGGTCTGTCGCGTGCAGGATGGCACGCCTGCTGGATGGCACCCCAGACCCCCATGCTAGCCTACCCAAATATTAAACTCTAAATCCGCCTATGCATGGAAGCTGGTTCGGATTTTCCCCGAAGAGTTTAAAATGCGGTTTGTATTTCGATTTAGAAAGATCTTAAAGAATGTATCAGCATTATCATCCCACCTCTCAATTCTCCACTTACAGTATAAGATCTCAAACTCTTCCATGCATATGCATCGTCAATTTTAGCTATCGATTTAAAAATTCAAAAACAACATTCTCGCTATATTAGCCTACTTTACTCACGCAAAACTACCGTTCAATGTCCGCAGTGTATCATTCACACACTCTCACTCTACTATAGGGCCTATAGGCTACTTATAGACCTTGAGACTTCGCGCGTGCATTAATATGCTATAGTAAATTTTGTTATTTAGTTTTAGCCTTTTAGGTAGTCAAATACAAATTCTCGATAAATATATTCGTTCATGCAATATTGTCGTTCCTTGGCTTCAAACTGTATCCACTGAGCGCGTAAGAATAAGCAGCTACTGTTGTGCTGCTTTCCAAGGCGCTATAGAAATCCACGAGATTTTACTTTACTTTAGTTTACTTATCATGAGCATTCGGCCTAATCGACATTGTCATTGAGACAATAGGCCCTATTGTATAAAGGTAATCAATTGCAGCTACTGTTGTGCTGCTCTCCAAGGCGCTATAGAAATCCACGAGATTTTACTTTACTTTACTTATCATGAGCATTCGGCCTAATCGACATTGTCATTGAGACAATAGGCCCTATTGTATAAAGGTAATCAATTGAAACCAACAGGCTAAAATGCATAGCCTTTATTTTCTCCCTGACAGTATTTTCATGATGTTCAATAAAAAATTTTTCCATTTCAGAATTTGCCAAACACCGCAGAATGTGCTGTCGACTTTTATTAAAGTGCAATTTTCAATTTGATCATTTGTTTCTCTTTTAATTATTTCTTCATCTCATACAACCATCCTAAAAATATGATTGGTTGCCATGAGCTACTCTGATAGGCTAAATTCTTCAGCACGGTGATTGGACAATTTCGATCCACTTTTGACGCAGGATCTGCTTTCACTAATGACGCGCATAAAATACTAACTAACAGAAACAAAATAGCTTAAACTATTCTATTCTGTCAGAGAATCAACAAGGCGACAAATATTCTGCATATTCTGCATATTCTCAGGCTGCAATGGCATAAAAGTAACCGTTAATGATGACAAATCTACTTAAAATGGGAAGGATAGAAAGTGTGTCCAAACTCTGATAGGCTAGATTCTTCTACACGGTGATTGGACAATTTCGATCCACTTTTGACGCAGGATCTGCTTTCACTAATGACGCGCATAAAATACTAACTAACAGAAACAAAGTAGCTTAAACTATTCTATTCTGTCAGAGAATCAACAAGGCGACAAATATTCTGCATATTCTGCATTTTCTCAGGCTGCAATGGCATAAAAGCAACCGCTAATAACGACAAATCTACTTAAAATGGGAAAGACAGAAAGTGTGTCCAAACTCTGATATGCTAGATTCTTCAGCACGGTGATTGGACAGTTTCGATCCAGTTTTGACGCAGGATCTACTTTCGTTAGTAACGCCCCAAATTCAGCAGCCACTCTCGTAAACGTATTATGAGCCCAGAAAATAGTAATTTGAAATTTTAAATACTTCTACGCTTTCGTACGACCATACTTTTTCAAGGCTTTTGCCACGAAAAATCCGCAATAATCCGGGTTTCGTGTCTGATATCTTGGATTAGGGTTTAGGCCTACTTCTACGAGACTAAGATTTTCTGCGACATCGGGTAATGAATGTGCAGATCAAAAGGTGGCGCTATAGAAGTTTATGATTATAATAATATTGTATTAAGGCATATGCATAAATGCGATGATTCTTGCAGGACTGCTGGTGATGATTTTCTTGAAATTCTTCAAATGTGATATTAATAATTATTAATTAAAAAAAAGCGATTTTTGACAATTACTGTGCATTGGTGAAATCTGTTAGGACGAAGATTACCTGATGCGACTAGAAAAATCACTTGCAACGCAACCAGCAAACATATAAACAAGATCACCTTCTTCATCTTGTTCCGCTGAAGATTGTTAGACAGTTCGAAGCGCAACTTCTTCGGACCTGAAAGAAATTCCTACTTCTACAGTGTAGTTCTAAGACACTGACTTATGCCTTATGAGTCTGCGTCGATGGTGTGTATAGTCGCTGAAGAAGTTACGAAAAAGTGAAATTGCTTAACAATTGCAAAGAAAGACGTAGGACCAATGGGCTTATCATTTGCACTCCACTCTTATATTTTGTACACTCGCATCCAGTACAAGCATCATTATTATTATTATCATCATCCACTCCAACATCATCTTTCTCGGTCTACCTCTCACTCTCTTTCCCTCCATTTTTCCTTCGATTACTGTTCTTAGTAAAGAGTCATGCCGCAGGACATGTCCCATCCAATTTCTCTGCCTTTTCCGGATTGTAGGCCTATCTATCAGACTTCTGTCTTCCTCTATCTCCTTCATGACTTCCTCATTTGTCTTATGCTCTTTGTATTTTACTTTTAGCACTTTCCTCCAAATCCACATTTTAAAAAACCTCTAATCGTTTCAAGATCTTACGCGATATTAATTATAAGTGACTTAAGGAGATACTTACGTTCCTCTCGAACCCGCAGATGAATTGAAAACGAAGGCAGTTGCCACGTCCGCTAAATGCGTGTTATATGTCAAACGTCTTACGCGGTCGCCGCGGCTTGGATGGCCACTCAAGCAAGCCGGGTACAGGTAGATTCAGGCCGTAAGGATCATTATGTCCAATACAATCAATATCCTGATCGGTTATTGTTGTTATTCTTTTTAAAGGCAGTGACGTAACTGTATACTGTAGAGTGAGCATGGAACCCGGGCAGCTGACCAGTTAAACCAGGGTATTATAATTTAAAACAGAAGCCCTCGGGCCAAAAAGAGGTTGCCCATAGGGGCTGATTTTATTTGGCCCGCGAAAATATAAAAATGTCGTTTCAAAATTTTTATTAAAAGCTTATGTGTGAAATTGGCTTAATGTAAAATCTTGTTTGGCTTGAGAAATTGGTTTCGTGCAGAATATTTGTGGATTTTAAAAACTGCTTTGACGTAGAATCGTACATCCTGTGTTTTTCAGGCGTTACAAATAAATGGAAGAGCGTAAATATTTTTTTGGTTTTGAGTTTTGTTGGTGATGTTGACTGAACCATAATATCGACGCGCTACATCAACAGCGGGAGATTACTACAGTTGCATAGACAAAAATATTATGAAATCGATTCCTGTTTGACATTATTATTATTATTATTATTATTATTATTATTATTATTATTATTATTATTATTATTATTATTATTATTATTATTATTATTATTATGTGAAAGTTCCGTGGAAGGCGACAGCGTTAAATCTCTGGAGTGTCACGGATATCCGTTGTAGAAGAAAGGATCTCTGTCTCTCTCTCCTCCGGATTGTCGTGATAGGATACTGCTGATTTCCTATTATTATTATTATTATTATTATTATTATTATTATTATTATTATTATTATTATTATTATTATTATTATTATTATTAGACAATTCTTAGGTATTCCAGTCAAACTGAAACTCCTGCTGCACGCCTAGGCCTATCGTTTTAGAATATTTAGGCCCCTCAACAGGCCGCTAAAACGAACGTGCCTAAATGTTAATTAAATAAGACTGACTGCAGAATGGTGCACAAGAATGTAGGCCACAATTTCAAGAAGTAAAATGTAATTAACTGGTCTAACTCCACGCGGCGCCTTTGGCTGTTGGCTCCAAATATTGCAGTGCGACTTCTGTCCGCGTTTGACTCTACACTGCAATTTTGGTAAGAAAAAATACTATAACTGTATGTACTATATTGCAGTGGCGTAGCCACGGGGGTTTTGGGAGTTAAACCCCCTTGGGCGGCGGGAAAAAATTTTTTTATGTATTCCCATGCAATTTTTATTTTTCGAGGCGATTTTTGGCGAATTTTGGGGTGAAACCCCTCCACCCTTGGCGGTTATCGACGAATTTTTTTCAAACCCTCCCTTCCGAAAATCCTGGCTACGCCACTGCTAGATTGACTGTTCTATTTGCTAATTCAATTAAGGTGGTACCAAGCATGACACTTTAATCCATTTGCCTTTAATTAATGCCCAGTATTTGAATTATTGGTCTTTAACATGAACGGAAGAAGTTATCGAATTTTATTAATGATTATTTCTTTGCAAATTGCGGCCAGCGACTTAAAGATTTCTTGTCTCTAAAGCTAAATTTCTTTTCTTGTTGTGGCGTTTGCACCGGCGTTCGTTTTTAACTCATAAGCTTGCATAGAACCAAAGGATCCGCATTGAATATCGGAGAGGAGACAGAATGAAGCCGATGAATGGAGCTCCAATGTACTTGGTATTGATGATGATGACGATGATGATGATGACACTGCAAGTTGATTCAGGTAATCAGATACTTTAAAAAAATTTCATCTAAGATTTTGCAGTCATAGATAGTCGTCCCTTCATATTCGTTGATTCCAGCCAGCACTGTGCCAGAATATAGTTTTAAACATTACGATGCGCATTTTCACTATTACAAAATTGGTCAAAGTCTAGGTAGTTTTGGAAATATCTGTGTTCCCATTGCTGACGAAGTCAAACAAAATGTATTACCTTACTTAGCTCAAAAAATGCGCCCGTTTCCCCATTTTACCAATGCTTAGATTGCTAAGGGAAAAGGTATTCATTTTTAGGAGAAATTTTTCCAAATTTTACGGACATTTTTCCAAGAGTTACGGACATTTTTCCAAGAGACTTCTATGCAACAGCTATTTTGAAACCTTCACTTGTCAAAATATTTAGGCCAATTAAATGCATAACTAGGCTATTCTTCCTTCAGCCGATGTGATGTCATAGCTATGATACCCGATACTGTAGATGGCAGTATTTAAGGGAAATGGGGAAACAAGTCAAATCTACAAATTGAACTACATACTGTAGAGTATAGTCATAATGTAGTTTTAAATATTACGATGCGCATTTTCATTATTACAAGACTGACCACTTTATATAATCAAGCAATATAGGCCTATAGGCCTAATGAAAGGCCCGTTTTGACGCGTTTTTTGAAAATCAGGTTTAGGCTGAACTATGAAACGCATGAATAAGAAATTTCCCTGTATAGTTTATCAAGTTCTGCTAAATATACTTCTTATGTTTATGTTCTAATCATTTGTTGCTAGACTAGCCATTGACGTCTTATGAGGATGTAAAATATCGACAATTTCCTTCACAACTGATTATGATATTGCCGACAGACAGCTTTCAGTTAATTAGTTAAGTTGTGGGTTCGAAACCAGCAACCGATACTAATTATATTGCTGGCAATGATCAGCTGTTGTCCCCTTCGTGCATTCTGCGGCTGCGAGTCTGGTATTGATTGAAATTTCTATGCTGCAATTTGTTGAACTATGAAAACAATTAATCAGAAACCGTTTGCATTGACGCGGGGGAAGTTAGCAGAGTGGTAACAACACTGGACGATGGAGCAGAAGGTCGCGGGTTCGATCCCCGCGGGAGCCCTAAGGTCGACTTAGTCTTACTCATTGGAGGGTGGTGGTAAACTGAGGAGCAGCGTTAAGCTGCGAGGTAAAAACGTGGGTCTGGGGAAAGTAATGGCAACCTACCCCAGATTAACGGCTTATGCCACCTACGTCGCTGATTGCCCAGGCCGGAGATAACCGCCGAAACCCAACGCTCGGACTCGAGTACGGGACCCACCTTTACCTTACTCCATTGTGAAATAAGCTACCAGGTTTATTCGAACATACAAAGCATGCAAATGCCTCTTAGGATCGAACCCAGATTGACGGTTCATCTCGGCGCAGAGCTGGGGCTTTCTGTGGAGGGAGCATGACACGCATCAGAATGTAGAACACTTTGCGTTTAGCATTTATGGCTAAAAATCCAAAGACTTGCGTTTTCAGATAATACTGTAAATCATTTACTTTGACGTATTCGAAGTCTGGTTAGACCAGCTCACTCGGAGATAGCCTACCCCGCCGAGGCACATGTAGAATGGCAAATTTCTCAACTCTGTCTTTCGTTTATGATTTCAATATTTCACAAATTTGTTGATTTACGACCTTTGCTATATAATTATTGGCTATAGCACAGAATTTTGTCTGCTACTAGCAATCAAACACTAAGTCGCACACACAATTCTTATCCGCCCCCCCCGCCCCCGGTTGAATTTATTTCAACGGTCCAACTTGTGCCACTGAACCCAATATTCAACGTCTCTGGGGCTTTATAATAATCTAGGCTATCGTAGAAACTGTTGGCATTTTTAAAATGATCGTGACTTCTCGCCTGCGATTTGTAGGACCGATACTGTGCCCGACATCGGTTGAATGCGATGATGAGGATTGCACGTCGCTACGGCCAGGACCCGAGCTTACGTGCCCGTTGTGTGGATGTTTGCCTATTCCAAGATCGTGTGAGGTTCGAGTCTTACGATCTAAATCTGTTAACCTCCTTAGCGTTAATCCCGTACGTGATACGGACAAGATATCAGTTTCAGAGTATCTAAATTTACGTTGAGAAAAGCGGGAAATATTTGGCACTGGCGGTGACGTAGACATTTGGAACAGGTAAAAGAGCACCTTGATAAAAATGTTCATTTTAAGCAAAAGAGAATACAACAGGCAAAATTCTGAATGCCAAGCACTTTTGATGTACAAGAGAAAGTGCCCTAATTTTTGAAAAATCTTGATTACTTGGTTTTTTTCACTTGCCTGTCAAAAGTGCTAGCCATTCACACGTCTGCCAATACCATTCTGGATAGTTTAAAAATGTCTATTTTAAGCATTATAGAATACCACAGACAAAAAATTCTGAATACCAAGCACTTTTGATATACAAGAGATAGTGGCCTAATTTTTAGAAAAAACGTGATTTCGTGATTTCTTTCTCTTCTTCACTTGCTTGTCAAAAGTGCTAGCCATTCACACGTCTGCCAATGCCATTCTTGGTAGGTTAATATATAAACAGTAAAGGCAAATCGCAAACGTTGAAAAGTGCTCAAAGGAGTGAATATATTCTTATGAAATTTTGCACTTATGACATAGATTGATGTACCTTTGTGTCAGTAAAATTTCGTTTGAATTGGTGCAGGCTAAGCAGTTGCCTAGGGTTAGGGTTAGGGTTAATATAAACGCAGTAAAGGCAAATCGCAAACGTTGAAAAGTGCTCAAAGGAGTGAATATATTCTTATGAAATTTTGCACTTATGACATAGATTGACGTACCTTTGTGTCAGTAAAATTTCGTTTGAATCGGTGCAGGCTAAGCAGTTGCCTAGGGTTAGGGTTAGGATTAATATAAACGCAGTAAAGGCAAATCGCAAACGTTGAAAAGTGCTCAAAGGAGTGAATATATTCTTATGAAATTTTGCACTTATGACATAGATTGATGTATCTTTATGTCTGTAAAATTTCGTTTGAATCGGTGCAGGCTAAGCCTTTGCCTAGGGTTAGGGTTAGGGTTAATATAAACGCAGTAAAGGCAAATCGCAAACGTTGAAAAGTGCTAAAAGGAGTGAATATATTCTTATGAAATTTTGCACTTATGACATAGATTGATGTATCTTTATGTCTGTAAAATTTCGTTTGAATCCGTAAAGGCTAAGCCATTGGCTACGATTAGGGTTAGGCCTAATATTGTAATAACGTCGCTTCGTCTCAAAAATATATAATCTAACGCTTTTGGTACGTCATTTTCACAATTATTCTAACGACAAGGAGGATAATTAGGGGCATAGGTTCTCGAACTTTCGCAAGAAAATACTTTCAGCAATTTTCGTCACGTCACGACTCGTTATGCCGTTTTCGCTATGCGACGGATGGCTACAACGTTAACCAATAATTAATTCTCTTTTCTTTTTCATTTTCTTAGCTGCCTCCATAAGTGGTTTTCCTTTCTTGTTGGTCCATTTCATGATGCTATCTGTCCAGTTGGTTCTGGGTCTGCCCTGCCTCTTTATGTGTCAACTTTTGAGTGTTAGAACTGGTGATATAGAAGTGCTTATCTATGACGATTTTGGAAGCTGGTTTTCATGATGATGATGATGATGATGATGATGATGATGATGATGATGATGATGATGATAATAATAATAATAATAATAATAATAATAATAATAAATTAATAATAATAATAATGTTTTAATGTTGCTGTTACAGACTCTGGTATGTGGTAAAGAAGAAGAAGAGTGTTTTTTGACCAAACCAATTTGCAGTGGTCGATTTTGCCTCCCATATCCCAGATGCTATCCAGCTAGAAGTCAGTTAATATAAGTTTTGCGTTGAGTACTTGCAAAAAACAAGAAATAATTCCTTACTTTAACGATACAACAGATGTTACTAAATAATTTTAAAACCGTTTATAAAGTTTAGTAATGGCATTCACGCCCGTAACAGAAAATTTTCCGACTAACAGAGAGTCCTTATAGTAGGCTACTGTGCCACTAAACACAGGCTATCATTTCCTATAGCGCTATATAAATCCACGAGATTTTACTTACTTATGTGGTAAGAAAAACGCTCGGCTAACTACTGTGATTTTGTTCGTCAAGCAAGAAAATTTAGCAAGTTAAAATGCCCTTGTTCCGCCCCTAATTTTATCCGTCCCCAGTAGGGATGTGCGGGTATACCCGTACCCGCGGGTATATCACCCGTTACGGGTAGGGTAGGGTACACATTTTACGGGTACGGGTCGGGTAAAGCGCTACGGGTACGGGTATAGCGGCTAACGGTATACCCGTTTTACCCGTAAAGTTATATTTTCATTTCTCAACTATAGCAAATTAGCAATGCAGTAATAGAAAAATAATATTGAGTAAAGTGTATTAATATAACTTGTTAATAATTAATATAACTCTCACTCTGTCACGCCCGCTAAATCAGTCATCCCTGAAAATTTGCAACCGTGCCTTCTCATATGCTGCACCTGAACTCTGGAACTCGATCCCAGCTTCCCTTCGCACACTTGGACACTTTAAAACAATAAAATCTGATTCCTCATTTCCTATAATTCCCGCACTATCTCCTCAAGTCTTCAGGTCTAAGCTTAAATCCTTCCTGTTTCTGAAATCATTTCCGCCATAGCTGTAACAACCTAGCCTCACTGCCCTTCGGATATTGACCATTGCCTGGCTGATCCCACACCTTTCCTATAGCTATTTTAAGAGAGGCTGAGCGCCTGAGAATAAGCAGCTACTGTTGTGCTGCTTTCCAAGGCGCTATAGAAATCCACGAGATTTTACTTTACTTTACTTTACTTTGTACATCGCGTTCAGTTTGTCAGACAGCATGCATTTTACTTACTGAAAACATAAAGGAAATACAGATGACGTAATCTGACATCATCAGTAATAAATCTATAATGGCGTCCTCTGACTCCTCCAAGGACTCTTTGACCGAGAAGTTCTTCTGGTAAAGTTTTGTTGTTTAACTTGAGCTCTAATGCCTGCTCATAGATAAATGATATCTACTAAATATTTTAAACAAGCCCATTCATGTCGGCTTAGGCTAGCTGACTGATTATCCTGATTCCTAAGTACTAGATCTGTCCTAATCTAAACATGCGTGCTATTTACAATGAATAGTTATCCCAATTTCGTAGCCCCTATTTCACTGTTGCCTCTCTGTAGTCTCTAGGAACGGCTACGGGTTCACGGGTCCATGTACAGGTCCTTGTAGTACTTGTACCCGTAAACACACCCACGGGTACGGGTCCAAAATTCCAAATCCAAAACTCCAAATTCCAACCAAAGTCGGTTACGGGTACGGGTACGGGTACGGGTATGGGTACGGGTACACAGCTTACCATCGTACGGGTCGGGTAGGGTACAGCGCTAGCGGGTACGGGTAGGGTAGGGTAAAAAAGTTTGTACACGGGTACGGGTAGGGTATGCATTTTGCTGTACCCGCACATCTCTAGTCCCCAGGTCTAATCTACGGGTCAAAGAGAAAGATTGGGGCGGGTAAATACCGGTGGAAAGGTGAATACCGCAGATATACTTTTGACCATCGTTTACTGTATGCCGCAATGGATTTAACGCATATCGTATTATTCATATTTGGTGAAACCAAGTATGTGGTATTACAAACAAGGGCCCCAAGAAACTTGCGATTTAAAATTGTTTGCAAATTTACTGTAATATTATAAGATTTGCGCAGGCTTCAATTTGGATTTAGAAGACATCTGATTGCCATTACTGGCGTGTAGAAATAGCATAAGTATATCAGTTTTGTCAACATTACTATCATCATTACTGTTACTATTATTATTATTATTATTTTATATTGCTATTTAGTTGATAAATTTGTTGGGGGCATGAAAAATCTGTCTCAAATCAAGTGGCTTCATTTTGAAAGAGATTCCCAATTGTTTCCATCAGACATCATGGACATGGGTTAATTTTTTAAAAGACCCAACCCAGCCCAAGAAAGCAATAAGATTATTTGACCCAACCCGACCCGCAGTAATACATTACAATTTATTAAATCACGACTTATTTTCTGACCCAACCCGACCCTTAATAAGTGGACCCAATCCACGTCCATGTCTGGTTTCCGTGGTCTTTGTAAAAAGCTTCTTGCTGCGGGAAACCGGCGAGTGAACCGTGCGGAGTGGGTTTTGAATACCGATGGACGTACAGTTCGGACACCAACGCCTGTGCGAGGTTTCGTTACTACGGCACTCTGCCGAGTCCCAATACCTTTGCGACGAAAGATCAGTGCGAGAAAAAGTGCGTCTGCAGCTGTGGACCCTGGTGTCTTTCGATTCCGACGTGTTCTGGGTGTCGTTGCTACTGTTTTCCAGACATCTGCCAAGTTAGAAACTCGCCATCATCATCGTCATCATCATCATCATCATCATCACCATAATCTTTATCATCATCATTATCGTCTTTATCACTATCATCATCGTCATCATCATCATCATCATCATCATCTTCTTCTTCTTCTTCTTCTTCTTCTTCTTCTTATCTTCTTCTTCGTTTCTTCTTCTTCTTCTTCTTCTTCTTCTTCTTCTTCTTCTTCTTCTTCTTCTTCTTCTTCATCACCACCTCTTCTTCTTCTTCTTCTTCTTCTTCTTCTTCTTCTTCTTCTTCTTCTTCTTCTTCTTCTTCTTCTTCTTCTTCTCTTCTTCTTTCTTCTTCTTCTTCTTCTTCTCTTCTTCTTCTTCTTCTTCTTCTTCTTCTTCTTCTTCTTCTTCTTTCTTCTTCTTCTTCAAGTGATAAATTATTTAGATCGTTACGTTTTCGATTTGGTCATCGAATTGGACCTCTCTGAACACGTCCTGTTTGACTTTGAACGTTGTTAAAGTGTATAGGCCTGATGCAGTTATCGATGTCCAATTTCAGAATTGTCAAAGGGGTACAAAGTGTAGCTTTCCAGCCAATGCAAAGTGTGCGGATGAGGCGCAATGCAAATTCAGACCAGCCTGCATCTGAAATGGGTAAGCTGGAATATGGGCATACACTTCAATTCTAAACGGCAGGTAGGTAGGTAGGTAGGATTGGTCTATTTCATCGATATCAACGTGCCAATTTTGCGCAACATCAAACGCTGCGTATGATTATAATATAGTACGGCAGATGTGCACAGTGTTCTATTTTGATACGGAAAACCTGGAAGAAAATTTACTTATATGAATATTTCCACGGAATGATAGTAGGCTATGGCTTGTGTTTGATATCTGTCTATAGTCATGTACTTCTCGTATCAATGATGCCACAGTTACTTTTATCTATTTTGCCATTAAGTTAATTTGCAACTTTGCGTACAACGACAGAAGTTACAATTCGTAGGCCTACTCACTTAAAACTGTATTTCATTTATTCATTCACTCGTTCGTTTGTTATTTCATTCATTCGTTTTTTTCTGTTTCGCAGATTTTAGCAACCGTGATCCGAACTGAATTCTACTCGATTTCGTGTTTTACAGCCGCTACATAAACAAACATATCCTCAAAGATATCACTGCATTTGAGTCTAATTATTATTTTGTAGAGACTTCTATCAAATTCTGCTCTACATCATAGGCGGATTTAAAGTTTAAGATATGGGTAGGCTAACATGGGGGGTCTGTATGGGCAACACATATATATAGAACGTATTCTTTTATAGGTCTATAACTTTTGATTTCTTGAGAGGAGGGACTAAATCTTTGAGTTGATTGGTCCAGAGGGTTAGCACCCTCTACTGAAATAGGCAGAAATTGCTACGTATTAGAAAATTTTCTTCTATGTCAATGGCTAACAAAAGATGCTTAGACAGACCTGGTGTTGATGGAAAACAATTTTTTGTCGTGGTTGGGTTAGTTGGGTAGGCTTAAGCCTACCCTAGCCTTTAATAAAATCCGCCTATGCTCTACATATGTAATACTCTGTTAAGTTGAAATACATTTAGATTACGTTGGTCATAATATCAAGTATGTCTAAAATTGGAATTTATTTAGAATTATTGCTTCAAAGTTGGGTACTTTGAACACGTCTACGATTTTATTTTAACAGATTTATTATTTATAACAATTTATATTTATCAATGATACTGCACTGGCTTTCTATAGATGCTATAAATAATTCTCTCGTCACTCCAGTAAAAATCTTGCGAATAGGAGAATATCAAAGCCATCCAGTTCATTGCACCAAATATCATATACTTGATCTTGATTATTATTTCGTTTCGAAAAATTATAAACCATACTTACTTGCTAACAAAATTTAGCACTAAATATGAATAGTAGCGACAATAGTTGGGTTGCGACAATAGTTGGGTTGCGACAATAGTTGGGTTTATAGTGGTTCAGTATACAGTAGGATATGTATACCGCTTGGTATCGTTTTCCTTTTCGGTTAACCGATGAGACTACACACTCGAATCTACATCGAACCTAATCGAACCTACGAACCTACTAGAACAAGGGACACCAGCAAAATGAAATTCTATGGATATCTTGTGGAATGGAAATATGCAGGACTAGCGCGTAATCTGAAATCCATTTGTTTTCACGTCTTTCACTGAGTCGTCATTACACTAGTTTAAATGAATGATCCATTAATCTCTGACTGTACATATTCATGAACGCCGATTACTCTATACGATTAATAATAATAATAATAATAATAATAATAATAATAATAATAATAATAATAATGATCATGTCACACTATAAATCAGTCAGAGCGAAAAACAGCGAGACATTTTATGGAGGATACGTCGCACTGAAGGAATGTGTTTCAGGTTTAGACTTTGATTTAGGCCTATACTCAGCTCGTTGGCGGATCTAACAGATTAAGAAATTTCCAAACTCTATAGTATTAAAAGGGAAAATGCTTGTTTGCCCGCATCGGTCTTGTTTCTAGGTGCATTTAATAATGGATCAGCAGTTCTTGCCAAATCCTAGAGCCGCCACTGTGCCGATAGACACACAATATAGGAACGCCATTTTACGGTCTATGTCTTCGCATGACGCGTTAAAATTCCAAGGTGAAATGAGTATGGTTTGTCCCACGACCCACACCCAGTTAGGTGCCTCAAAAATCTTTTTCACTCCCCACCCCGCTGTCAATATTGTTTCGGTGTTCTATACAAGACAAATCAGCTCCTTACATACAATGGGCCAGCGGCTATACAACTCGGCCAATACCAGTAATAGGTGTGGCTTATTTCTGCCCCACCTGTGGCAGGCACAATCTAGTACGAGAATCGCTAGCCAACCAACTTACGACCACGCAAGAAGCTGGCTTCAGTTCTTTTTAATTAAGGAACGCATAATTATTAGCACATCTGTTGTCGTTTTCCTCGCATCGGCGTCTCTGGACCTTCTGGAGAAAGGAAAGCAACGATCTCTTTTGTTTGCTTTTAACAAGTAATTATTTAGAGACAATTTCCTCTATTTATACGATCAAGAGCATCAACCTTAAAATTTCTATTTCGCTTTTAAAAATCTAATTATGCAATTATATCTAATTGGGGGGGGGGCGGAAGATGGCAGAGTGGGTTACGTGCTGGAGCGTCAGACTGACGGAGCGGGTTCAAACCCCGTTAGTGCCCCTAGTGGCTTTCCACACGGGCAGTAATGCCTTCTAAGCCACTTTAAATCATGCAAAGTTTTTAAGTTTATACTCTATTTTTTTAAAATAGAATTTAACTGCTATTATCTAATAATGTCTTGTCTTTTTTGATACAATTTTCATTTGCTATAATTGATTGATTGATCAGCTAGCTGATTGACTGATTGCTAGGGATTGATTGTCGCGCAAGTCATTCAGAAATGATGACGACATTGTTTTCTGGGAAAATTGACGATTGTTTCCTCTTCACAAACAACATCGGAATTAACAGTTTCTCCGAGATTGCTACGCAGTGATTAGGTTTGGATTTGAACCGATGAGCACCCTCTTACACGGCAGAACCATCCGCCATTACTACTCCAATGCGATCTTCTTTAAATAAGTCAGCGTCGTTGCTTCGTTGAACTTTACGTTTTGTAATTTGACTTTCTCAAGCTGTGCCAAAAATCTTGACATTTACATCGACAGTAACTTGGGGGGGTGGGGGGGGCGGGGGGGGCTAATTGACTTGGCTGGAGGGAAAGAGAAGCAGTTAAATGCAAAAATTTGTGTCACCGCCGACTTTTTTTTTTGGGGGGGGGTTATCTTCCCTAAAAGGCCTGGATAAAACACTGATATTGCTCACCCATGGGCGCCAACAGACATTTTCCAGGGGCAAAAAAATGGTCACGGTATATATTTTATTATTTTAGGAAGAGTTTCAAATTTCACTGAAACATTATTGGCGTTTGCAGTTTCAAGCGCCCACGTACTAAATTACCTCGTTCCTGTTTCTACCAGATATACTTATTTACTTACTGGAGTAGTTCACTCTCCACCTCCCATGCTCAGTTCATTGTCTCATTTTCTCATCAAGAGGCTCTAAACCAGGAACGCCTCTGAGTAGAAATAAAAGAGGCGCTATACCAGTCGCGCATTACATTACATTACATTTGATCGATCAGAAGACTAATTGTCGACTCATTAATTCTGATAATTACTCAACGATTGGTGTTTCCACAGGTGGCTTTATTAATAGTTCTGCAGCAGTATAGCTGCGTTGTCTGGTCTGTCAATAATAGTAATTGACTTTTCCACAGGTGGCTTCATTATTTTATTTTGTAGCAGTAGCGGTAACAGCATGCAGCCTGGTTTACCAAATAGCCTGCTATTGACTCTCGAGTTAATTATTTGTGATGCAATGGAATATTGTCCTTCAAACCCTTAAAATAAGAGTTCTTAATAATGTGTTATTGAATGTGTTACTACTTAGAAAAACATACGGAAGAAAGTTCAACAATGTTAGAGCGCAAACATTTTAATTGTATTTTTTCTGGTAGTTCTCGAGTCCACAACCTACCTGGTACTCAAGATACTTAGCCTGTGACAGTGATAGTGAGTTTGGTTAATTTTCGCTAATTATTTTCTTCGACTAGAATTCGCTGAGGGGAAGTCAAGCAGCCCACGCTGGTCCAAAAAACAAGATGGCTGCCGTCAAAGCTGTGCACTTGTTGGCTCTATGTCACGTGATTCTAGCACTCTGTGCAGGTAATATTGGCTTTCTAAACTAGAGCTCTGGATGCAATGGCTTTTTTCTAACACCGTTAATGCCATGAATAATTAATTTTGTTAAAATCGCGCGCTAATCTCAAATTCCGCCGATGTTGCTAAACGTTCAGCGAACGATTGAAAAATTGATTCCAAGTTCCACAGAATTTATAAGCTGAATGTAAAATGGTGAATGTTTTAAAATTTAATTTGAAGTGGCGACATCTACGAAGATACCCAGACCGTGTTTGGGTAAGATTAAGTGCGTCGGTGAATTCTGTGTTCTCGTGAAGGATAAAAACGGATGCTGGCAGTGTGCTTGTCCTGACCTCACCTGTGCGGTTAGTAGTTCGTTTCCAGGCATTTTCTCATCCTTTTTCTCAACACTTGTGTTTACTTATACTCTGCTATTCTAGCTGCCAAAGCCCCACTAGTCATTACCGCTGGCGTTCTCATGTTTCCTCTGATTTAATCATTCATCCGATTTAATCAACTCTAATTCTAAAGAGAGATATGTCTGTTCCTTCCGCGATAAAAGTCTTACACAGGATAGCATCTTATGACTGAATAATTGCAACTGTTATTCAACGCTACTGTGGGTAATAGTATTTTGAATCATGTGAGAAAATCCGAGCACTGGAACGACTTTTAGAAAATCGTAATCGAATGTCAGTTCCCATTCTGATTAAAGAATGCTTATTGCGCTATATAAATTGTCCAGCTAATAATAATAATAATAATAATAATAATAATAATAATAATAATAATAATAATAATAATAATAATAATAATAATAACGAAATCAACTGTTTCACGAATTTCACTGCATGCGTTTCTGTGTCAAATTCAGTTTCAACCAACGGCGTCTTTGTTGAATCATTGTCAACCGTTCTTTTGAGACTGATAAGCACATATATATAAGTGACATCGGGAAGACTTTGAAGGCAGGAAGATAATATATAATTTGATGAGTGCATGCTGTATCTGAACAGCGCAATGAATCTCTGTTGCAGAACGTCGACTGTGCTCCGGGACATTACTGTGTCATGAAGCAGATTAAACAGTGTATCACTACGCCTTGCTTTCCGGAACCAGTATGCGAACCTACTAAAGGCAATGAGGCATTTTATTCAACTGGTGCCCCACAATTCATAATATAATCATTCAATTGTCCTTGGGGGCGGGAGAGGAGCCAGGATTTAATCTAGGCCGTTTCCGGGGGGAATTGCCCTTTCCCTCCTGGAAATTTCAAATTCCCCCCGCGGAAATTTTGGCATACTACATCAACTAACAGCAACCCCTTAGCAGAATTTCCCCGGCTTTTTCAGTTTCCCCCCCGGCTTTGTCAGTTTTCCCTCTTGGAGTCCAGGAGTCTAGATTAAACACTGGAGGAGTTTTCGGGAGTGTAAAAGCTATCTCTTAAGGCTGATCAGAGTTTCAGAATTATCTACAGGAACTCTAAGTTATTTTTAAAATCCGTTGTCTATTTTGTCTTTGGTGGGAATTTCTGAATTCTACCAGATATTCTGTTTAAAAGAATTTGTAATAAGAGATCGAATTTAAAAATCTTTTTCATTCTTCTTGATAGAGACAGACTTATCAAAATGTCTACCAGAAAGGCCGCCTATCAGTGGCGTAGCTAGGCAAAGTGCCGCATGGGGGCTCAAAATAAAAAGTGCATTTATCCGCTAATTTTCTGGAAAAAACCTTACTAATCAAATCTCTAAAAGTCTGACAAGCAAAAAAACAATGTTATCGAGTCTCTAAAAAAGTCTGACAAGCAAAAATCCCTAATAATTAGAAAAATGAGGAAATCTCGAAAATGCCGCCCCTAGGGCAAGTGCCACCTGGGGCGCTTCGCCCCTCTGCCCCCTCGCTACGCCACTGCCGCCTATTTTATTTTGAAAAGCATATCTCAAAGATTTACATTTATCCGCTAATTTGGGATTTAAAAACGAGGCTATATTCCACGACGACTGTGAGTGTGTGTTAGTACAGTAAATACGGAACGAGGCTACGCCATCAATAATGCTATAAATATTATAGTAGAGCTGTATTCCAGTGACTATTTGTAGCGGTTGAACTGTCCATCTCCGTCATAATTAAACTCAATTTGATGATGCGTTATTGTAGAGTGTCCGAAGATTAAATGCTATCCTTTCTGCAAACCGGGTGTTGGTCCAGACGGTTGTCCAAAGTGTGACTGCTCCAAGACGTGTGAGGTTGGAATTGCTCTAAACTCATCGATAATTTATTAGGATGACCATTGTCCACTACGCTGCGAAGGTATAAATTGCATAATCGCTCGTAAGTAGGAATTTGCAGGTTTTGACTTGTCCTCTGCTATCCAAATCTCTCGAGGACAATCGGTCTTCTTAATTGGACTGGTATAGGAACTCTCTCTCTCTCTCTCTCTCTCTCTCTCTCTCTCTCTCACACTGAATACAGTGGCGGTTCCACCGGGGGGGGGAGCCAGGGAGCCCGTGCCCCCTATTGAGTGCCTGCCCCCCCAGTGCCCCCCCCAGTTGGGACCCTATACTTAATGCTACATACATTAAACAACAAATGGTTGGCCCCCATGATTAGAAGTTGCCACCCCAACGACCCCCCACATGCCAAATCCCAGAGCCGCCACTGACTGAATAGATAGGCATATATTTTGTAACGCTCTCCTTATTTAACTCTAATATAATATTTAGCACGTTAAATGCCCATCCGGCCAAATATGCGTCACGGACGGCGTCATCTGCAAGAAAGAACCTTGTGATCCTCAACCAACATGTCTTCCAAACAATGGTAAAGGCTTGAATTTTGAATCTGTTACTTAATTTCTTTATTGCCACCAACCTGTTGCTGTACATACGGGTCGTTAAAATGCACTCGTCACCCATACAGCATTCGTAACTGGCTGTGCATTATGTTATTTGCTGTTAAAATTCAAATTCAAATTTTAACCAAAAATTTCTGATAAACCTAAAAAGTTAAAGAACTGCTCAACCAACATGTCTTCCAAACAATGGTAAAGGCTTGAATTTTGAATCTGTTAAACATTGATTTAATTTTGACAGTTGTTGATTGCCATTTCACTTTTTACAAATAATCAAAAACTAGGAAATTTCATGGAATACTACTTATTATAATGGAAAAAAGCATGGCAAAAAAGGTCATAACTATCACATTTTGACACGACGAGCAAAAAAGGGAAAAATGGTAATCATCGCAAAAATATTAACCTTGTTATTGGGACCTGTCATTGATCTGGGGGGATCAAAAGTTTTTGACGTAATTATGGGGGGTAACTGAAAGTTGACAGTTGTTGACAAGGGGGGAAGGGGTCAAAAATGCCCAAAAATTGTTGGCATAATTAATGGACAGCCCCCAAAGTTTCAGCAAACGATTGAAATCTGATTTTAGTTCGAAAGAACTGTCCCAGAGCAATCCTGTGCGCGAAGCCGTGTGAAGCTGATCTTGGACCAGACGGGTGCTATTCGATATGTTCCTGTCCAAAGACTTGTAGAGTGAGCGAAGACTGTCTTGATAGAAGACTCAAAAAACTATATTTCATATGCATGTATTTAAATCGCTTCCTATCACTGTGCTTGTCTGAGCCAAAGTGAAGATAATCGAGTGTTGCACATCAAATGTGAAAGTTGGACTCTGAAAAGAAAAATACAGAGAAGAATGCGAGAAATCAGGGTCGAAAATGAAATGTGCGGAAAATTTTCCATGTCAAATCTACCACAACGACCATTTAAAACGGTTCTCACTCGTTTGGTGCAGGATGAGGCACGTCATTGTTTCCGTCAAACGTGAATTTCACGTTGCGTATCAATAATTACGGGTATAGGATATGGTATCCCTTAAAGCCTGAATTTGGCCAAAGTTAGCCTATAATTTGAATGAGATATAATCGAGACTTATTTTTGATTTATTTAGGAAATACGGTGCAAAGTCGACGAAGAATGTGAACTGGTCGAGGTTCAATGTTTCAGGGCACCGTGCTTTCCAATCCCGACCTGCTTTCCGAAAGACAGTTACGATCAATAATATTAATTCTGACAATTACATGTCATTATCATTAATCACCCAGCGCTCGCGTAAAATGATTCGTATCTTGAAATTGTCGAGAGAGAGAGAGAGAGAGAGAGAGAGAGAGAGAGACTTTAAAAGTCAGTCAAAATATGCGATGAATCGAAATTATATTGTCGCCTAATGAACCAATCTAGTGCGGTTCCAATCTTAAGTTCCTATCACATCATTAAGTCATTATTATCATTTAACCAGGCTACAGCGTAGGCTTGTCTCTTTGGTTGCTTATGGAGACTCAAGTCCCAGATCTTAAATTCAAAAATATTCTTAAGACGCGCTAATATGCTAATTATTCTGTCCTGCTCTTCTTCTATTCTCTTGAGGCCGCCTAACTGTGGAGGCTAGTGTTTTCAAGACAGCATCGTTAAACATATTTTAGAAACTTGCAGTGAAAGTCCAAACATCAACCGTTGCTTCAAGGACAGATTTATCATCCAGTGGACTTACAACTCAAGCGCCCACGGCTGTGTGTGGTTTCCCTACTACGGATGCACTCCGAGTCCAAATACTTTCAACAGTCGCAAACGGTGCCTGGATACCTGTGCCCCCGAATGCAATATTCCAATGTGTATGGATAACTGCTATTTGGACCAGCCGGCTCCAGGGTCTGTCCGAAATGCATTTGTCCGTGCATGGTATGCGACTCTATTCGCTACTCCTTAAGCAACAAATCCTGACTAATAATCGAGAAGAAGATAACCAACTTAGCCCAATCATTGGCATGAAGCAAATGGCGATATAATGAAAACTTAGACAGTCACCGCTCATCCAGTGGCGGCTCTAGGATTTGGCAAGTCGGGGGCGTTGGGGTGGCAACTAATCATGAAACCATTTGTTGTTTAATGTATGTAGAATTAAGTATAGGGTCCCAACTGTCAGGCACCCAATCAGGGGGCATCCCCTGCCCCCGGTGGAGCCGCCACTGCTCAAATCAGCTTCAGCTTCGTCGTCATTATCATTTCACAATTTTTAGTTTGATTTGAAGCATTCAATTATCATTTTCACATTATCGCATTCATAGCAGCCATGAATTTATGGTATACTCCATAGGCCATCGCGTGTCCGTCGGAGAACCGAAGGTTATAGCGCCTTCAGTTTTACATGGCAAAGGCTGAATGAGGGCAGATTGCCAGCCTTTTCCATGCTGTCTTTCCCTCCACCGAGTTAACACCCCATTAACAGCTGAGTCGAACTGGGGGGACACTTGGAGGGACAGAAACAACCGAAAAGCTTCTGCCGCGGCCGGGAGTTGAACCACGGACCCCAAGATTTGCAGACCAGTGAGCTAACCACTGCTCCACCGCGCACCCCTAGAAATGCGAGCACGGGGAAAAATGATGATGCTAAAATACGATAGTTATAGCTTGTGCATGCATATTCTATGCTGTCCCCAGTAGATCGTTACTCATTAATTCAATGCAACATTTATGATTGCCTAATTTTTTGTTGTCTACTGCACGTAGGTATGATTTGGTCATAATTTCCATTCGTTCTGCTAATATTAGAAAGTTTTCACAATCTGGCGATCACGCAGTAAATATCAGTTTATTCATGTGAAATCAAAGCGACGCATTGTTTTCTCTTTTATAGACAGTCGACTGCATGGCAGGTTATGAATGTCGTTTGAATAAAGACGGTTGTAAAAATGGTCTACCGTGTCACCCCAAGCCATACTGCGCTCCAAGTACGTATAAACACGCGCGAAATTAAGATTAAAATAATTTCATCCATATCAACGCACTATATTTATTGTCCAGCAGGTCGAACTTTTTTTGACCTAAACATCAATCCGCCTAAATCATACTTTATGATCACTTTGAATCAAAGTATAGGCGTTGTATTTTTAATTTTTAAACTAATCAAAGAAGAGCGTAAACAACCTTTATATTTGCTGATATTTTCTTGTCTACAGTAGATCAGTAGATCTCCCAACTTCGAAGTGTCCACCATTTGTATGCAGAATCGCCTGTCCACGTGGCTACGTGCTAGATAAGAATGGATGCAAAACCTGTATATAACTGCATCCCGTAATCTCGGATCGCGAGTTGTAGCATCACAAAGCGTCAATGTCTCTGGGCAATGGACGCGCTGCTATGGCATCTACAACCCAAACGTTTATAATTAAATCGTTCATATTGGAAAAATACCGTTTCTTAATTAATTATAGTAATCAAGTGTTGACTGAAAATGAGATAAGCTAACTTCGGTGACGATACTTGCGTTAATTATATTAATTTATTCTGTAACTATTGCCTCCCGTTTGTGTGTTATTTAAAATTGGAATCTTGATGTTCTATGGAATTAAATGAAATATCGAATAAAAATATGGGCCTAATGTGTCGTTGAATTTCACTGCATTCATCATGACATCTACTTTGATCACCGACGTAAACTTGGTTGAATTAAATGGGGGCCAAACCTTTATACCTTCCCTATGATGGTTTCTCAAAAACATTGGGGGAGGAGGTTCGAGCCTAGAGGCCTAATAGAAGTTTACGCCTATGATATTGACTGACTTATCACATGATAATCAGAAATGGAAATATTTTCGTCCTGTAGCTTCATCCTCAATTTCCATTGGTGTAGCTGTTTGGTACCTCGTCCCAATAGATAAAATGTTCCTATAATGTATCTGCAAGTATCTCATAACTAGTCTTGGCTTAAATAGAGGTCGTACGAATCCCCCGCCCCTCTTGCGGTTGCACTAATGTACATCAAGAAAGACATTCGCGCCCCATTTATCTGATTGTGGGACCCGGGGAAGCGCCGTGAGCTTTCCAGCGGGGGGGGGTCGGGGAAGGAACCCAGGTCGCAGAAAATAATATTGAGTAATACTAGAGTTACTGTAGATTGTGAGCTGCAGGGCATATACTTTAAATAACCTTAATTGTGATTTATTACTGAGAGGCCACAGGCCGTGATATAACATCACAATATCTATCGTTTTGACGATCACATGCGCCCCCCTCATTCATTATATTATCATTTGTATTTCAATGTCTCTAAGCGTAGAGAAACAGTGACTATTCTAGCCACCTAGACATTAGGGGGAGTTAACAAATTTTGGGGGGTAAAAGACATTGGGGAGGTCATACTACTTGCAAACATGTCAAAATTGGGTGGGGATTCAAATGTTGCGGGGAGGATCCTCTTAGAGAAGGCCTAGAATAAACCTGATGAAGAAGGCATCGAAATTCAAGTTGTTTTTGATGTTTGCGTAGACTGCACAATCTGGGTCTGTCTGGAATATTTTTACGCTTATGGGAAACAAATTGATATGCACTGTACATGTAAGGCCTAGCAGTCATGCATGCATGCCCACCGACGTGAATTCCAACGAGTCGCAAGAGTGACAAACAGCGAAATACCGCGAAGACGGCTCAAGCGGAATACCCCCTCCTCTTTCCAGGAGAGGGGTGACAGAAAGCAAGGCCAAGCAACGGGTCTCGTGTTGAGTTTTAATCCTTGTAGAATGTGCTTTTACTGTCGATGGCTTGGCACGTCATCTCATGAAGGCACTGTGAAAATATTATCGAGAAATCGACAAGAAAAATTGGGCCATGGGTCATATCCCCCCGCTCGAAACAACAACAGAGCCTAAAATTAGAAAATGCCTTGACGCTCTTCAGGTTTAACTATGATTGATACGGCAAATCCTGTTTAGGATGGGCCACATGTCTACACGCCAGCCACGGTTGCGTGGTATTGCCGTCGATAATAATGATATTTGCGACCTTTTCTGCTTACCTGTGACAAACACAACCTGGTACAGGAGTAAATATAGACAGACAACTGACACGTCCACAAACACACACAAGACGCCATCCGAAGCGGAACGCGTTCAAAGGGCACGGCAGCAGTGTTCTATCCAGGCCTGTTAGGGGATGATCCGCCAAACCAGGCTTGGACTGGGCCGCCGGGAGACCGGGAGATTCCCGGTGGGCCGCCGACTGAAATGAAAAAAAATTGTAGGAGATTGAAATTATTTGAAAATCTAGAAATCTAGGTTTATCTCTTAAAATTTAGCGTATCTTTATTCACGATAAGTCGTAGTGCGACCAACATGAAGTGACTGACCATTGTCTCACCCGATGACTATCTGTCTGACCGCTTACCGTCTCCATTACCTAGACTTATTTCAAGTTAACTAACGGGTGACGGCAGTGTTGCCACACACTTTCAATTTCTGCTAATTCGCACTTTCCACAATGCTGTCTACGGCAGTGGATCGAGTTAAAAGTACAGTGTAGTTTGAACTTTGAAACAGGGATTCTCTGAGCACGGTAGTCTCTATGCTGATTTGTCTTGTCTGTATTCCCAAATTGTGCAGATAGTTTGAAAAGAATTCCTATAGGCTAGTGACGGAAGTCAGCACTCAGCACAATGAGCACATTAGTGAGCTGCTCAGAAGAGTTGACGACGGTGTGGTAAAAGACCAGCGGCAAACGGATTTATTGGACTTTGCAAGAAAACGGAAAAGCTTTAAAACAACTCTAGAGGAATAATATATTTTGCTGTTTAAAACGGAAATAAACCGCTCAATCTTTGAAAACATACGACCACCTGAATCTATAGTCTAAGTGAAACAGTCCCAGTAGCCGAAAGCAGTGATAGCAGAGGAAATAATGGCAAATCTTGCAAAAACTATTGTCTGTCGTTACTATGCTCTTCAGAAGTTCAATTTGCATAGTCTTTCTTGCTTATTAAAAAACTTTTTCTTACAAATAATTTGTGTTGACATTATTATCATCATCACATATATAGACTACTAGTATAAAATATAACATTTCAAAAACAAGTTAAACAAGTCAAAAATAAGTGAAATATTTGCAAAAGCCTGTGTAAAAGTGGGCCGCCGTTACAAAATTTCCCCTGGCCGTTTTGCCAGGCCAGTCCAACCCTGCGCCAAACCACAGGAATCCCAAAAATCTCAGCGCTAAGTGCAACATTTTGCATTGAACTGTGTCTCTTACCCTCCAGCCGGGTCAATTCCCCCCACCCCACCCCAAAGGCCAATGGTCTGGATAAAACTGTGCGTCAGTTATTGACGATTTAGCGTTTCTTGACCTTAGAGAAGAAGGCGCTGTACGACGCAAGAGCTTAAAGCCTTAAACCAGCGGTTCTCAACCTGTGGGTCGCGACCCCCAAGGGGGTCGAATGACGATTTGCCAGGGGGTCGCCGGAGGCCTTCAGAAATATAGGGTTGTCTCTTTTATTGCTATTGTGCAAAATTTACTCATTTTAACATGTAAAAAGGCTGACAAACAAAAAAGAAAAAAGGCGTTCAAGAAATTTTATTCTGCAGGGGCCCGAATTTCTCTCGACGGGCCTGGTTGGGGGTCGCCACATCATGGGAATTGAATTAAAAGGGTCGCGGCACTATAAAGGTTGAGAACCGCTGCCTTAAACAATGTCATTTATTTATGCGATTGTTGTAGGATTATCAACTTGAAGAATCGCTGATTTATGCAGTAGTTGCTTACTTTCCTAATTGCTTTCTTTAATAGTCATAAAGCGTTCTTTTACGGTCTATTATTAATATAAACTCCAAGGTAAAATGAGTAATGTTATTATTATTATTTAGACAATTTTTATAGCGCAGTGTACATAGCTAAGACCAAAGTCAGAGGCGCTTTAGCACGCATCACTTGTAAGCAATATTAGACGACGTGCGTCTTTAGGTTCTCTGTGAATAGTTCAGAGGAGTTTGCTCTTGCCACGTAGCGGTTCTTAGGCCGAGAATTCCACAAGACTGGATTTCCTTGCGTGACCGATTTCTCTCCGAACTTCGCAGTATGATGTGGCCAAAGACCCAGATATAGCAGTGGCGTAGCCAAGGGGTGTTAAAACCCCCTTAGCTGCAGAAAACAAAATTATTTTTAATGAGTTTCTATACATTTCTTATTTTGGGACGCGATTTTTTTGGAGGGGGGTGAAAATCCCCCTTGGTTCTAGAATGTAACGGTGTAAGAGGTGACGACCTATTTTGATTGTCAGCAACTTGAAGGGAAAAATAGAAGGAAAGATGAGGATGGCTTTTTGTGCTTGTCAAGATTTGTTCGAAATTTGTCACGCTGTCAAAACCAAAGCCCCCTTCCGGAAATCCTGGCTACGCCACTGTAACTGCGTACCTCAAGAATTGGTTCATTGCCGACTGTCAACAAACGTCGAGTTCTCAGGCCGAGAATTCCATAAGACTGGATTCCATAAGACTTGATTTCCTCGCGTCACCGATTTGTCGCAATATGATGTGGCCAATGATCCAGGTCTAACTGTGCAAACGTCCAAAATTGTTTTGGCGCTCTGCAAAAGACGACTCATTCTATGTACAATGACCCAGACATGTCTATACATAGTATACATGTCATATGAACTGGGTGAGACCGAGGCTGACCAGGAGTTCAGTGAACGCAGCATCGGTGGAATCCGATTCATCCAGGTGTAAGCAACAACAAACAACTCAGCCATTACCAACAACAGGTGTGACTTTTTTGCTTACATATGTGGCAGGCAAATAAGAACGTATATAAGCAAGGTTCGTTGTTGTCTTCGAATCAGTGTGTCTGGATCATTCGAGAAGAAGGCAACTACTTTCTAGGATCCTTTCTTTCACGTAAGACCTTAAGTGGAACAATTTCTTTTATCAATTTGAAAATCTCTATTTCGCGGGGTTTAATTAACATCATTTGTCTACAATAAGTTACATACTCCTAATAGTTGTTCATTCTGCTAAAAATCATTAGAAATTGACTGTTTTCTGATTAGAGGATTCGAGGTCAATAAAATAAAACCTGCCATTATCGTTTTTCACCAGACCACGATTTTACGATCCTGCTGATAACGGTTATGAAAAGCATAACAACGACGGTGTAACGACATTGATGCAGATACTGAGTGACGGAAGATTTGACATGATTTAAAATGCAAGAAGTACTTTTGTTCCTTGTAAATCAAGATTTAATGTTTGGTATATCTCGTCATTTTTTTAGCGTAAAAGAAGTCAAGAAGACAAGATGATTGGACTCAAAGCAGTGCAATTGCTGTTTCTTTGCCAAGTGATTCAGCAAATCACAGCAGGTGGTATGGTCATTTTAAACGTGTTTTCGCAAGACAAAGCTATATGTGCTTAGTTTATTAGTTTATTATTAGTTTGATTTTATTTGGTTTTTGTTCAGTTGATTTGTGTTTTTCCTTGTTTGTGTACTATTTTTTTGATGCTGTGCTTGTCACGAACAAAGATTATTATTATTATTATTATTATAATCGAGTGACAGAGACTACTTTTTGAAAATGGCGAATAAGTGAATTTGACGCCTTCATATTTTACCTAAAAATTACCAGCAGAAGTCGTGATAGGCTGAACAAACTGAATGAAAAAAGTTAGTTTAAAATGGAAAATGGTTGGTACATAAGATTTCCGAGGCTCATTTATTTTCTCAGTTGATAAATACGTCTCTCTCGTCTTAGTTCTAGCGCTTTGTCAAAAACAACGTTCTGTTTAGGAGCGTCTGTGTCCAGATTGAGGAATCATTGAGCACTGATGTAGATTTAGCCAATTATAATCTGTCGACGAAGATGAAAAACAGACAAATTCAGGCCCCTTCTGATCGGATGACTGCCTACCTGGATCTATAACCTTGACCACCGCGGACTACGGATTACGGACTATGGATTTACCTAGATTGAGCGCTCGCGAATAAGCTGGTGCACTGCACCAGGCTTTTGGGCAGCGCTATAGAAATTTCGTGTTTTACTGTTACTCCTGTTTCACATGGACGACATAGGCGGATTTAGAGTTTAATATTTGGGTAGGCTAGCATGAGGGTCTGGGGGTGCCATCCAGCACGCGACAGACCTGGTGTTGATGGAAAAAACAATTTTTTTGTTTTGGTGGGATTAGTTGGGTAGGCTTAAGCCTACCCTAGCCTTTAATAAAATCCGCCTATGATGGACGATCAAATATCTATCATCCTTCACGATTCATTTCATTTTGAATACACAAATATACAGCATACGCATTTAAATGCGGCTCTTCATACACTGAGCCACATTACAACTGACTGGATCGATTCAAGCTTGACCGATTTTTGACAAAAACCTGAGCTTGAAAAGGCAGCGGCAACATACAGTAATAATGAAGGAGCCAAAGTACAGTATAGTTACTATTGTATAGGAGCGTGAAATGTGCGATTTTTGGGTTTTAGGGAAGTCGGAATGTGACCTTATATTTTATCTTGCCAACTTTCTTAGCATGTGGAGGAGGAACTGTCTGAAGTTAAATTGATAGCGGTTAAAACACGCGATTTCGCACATGGCTGTCATATCATTAACCTTCGTGGCAGTTTCTTGGTTCGGTCTGAATGAAATTTTTCTGAAAATTTAGTGCATGAAAATCTACTTAATAGAATTAATAGCACAGCCTGTATACACTCAAGTTCATGAATCCGTCCTTCTTGAAGTCCACCATAAACCTGATCTCCTGGGCGACTAATAGGAAATCAACGGAAATAACGATCATTTCTATTATTACGACTGAAACAGGTTCATTATTCAATCCAGTGTTTTATCCAGGCCTATTATGAGGGGAGATTCCCCCCTCCCCAACCTCAAAATTCCCCCCTAAATCCCAGCACTTTACACACATTTTGCATTGAATTGTGTCTTTTCCCCTCCAACCAAGTCGATTCCCCCCGAAAGCCTCTCAATTTCCCCCCAAAGGCCTGGAGTCTGGATAAAACACTGATTCAATCCTAAGAAAGAAGTTGTTACAGTAGAATGAAAATTATTTATTTCACTTTGAATGCAATGTCAATTGATAAATGATGTTGTATTTAATTTTTTTAGCTGTAACTCAGTATCCGCCAACTGTAAAAGGTGAAGAATAGTTCTAGTGAATTTATGCAGAATTTTATGATTGGCCTAAAACAACGTTCTAGACTTAAAAACACTTAATTTCTTTGATCAGACCAACGTTTTTAAATATCTAGATTCTAGAAGGGTTCTGTGTTGATTATGGATTACAAATACAATAAGCATATGCGTTATGCGTGTTATTTAGTCATTCTTTGTCATGTTGACGTTTTCGAAAATTTATTGAATTTCAGGGACTGCTTTCAGAAATTTACCATTGTCTTCCAAATACGCTAGGCTACTGTTTCTGCGTTACTACTGTAAATGTTGAGTGATGGAAGACGATCAATAATGATTGTTGTATAGCGCTGCATTGTCTGGTTCATTTCTATCGTCCAACCTGTCCATCTTGGTCGTATTAATAAGCTTGGTTTGATGTGTTACTGCAGAATGTCCGCTGGTCAAATGTACTGCTGAGTGCTACAAGGGCGTAGATGAAGATGGCTGCGACATTTGCAACTGCGACAATACGTGTCAGGTTAATATTCTGAGCTAATCGATAATTCCTATAATGATTAGTATCCTTCGAAGTATTACCTCAGTATACTGTATACTGTATAATCGCTCATGAGTAAAAGTTTTTGAGCTTTAAATTGCCTCTGCTATCAAACTGTCAATCGGTCATCTTTATCGCCCTGACTCAGTAATGGACTTGAAAAAAATGATGTTACTTTTTTACTTTACGTCCAAAAGCCTGATTATGGCCGCTGATTTAAAATCTACTGCACAACTGTTTAATTAAACACCGATGTTAATAATGAATCTAGAAATTTAGATTATTGCGCTGAATAAAAAGTCTAGTCCAGTGCTATTAGAGTGAACAAAAAAAACTATATCGAAATTCTATCGCTTTATATTCTAACTACGGTGCGTTTCTTTCATACTAAATACATATTTTGATATTTACAGCGTTCATTTTTGATTCTGATATTTAGTTTACTAAATGCCCAGAAGGTCAACACTGCGTCATGGTTGCTGAACTTTGCCGTGCGGTGCCTTGTCGTCAACGACCACAGTGTGTTCCAGACGAAGGTAATACTTGAATTTTCATTCTTTAAATGCATTTCTTTAATGTCGACCAGCCGTATCTGCTCGAAAAAGTACTCCGGTGTAGCATATTATAATGATCCCATATAATAATAACTCCCCCTCATTATTATATATATATAATAATGACTCCCCCATCATTATTATATATATATAATAATAATAACTCTCTCTATATTATAATAACTCCCTTAGTTTTTCAGAAGCCAGCTGAGATACCATGGCCTAGAGCACCAAAAGCTTTTTTATATCGAGGATTGTTCCAATAGTGTGCTTGTGGGATTAAAAATTTGTTGTTTTGGTATCAATTAAATTCATTATTGGCATTTAAGTGGAGAAATAGGGCTGAAACCATATTGATCAGTGGATAGCATATTAAATGCATTTAAGTAGTTTAACATTCTGGTAAGCATTGCCCTTTCAGGAATTTTAGGAAAACTGGGAGATTGGAAATGGGTTATAATTTTATATAACCATTTTAGAGACATTTTTATAAATTGGGGTTATTTTGTTCAATTTTTAGGCCTACTTCTTCTAGGGAGTTATTATAATATAGAGAGAGTTATTATTACATATATAATAAGGAGGGGGGGAGTCTTTATTATACATATAATAATGATGGGGGAGTTATTATTATATGGGAGTCATTATAATATGCTACACCGGAGTACTTTTTCTATGTCTGGAACTAAGCAAAAGGTTTAAAGATTAGACCATGGTATAGATCTGCATTCTATAGCAGTTTTTGGCCAGTGGCGTCGCGCACCATTTGTTTAGGGGACATTATAAATGTTACTTATTTACAACAGTTTGGTTTCGAAGTGTTTTTAACACTTATAAACAGTGAGTCTATCTTTTGGTTATTAAGTTATACAGTCGAGTGTGGTAGGCTACTGTTAGGCCTAAACGCAAGCGCAACAATAATTATGAACGATCATTATTCTCCTTATCACGCAATGCTCTGAAATTTTTAGACACAGCGAGATTTTTTGTTGTTGGGGGGGAATACCCGGGCAGCTCATCGCTATCATTATGCGACGCCTTTGATTGTATATGATGTCTTTCTATCAGGGGCGAAATTGGCGTTGTTTAGAGGATATAGCCAGACGTTTTGCACAGCAGTGCGATATAATAGACGCAATTACTATATATATATATATATATATATATATATATATATATATATATATATATATATATATATATAAATTATATATATATAATATATATCGCTTTTAGATTAGCAAGAGTGGAGCCAATAGGTACACCAGAACTGTGCACTGACAGTTGAGAAAATATGTTATCAACCATCAAATTTCAGCAGGAGAAATCGAGAAATCGCCTTAGATTAATTATATATATTGAATTGTTAGCTTTTACTTGAAAACTCTTCTGATTTCAGTTCCAAAGACCTGTCCCAAAGCAATTGTGTGCTATGAACCGTGTATGGCGGACATCGGAGAAGACGGATGCTATTCGAAATGTGCCTGTCCGCAGACTTGCCAAGTGAGTCGAAATAATCGTCTGTGACGGAAAAGATTTAAGTAATGGGATGCGAGAAATCACAGTTGTTGGTGAAATTTCCGGTAAAGATTAGCCTACGTGTGTACTGTGTAGATTCGAAAATAACCATATTCTAGATTAGACTATTTATTCACCGGTCAGATGATAATGAACGTTTGGGAACGGACGGCAACGGAAGCAACCGTGAATTTGGTCAAAGTTGTACTTTAAAACATTTAATCGAAAACTATTTTTATTTTAGGACATAAAATGCACAGACTACGAAATATGTGAACTTGTCGAGGTAGAATGTATCAGGGCACCGTGCTTTCCAGTCCCGACGTGCTTTCCAAAAAACAGTTAAGATTATTTTATTCTGACATTTATATCTTATTTTCATTAAAACACACACACACAACTTCTATAGCGCAAAATAATTCATCTGTTCAAACTATCGCCAGAGACTTTAAATGACTCTGTTTGAAACTTGAATTTGCTGAGTCATTAACCCTAAACCTATCGCATCGCCTGAGAATAGAGCTCTTGTTACGACAGTCGAGCTATACTAAGCTTCTCATCGCATTCAGAACATTAGGCGTTACCAACGTGAACCATATGTGATATCGTTGCTACAGCAACATCTCCATTTTCCAAACAATTCAATTGGGTATTCTTTACCAAATTTAACTCAACCCATGATGATGACGACGACGTTAATAATGCTAATGGCAGTTTACCCTCTGCACAGACAATTTAACAGACGGTTGCGCTGAACAATACAATCCGACATCTGCGCTGAATACAAATTATATTGCCATCTAACCAATCAGTCTATAGTGTATTGTTGTCCAAATTAACTTTTCCTATCGTATCAAATCAATAAATAATTATGATAATTAAGATTTCACTGAGATGTTCATTAAATTCAAATACTCCAAGCAATGAAAATATGTTCTAAAGACACGTTGGACTGCCATGCCCCCCTCTTCTAAGTTCTACCCTGCTCTGCTATGGGGCTATAAGAACTGATAACCAGAGATGCCCACGAGTTGGGTTAACCCATGGGTTGGGTTACGTCGGGTTGGGGTGGGTCAGACTTTTCCATATTAACGGCGGGTTGGGTTGGATCAGAAAACAAGTCATATTTTAGGAAATTTCAATGTAGGCCTATTACGGTTGGTTGGTTGTGTTGGGTCAAGTAACCCTATTACAGCCATGGGTTGGGTTGGGTTGGGTTCTTAAAGAATGGACCCATGGACATCTCTGCTCAGAACATTCTCGTAAAATGTATCTTTCAGGAACGTGCAGTAAACGTCCGAACGTCAACGTCTGCTCAGACTACATGTTTTGGATCCGATGGACTTACAACTCAAGCACCAACACCTGTGAGTCGTTTCGCTACTACGGATGCAATCCGAGCCCAAACACTTTCAACAGTCGCAGACAGTGCGTGAATACGTGCGTTCAAGTCCGCTCGTGCCCCCCGAAACCTAAGCTGTGTACGGTGAACTGCTATCTTGGAGAGAAGACTCCAGGGGCCTGTCCAGAATGCATTTGTCCATGCCAGGTATGTCTAGGTATTCCCGATAACAAGATACAAGATGTAACCGCTTTAACCAAGTCATTAGCTTCAAGCCAATGCAGACATCATGCCACTAAGTCATAATCTATGCTTACATCAGCTTCAGACTATAGTCGTCTTTATAATTTGCATGACGTTTTCGTGTAATAATTATTCTAGTGCTCACTTGCCATTTTCGCGTTATCACAATCACAGCAGTTATGAATTTACGATTCGCTAGAAATGTGAGCACGAAAAAATGATTATGATGCTAAAATATGATAGGCATAGCTTTTTTCATAGGGCCTGCATATTTTATACTGTCCCAGTAAATCGCTATTCATTATTCCTACACTTAGAGTAAACTTTCTTAGGACACGTATAGATATGTTTTAACCAGTTGTCTCTAATTTCGATTCGTTCCTCTAGTATTCGAATGTTTTCAGAATTTGGCAAACGCACAGTAACTCGACAGTATAGGCCTATCAGTTTATCCACGTGACAACAAGGTGACTCATATCTTCTCTTTTATAGACAATGAAATGCAAAAAAGGTTACGAATGTCGTCTGCAGGAGGGAGACTGCAGAAAAGGCAAACCATGTAATCCCACAGGATACTGCGCTCCTATAATATATAGTACGTATAAAAGGGCGCAAAACTAATACCTATTTATCAATGACTCTAGTGTTTAACGAAATAGGTATCAAGTCATCTCGAAATATGCCTTAAGAGCAATATATATATATATCTATATTATATATATAAATTAGCCGTTAAATTTTGAATTTATACAAGTAAAGTTTTGCAGATTCTGAGATTCTGCTCTGGCTATCTTTTTGTTTAGTTCCTGCGGTAACATGTGGACCAGTATGCGCCAGATACTGCCCATACGGTAACGTGAAAGATGTGAATGGATGTGACACGTGCCAGTGTAACAGCGCTCCGACTACTTCTGCAGGTTATGACTAACATTGCACAACAAAGATTGTCCTTTTTTATCCAGCAGCGGTCGATACAGCATCCACGAAACAAATGCCTGTAATTAAGCTATGCTTAGAAATTGTTATTGCTTAATTTGATATTGAAAATGGGATGAAGGTTGGTATTGTTTCCTGCAAGAAAAATCCTTTATGCGTAGTGATTACTTATAACGCGTTTTTGTCGATGTTGATGTCTTGTGGAAGAAGATTATATTGCAAAATAAAGTAACAAAGGGAAACCCATTTCGACGCTTTTATAATAAAACTGTGCTTTTAAAATATTGCTGAAATTATGGATGAAAATTGGATAGTTCTCATTTTAAATTCTTGCTAGAAGAGAATTCATTTGTCTGCAATAACTAATATCATGTACTTATATAAATTTTATATAGATTTGATGATGTGGTCTGGAAAAATTAAGTAGAGTTGCGGGCGAGTTTTATAACCCTGATTATCGGAGAGTTTTATGTATAACTGAATGTTGTCAAATGTTATCGCTTAGATGGTGATGGTGATTGGACAATGGACATATCGTTACTTATTGTTTTGTTATAACATTACTCTTAATCCTGTAGTAATAACTGCCAAACTGTTTATATTAGCGATGCTGTATTGTGGATCAACTTAAATCCGTTGCATTGCATGAACTAATGGTGATGGTTTGTGACTTTTACGTAAACAGAAATACAAAAGCATTGTTCAGCACTTAATTAAATCTTAATATCTCCTTCGTAAATCGGTAGAATGGTTCCATGTCATTTAATCCCGGTCTTTTAATCCCAGTCACTTAATCCTTGAAATTTAATCCCAAGTCTTTTAATCCCAAGTCTTTTAATCCATGTGCACATAATCCCATGCATATATAAGAAAACGTATTAAATGATGTAAAACGAATGAAATAACAAATATTTGTGTTACAAAAACATAACCCTGACTCTAACCCTAAACCTAACCCTAAACCTAACCCTAAACTTACCTAATTATGCAGCTCTGGTCTGAAACTCCAAGGCGATGATTGACGGGATTAAGTGTCTTGGGATTATTTGCTAGGGGATTAAAAGACTTCTGGATTAAGTGACGAGGATTAAGTGACTGGGATTAAAAAACAAGGATTAAAAGACCTGTCACCGTTATTCACCCGGTAGAATATGTCTAAAAATACGCGGCCAACATTCGAAACAAAACGATGCTGGCCATTGAAACTGGAGTTGATAAATTTTGACCGAATAAAGAAGCTTATAGCCTAATCAATAGGCCCATTGATCATTCTTTTTAGATTTTGGGCTTAGATAGCCTACGCGTGACTCAGAGGCGAAGCGTGGGTTGACAACGCCCGGTGTAGCATATTATATAACTCCCATATAATAATAACTCCCCAGTCATTATTATATATATATAATAAAAACTCCCCTCGCCATTATCATATATATATATATATATATAATGACAGAGGAGTCATTATTATATACTATACCAGTGCAAGGCAAGCACTGCGCCCCTCACTAGTGAACAGATAGCAGCAGTGTTTAATCTAGACGCCTGGGCTCCGGGGGGGAACTGACAAAGCCGAGGGAATTTGAAATTTCCGGGGGGGAATTCTGCTAGGGACTGCTGTTAGTCCATGTAGTATGCCAAAATTTCCGGGGTGAATTTGAAATTTCCGGGGGGAGGGCAAATCTTCCCGGAAACGGCCTAGATTAAACACTGGATAGCAGTCCTTTCCAGGATTTAACCCCTTACCACATGGACACACACATTTAAGAAAAAAAACACTTATGTCTTTAAATTAACCGCGTTTCAATGCTGGCGAAATAAAATTTATTTGATATCGCACGGTTTTCATATGTGCATGGAAAGTTTTCAATAACTAGGCCTAATGTACATTGTAATGGGTCAAACCAGCGGCTAGTCCCAGCCTTTATCTACGATCATGGGGTGTCGGGGAATCGGGGATGGCAGTGCATACTTTAAATAATTTAATTATTATTCATTATTGAGAGTTTTTAACAGTGACAAACAACGGAAAACCGCGAAGACGGCTCACTCGAGGTACACCCCCTTTTTCCTCAGGAGAGGGGTGACAGAGAGCAAGACAAAGCGATGGGCCTCGTGCTGACTGTAACCCTTTTAGGAATGTGCTTTTGCTGCCGAGGGCATGGCACGTCATCTCAGGAGGACACTGTGTAATATATTACCAAGAAATCGACACGAAAACTGGGCCATGCATGGGCCATGCCCCCGCTCGAAACAACGGCTGAACCTAAAACTAGAAAATGCCTTGAGACGCCCTTTAGGCCTATGATACGACGACTCGTGCTTGCAATGAACCATATATGCCTACACACGCCGGCGACGTTTGCGTGGTATTGTCGCCGATAATAACGATATTTGCGACCTTTTCTGCCCACCTGTGACAGCTTGGCAACTGATGCGTCCACACAAGACGCCATCCGAAGCGGAACGCATACAAAAGGCGCGTCAGTTGTTTACGTGGCAACCCTATTCTGTGGAACAGGCTACCGAGTGACATTACCGCAGATATTGACTCTGAACGGTTTCTGCAGAAACTCAAAACATTTTTTTTCTTCGAAAATCATTTGTGGACTGTAAAGCGCTTTTGATTTTGAAACTTATTCATGTGTACTGCGCTATATAAGTTGGCTTGCATAATAATAATAATAATAATAATAATAACAATAATAATAATAATAATAATAATACGAGTTAGTGTTTCTTAATTGACCTTAGAGAAGAAGGCGCTGCACGACGTAAGACCTTAAACTTTAAAGCAATGTCATTTATTTATACGCTTATTGTAGGAATATCAACTTGAAAAATTGCTGTTTTAACAGAATTTATACACTGGTTGTTTACTTGCCTAATATTGCTTCATTTAATAGTTATAAAACGCCCTTTTATACTGTCTATTATTATTATTATTATTATTATTATTATTATTATTATTATTATTATTATTATTATTATTATTATTATCATTTATTATTTCAAAAGCCGGTTGATTCTTGTCATCTTTGTCACACCAGCTCAGTGGCAGCAGTTCTGTTCTATGCTTTGGAAATAATAAATTATTATTATGATGATTATTATTATTATAAATTTCAAGGTCAAATGAATATGATGTGGCCAATAACCCAAATGTAACTATGTGCCCCAAAACTGGTTCATTGCCAGCATCTGGGCCTACGTCTAAAAAATTGTTTCGGCACTCTGCATAAGACGACCCATTCTGCCTGCAATGGACCCAGTGGCTATACATGTCATGGGTCGGTGAGACCGAAGATGGCCACGGCCAGGAGCTCAGAAGATGCTGCCACGGTGGAATCAGGTTCATCCAGGTGAAAAGGCAGCACCAGACAACTCGGTCTATATACCAGCAATATAGGTGTGCCATTTTCTGCCTACCTGTGACAGGCACAATCTGGCACGATGCTCGCTCTAGCCAATCGACGCACGACCACGCAAGAAGCTGGCTTCGATTCTTTTTTAAGAACGTATATAAGCAAGGTCCCTGTTGTTGTTGTTCTCGAATCAGTGTGTCTGAATCTTTCGAGAAGAAAGCAGCAACTTTCGTTCGTTTCTTTCACGTGAGACATTCATTAAATAGAACAATATTTTTTAAAATCAATTTGAAGATCTCTATAGCGCTGTTTTAACATCGTTTGCCTGCGCCAATTTACATAATTGTTGATCATTCTGTTTAGACTTATGAGAAATTGACTGATATTTTCCGATTAGAGGTCAATAATATAAAACCTATATAATTATCATTTTTCTACCAGACCACGATTTCAAACTCGATCCAGCTGACAACGGTTACGACAGCCATAATGACGACGGTTGTATTGCATTTATAAAGATACTGTGTGACGGAAGATCGAGTATTGGACATGATTTAAAATGCAGGAAATATTTCAGTTCCTTGTAAATCAAGATTAATTTAATGTTTGGTATATCTCGTCATTTTTTTAGCGTTAACGAAGTCAAGAAGACAAGATGATTGGAACCAGAGCAGTGCAACTTACTGGTTCTTTGCCAAGTGATTCAGCAAATCACAGCAGGTGATGATATGGTCATTCTAAACATATTTTCGCCGCGTCAGCTAATATAATCGACGATGAACAGAAAAAATAGCAAGAAATAGATCCGCAGGCTTCTTCATATCCACCCTGAAACTGAGCACGTAGGAATAACAACTCCGTTCTTCTTTGTTAGCATTCAGACAAAGCAATAATCGAGTGAGAGTCTCCTTTTTGAAAATGGTGAATAAGTGAATTTGACGCCTTCATATTTTCCTAAAAATTACCACCAGAAGTCGTGATAGGCTGAGCCCACTGCATGGAAAGAGTTAGTTTAAAATGGAAAATGGTTTTGGTACCTAAGATTTCTGAGGCTGATTGATTTTCTCAATTGATAAATACGTCTCTCTCTCTCTGTCCATGTTCTCTCGTGTTGTCAAAAACAGCCTACAGGAATCAGTTTAGGAACATCTGTGTTGGTTTAGCAATTCCATCTGTCGACGAAGAAGAAAAAAACCCAGACAAATTCAGGCTACAATGAAAACGCGATTTTAAGCCTGACCTAATTACAACGCTGAATTGAGTATTGAGCTGTTGTGTTGATATCGAATTTTCATAATGCCAGCTTCGGGCCCTTTCTGATCTATTCACATGGACGATCAAATAACTATCATCCGTCACAATTTATTTCATTTTGAATACACAAATATACAGCATACGCATTTAAATGCAGCTCTTCATACACTGAGCCAGCCACATACAACTGACTGGATCGATTCAAGCTTGACTGATTTTTGACCAAAACCTGAGCTTCAAAAGACAGCGGCAACACACAGTAATAATGAAGGAGCCTAAACAACACTAGTTGCTATTGTAGGTAGAAGCGTGAAATATGCGATTTTTGGGTCATTATTCAATCCTATAGGAAAGAAGTTGTCAAGTAGAATGACGATTATTTCACTTTGACTGCAATGCCAATTGATAAATGATGTTGCATTTATTTTTTGTAGGTACAACTGAGAATCCGCCAACTGTAAAAGTGTAAAGAATAGTTCTAGTGAATTTATGCAGAATTTTATGATTGGCCTAGAGCAACGTTCTAGACTTAATGAAACACTTAATTTCTTCAACCAGATTAACGTTTTTAAATATCTAGAATGGCTCTGTGTTGAGCAGCTATAGGCTTACCTTGGGTGAAAAGTGGGTGCTCAACCCCTATAATTTCCCCTTCCCCTCTCCGTCTCCCTCCCCAGGCTTGAGGAGAGGATGTGCAGCCGGTACATTGTACCGGGGCCCATGGAGTTTTCAGGGGCCCAGATCCGGTGACGATTAGCTTCTCGGGGTGTTTCTTGGAGAATTGACAACTTCTTTTGCTTGTCAGGCTGTCTTTGGAGAGTTGATAACGTTTTTCTTCTTTTTTTGCTTGTCAGGTTTTTCGGAGACTTGATAAATTTTTCTTAAGGGCCCGTACATTTTTTTGTTCCGGGGCCCGGAATTTCTCTCGGCGGCCCTGTCCCTCCCCTCAATCTCACTTTCCTCCTCTTTTAGAAGGAACTCAGTGGTATAACCACAGAAAATTTCTAAAGCCTCGAATGTTTGTGGATGAGTTTTGTTGTTATTTGTGTTTGTAATACGCGTAAATAACATCACAAAACTCTGCACAAAGTGTGATCAAGCTGCACCACTCCAGTGTGACGTGACATACATAGGGCACTAATAACTTGCCTAAATTTACATAGCAATGAATATATATATTATGGGTCTATTACACCATTTTTGTTGTGCTGGCTACCATCCGTCACAAGCCTCAAAACATATTACTTTGAATCAATCGGAATCATAATTATTATTCTGAATGAATAGAATCGCGTAAAAATTATTCAGATAAGATAGTATCATAGTTATAGCTATTGGTGCTTAGCACGCTTTGCCATCGTGCAATCATTATCGTTCTAAACTAAACGCATTCAACGTAACTGACCGAAATCAGACAATCACCGAATATAGCCTTAGGCTTAGAAGTTCGTTAAGTATCAACGTAAGTCTACGTTGAAACGTTGAAGGTTTGACAAGATGTTTCCTTCGTGAAAACAGTGGCGGCTCCAGGATTTGTCAAGTAGGGGAGGCGTTGGGGTGGCGACTTATAATCATGGAGGGACCAACCATGTGTTGTTAGGTATGTAGTATTAAGTATAAGATCCAAACAAGGGGGCACTGGGGGGCAGGCACTCAATAGGGGGCACGGGCCCCGGGTCCCCCTGTGGAGCCGCCACTGCGTGAAAAATGTGTTTTCTTGCCAGAAAGCGGAGGAAGGCTTGCAAGCTCCATAGTTTAGGCTCTCAAAAAGTGTGGTTGGGTGGGTGGTTGGGTGGTTGGGTGGGGTAGGTGGGGAGTTTGAATCTAACGTACTAATAGAAGTTTACGCCTATGCGTGCAGAAGATCGCCAGATTGTCAAGTCTTCGCTCAAGCGTAAAATCTGCGTCAATACCACCTACTCTCGCTATGTAAACAAATGCTGCTAATAATTGGGTGGGGTGAATTTTACCCAAGGCTAAGTTTCTGCCTGCAGCCTATAAGCTACGTCGTTAAGAGAGAAGAGACTGGTTCACGTGACTTTTCTTAATAAATATGATTATTCCTGCAATATGAAGCAAATTTTAATCGCACATAGTGTCGTCGCCACCTAGTGGTGACCGATGTATTAAACTTGTCTATTGTACTATTGCGAAATGAATATTAGCATGCAGCAAATAGTGTATACAAGGCCTATTAGCAAGACCTTCTGGATTATAAATAGTTCACTCTTTTTTAGTCTTTTATCATAACTAAATTGCGATGCGTGTTATTTAATCATTCTTTGTCACATTGACCTTTTCGAAGATTGATTGAATTTTAGGGACTGTTATCAGAAATTTACCATTGTCTTCCAAGTATACTAGGCTACTTACTGTTTGTGCGTTACTATACTGTACACCTGTAGGCCTAAATGTAGCGCCAGCGCGAAGACGAGATCAATAATGATTGTTGTATAGCGCTGCCTTGTCTGGCCCATTTCTACCGTCCAACCTGTCCATCTCGGTCGTATATTATTAAGCTTAGTTTGATGTGTTACTGCAGAATGTCGGATGGTCAAATGTAATGCTGAGTGCTTCAAGGGCGTAGATGAAAATGGCTGCAACATTTGCAACTGCGACAATACGTGCCAGGTTAATATTCTGATCTAATCGATAATTCTTATTATGACTAGTAGTACATTAGGTAGGGTTGCCAGATCTCCCGTATTTCAGAGGTTTTCACACAGGCTTACTTAGCCTCCTAAACCACTTAAAATCACATTATTATTATTATTATTATTATTATTATTATTATTATTATTATTATTATTATTACGGGAGCTCCCGTATTTCAGCCCCAGTCTCCCGCCTCCATTATAATTAAGTATAAAACTCTTTATAACTTTTTGGTAATATTGTTTCACTACACGCAGATGATGCAGTGCATTGAACAGTATTGTTTATTGCTTTTCCTATAGTCTATACTCTATAGTATAGGCCTACTATAGTGTAGTATAATTCTAGCCATAATAATTCACAATAAACTAAACCATGGAGTGGGCGCATTGATCGTGGAAACAATCTCCCGTATTTCGACTTTCGATATCTGGCAACCTATACTAGTAGACCTGTGCTTCGAAGTATTACCTCATTGTATACTGTATAATCGCTCATAAGTAAGAGTTTTTAAGCTTTAAATTGCCTCTGCTATCAAACTGTCAATCGGTCATCTTTATCGCCCTGACTCAGTAATGGACTTGATGGCCATATAATACTTAATCTTCGTCTAAGCCTGATTATGGCCGCTGATTTAAAATCTACTGCACAACTGTTTAAACACCGATATTAATAATGAATCTAGAAATGGACGTAGATTTAGAATATTGCGCTGAATAGAAATTCTAGTCCACTGCTGTTAGAGTGAACAAAAAACTATCGAAATTCTTTCACTTTATAACCACTAACCACGGTGCATTTTTTCATACTAATAGATATTTAGTTATTTACAGCGTTCATTTTTAATTCTGATATTTAGGTTACTAAATGCCCAGAAGGTCAACACTGCATCATGGTTACTGAACTTTGCCGTGCTGTGCCTTGTCGTCAACGACCAGAATGCGTTCCAGACGAAGGTAATACTTGAATTTTCATTCTACAAATGCATTTCTTTAATGTCCATCAGCTTTTATATAAGTGCAATGCTTCGCTCGATGCATTCAATAACACATTGATTAATTATTCTAGTCGTAGCTGTCCAAAACGTTGATCAAGACACATTGGCCTGAAATTAGTCTTAAGGTTTAAAGATTAGACCATGGTAGATTTTCATTCTATAACAGCTTTTGATCAGTGGCGTCGCGCACCATTTGTTTAGGGGATATTATAAATGTTACTTATTTACAACAGTTTGGTCTCGAATTGTTTTTAACACTTATAAACAGTGAGTCTATCTTTTAGTAATTAAGTTATAGTTGAATGTAGTACTATTAGGCCTAAAGCAAGCACACCAATAATTATTAACGATAATTTTTCTCTGTATGACTCTTTGCTATGAAATTTTTTTATACACAATAAGATTTTGGGGGATGCCCGAGCATCTCCTGGCTACCATTATGCGACGCCTTTGATTGTATATGATGTCTTTCTATCAGGGCGAAATTGGCGTTGGTTAGAGAATAGCCCGACGTTTTGCACAGCAGTGCGATATAATAGGCGCAATTACTGTACACTGTACACTGTATATATATATGTCGCTTTTGTATATATGCGCATAGATTAGCCAGAGTGGAGCCAATAGGTAGGCCTACACCAAAACTGTGCACTGACAGTTGAGAAAATATATTATCAACAATCAGATTTCAGCAGAAGAAGTCGCCTTATAATGATAGGCCTATGTCTTGAAGTTTTAGCCTTAGATGATATGTATATTGAACTTTTAGCCTGCACTTGAAATCTGATTTTCAGAACCAAAGACTTGTCCGAAAGCAATTGTATGCAACGAGCCGTGTGTAGCGGACATCGGAGAAGACGGATGCTATTCGAAATGTGCCTGTCCGCAGACTTGTAGCGTGAGTCGAACTTGTCTATGATAGAAGATTTAAGAGATATAGGCCTACTTCTAAATCAAAACTAAATCACTTCCAAAGGTTGCGTAGGATCTGGGATGCGACAATTCAATGTTGTCGGCGAAATTTCCGGTAAAGTTTCCGTGTGTGTGTATAGATTCCAAAATAACCATCATCAAGATGAGACTATGCACAAATGATAACGTACGCTTGGGAACGGAGGAGACGTGTGTAAGCAACCGTGAATTTGGTCAAAATTGTACTGAAAAGAGATATAATATTTTTATTTTTAGGATATAAAATGCGGATCCGACGAAGTATGTGAACTTGTCCAGGTGTTCTGCATCAGAGCACCGTGCTTTGCAATCCCAACGTGCTTTCCAAAAAACAGTTAAGATTATTTTATTCTGACATTTATATCCCATTTATATTTTCATTAAAACACACACTTCTATAGCGTAAAATGATTCATCTTTTCAAACTATCGACAAAGACTTTAAATGATTCTGTTTGAAACTTGAATGCCTGAGGTCGGAAAACATACGCTAATGAATCCTGAATGTGCTGAGTCACTAACGATACCTCTAACCAGTGGCGGCTCCACAGGGGGACCGGGGGACCGTGCCCCCTATTGAGTGCCTGCCCCCCAGTGGCCTCCTGTTGGGACCCAATACTTAATACTACATACCTAACAACAAATGGTTGGCCCCCATGATTAGAAGTTGCCACCCCAACGCCCCCTCCACTAGCCAAATCTTAGAGCCGCCACTGCTCCTAATCCTATCGCATCACATGAAAATACAGCTATTGGGACTACAGTCCAGCCACTAAGCTTCTCATCGCTTTCAGAACGTTAAGCGTTACTAAGTAAAATGATATGCGATATCGTTGCTACAACAGCACCACCATTTCAAAACTATTCCATTGGGTATCCTTTGCCAAATTTAACTCAACTCATGATGACGACGATGTTATTTACTAATGGCAGTTTACCCTCTGCACAGACAATTTAACAGAAGGTTGCGCTGAACAAAACCATCCGATATATATATATATATATATATATATAATTATATATATAATTATATATATATGCACTGAATAGATATCACTCTATAGGGTATTGCTATCAAAAATTAACTTTATGGTATTAACCTCTTTAGCATTAATCCCGTATACATGATACTGGCAAAATATCAGTTTCAAGTAACTAAATTTACGATGACAAAAGCGGGAAATATTTGGCACTGGCGGTGACGTAGACATTTGGGACAGGTAAAAGAGCACCTTGATAAAAATGTCCATTTTAAGTAATACATAATACCGCAGGCAAAATTCTGAATGCCGAACACTTTTGACACACAAAAGATAGTGGCCTAATTTTTGAAAAATCTTGATTACCAGGTCCTCATGACTTCACTGTCAAAAGTGCTAGCCATTCACACATCTGCCAATGCCATTCTCGGTAGGTTAATATTTAAGCAGTAAGGGCAAATCGCAAACGTTGAAAAGTGCTCAAATGAGTGAATATATATTCTAATGAAATTTTGCACTTATGACATAGATTTATGTATCTTTATGTCTGTAAAATTTCGTTTGAATCCGTAAAGGCTAAGCCATTGGCTAGGGTTAGGGTTAGGGTTAATATATACGCAGTAAGGGCAAGTCGCAAGCGTTGAAAAGTGCTCAAAGGAGTGAATATATTGTTATGAAATTTTGCAATTATGACATAGATTGATGTATCTTTATGTCTGTAAAATTTCGTTTGAATCGGTGCAGGCTAAGCCATTGCCTAGGGTTAGGGTTAGGGTTAATATAAATGCAGTAAAGGCAAATCTCAAACGTTGAAAAGTGTTCAAAGGAGTGAATATATTCTTATGAAATTTTGCATTTATGACATAGATTGATGTACCTTTGTGTCAGTAAAATTTCGTTTGAATCGGTGCAGGCTAAGCCATTGCCTAGGGTTAGGGTTAGGGTTAATATAAACGCAGTAAGGGCAAGTCGCAAACGTTGAAAAGTGCTCAAAGGAGTGAATATATTGTTATGAAATTTTGCACTTATGACATAGATTCAGATTGGTGTATCTTTATTTCTGTAAAATTTCGTTTCAATCCGTAAAGGCTAAGCCATTGGTTTGGGTTAGGGTTAGGGTTAATATATACGCAGTGAGGGCAAATCGCAAGCGTTGAAAAGTGTTCAAAGGAGTGAATATATTGTTATGAAATTTTGCACTTATGACATAGATTGATGTATCTTTATGTCTGTAAAATGTCGTTTGAATCCGTAAAGGTTAAGCCATTGGTTAGGGTTAGGGTTAGGGTTAATATATAAGCAGTAAGGGCAAATCGCAAGCGGTGAAAAGTGCTCAAATGAGTGAATATATTCTTATGAAATTTTGCACTTATGACATAGATTGATGTATCTTTATGTCTGTAAAATTTCGTTTCAATCAGTAAAGGCTAAGCCATTGGCTAGGATTAGGGTTAGGCCTAATATTGTAATAACGTCGTTTCGCTTCAAAAATAATTATATAATCTAACGCTTCTGCATGTACGTCATTTTCACAATTATTCTAACGCCAAGGAGGTTAATAAATAAAATAAAATAATTATGGTAACTAAGATTTCACTGGATGTTTATGAAGGCCGAAGAGTATGTAAATGTGTAAATATATATATATATATATATATATATATATATATATATATATATATATATATATATATAAATGCAAACACACAGGCTGCTATGATAATAATCATATGCTACTCTTTTACACTGTTCTGCTACGGCGCTATGGGGCTATGAGTGATGAGAGCATTCTCGTGAAATTTCCTGTCTTTCAGGAACGTGCAGTCAAAGTCCGAACGTCAACCGCTGCTTAGGTAAAGGCAGGTATTTGATGCGATGGACTTTCAACTCAGGCACCAACACCTGTGAATCGTTTCGCCACTACGGATGCAATCCGAGCCCAAACACTTTCAACAGTCGCAGACAGTGCTTGAATACCTGCGGTCAAGCTTCTTCGTGTCCCCCGAAACCTGAGGGGTGTACGGTGAACTGCTATCTTGGAGAGACGACTCCAGGGGCCTGTCCAGAATGCATTTGTCCATGCCAGGTATGTCTAGGCATTCCCGATAACAAGATACAAGATATAACCGCTTTAACCAAGTCATTAGCTTCAAGCCAATGCAGACGTCATGCCACTAAGTCATAATCTATGCTCACATCAGCTTCAGCCTATAGTCGTCGTTATATAATTTGCATGACGTTTTCGTGCAATTCTAGTGCTCACTTGTCATTTTCGCGTTATCACAATCACAGCAGCTATGAATTTACGATTCGCTTGAAATGCGAACACGAAAAATGATTACGATGCTAAAATATGATAGGCATAGCTTTTCATCATCATTTATGGCGTGCGCCTCTGGAGTATATAGACGCACCTCCACGATGCACGTCCACCATGCAGTTGTTCGTTATGCCCTCTGCTCGCCCCAAGGCGGTAAATGGTCCAAGATTTTGGGTAGCTAAGTCTGTCCTTGACCAGATGGTAACTTTTGCAAATATATATTTTTTATTCTGTCCCCATTAAATCGTTAATTCATTATTGATGCGCTTATGGTAAACTTCTGTACGACACGTAGATATGTTTGAACCGTTTGGCCATAATTTAGATTCATAATTTCGATTCGAAAGTTTTCGGAAATTGGCGATCACACAACATTATCGGTCGACAACATTATTTCATTCATATGAAATCAAAGTGAAGCGTATTTTATGTTTTACAGACAGTCAGATGCAGCTCTGGTTATGAATGTCGTCTGCGGAAAGAAGAGTGTTCAAAGGGTGAACCATGTGGCCAAACCGCATACTGCGCCCCTACTAGCGGCACTCCGACTAAATAGGCTATTGAAGCACAGGGCCCCGGTCTAACATCTCACAGCAAAGAGTGTCTGTCTGTCTTTTGTCTAGCAACGGGCTATGCAGCATCCAGGAAACAAGTGTCTATAATTAAGCTATGCTTTAATAATAGAAAATGTTATTGCTTAAATGAATAGTGGAAATGGGATGAAGGTTAGTATTGTTTCTTGCAAGAAAAAATCCTTTATGCGCAGTGATTACTTGTAACGCGTCTTTTGTCGATGTGGAACTTTTTGTCTTGTGGAACAAGATTATATTGCAAAATAGAGTCACAAAGAGAAACCCATTTCGACGCTTTTATAATAAAACTGTGCTTTTAAAATATTGTTGAAATTATGGAAGAAAATTGGATAGCTCTCATTTTAAATTCTTGCTAGAAGCGAATTCATTTGTCTGCATTAACTAAAAATGTCATGTATTTATATAGATATTGATCAAGTGGTCTGGAAAAATTAAGTACAGTGTAGAAGTTGCGAAAATTTTAATAGCCCTAGTTGTCTGAGCTTCAAATGTAGCTGTACATTGTCAAATGTTACCGTTTAGATGGTGATGGTGATTGAAAATGATGTTATTTTCTGCTAGAACATTACTCTTTATCTTGTAGTAATAACTGCCGACTGTTTATATTAGCGATGCTGTATTGTGGAATAACTTAAATCTATTTACCTGTGAACGTATGTTAAATTTGGTAATAGGGTACTACTTTGACGTCAAACGAAATAAACAAAATATTACTCATACACTTTGTGTTCTTTATTTTAAAACATGATTTGGTAGAAATCTGTCTAAAAGTACGCGGCCATGAACATTTAAGATAGAAATTTGCGACCAAATTACTCCATTCTGCTAAGCATTATCGAAATAGGTTAGCCAAACACGAATATAGGCCTAATAGTATGGCTGCTTTAACAAAATATACAATTCATAAATATAAATAAGATAAAACGCTGGTAAATATTAAATGAAACGACGCTGGCATTGAGACTCGAGTCGGTAAATTTTGACCGAATGAATATCATCATTAGACCAAGCGGTCATTTTTTATATTTCTGGCGTATAGATAGGTCTACGCGCAGGGGCGTAGATCACGGGGGACACTGCGGGGGACTGTTCCCCCGAATAATCAGTGAAGGGGTATATAGGTATCATTTATCCAACAATGTTTTGTGCTTCTTTGCTTCTCTAATGTTCTAAAAAGTCTGACAAGCAAAAAAGATCATCACTAGAGTTTAAATATATCCTAGAAAGCTAAAAAAACAATTATTCTATTCCCCTCCAATGCCGATGAGAGGAGTACGTCCCTGGATACGCGTGACTCAGTGGCGAAGCGTGGGCGTTACCAGCGCCGGATGCAAGGCAAGTACTGCGCCCCTCACTATAGTTAACAGATAGCAGTCCCTTCCACTCGCGAAAAATCCATTACGATGCATATATAGTTATATACCATAATATATATATATATATATGATATATTATATATAATATAATGTACATATAGGCACTGATATTTAAGAAAACACTGATGTCTTTAAAGTAACCGCATTTAAATGCTGCTGGCGAATTCAAATTTATTTTAAATCGCATTACTTTCATCTGTTAAAACATGTTCAATAGCAATATTCTATAGTGTGTCGAATGGCAACGTTGCTAGTTTACTCAGTCTTTTTGGTTCACTGTGGATCTCTGATATGCGCTTGCATTCATTAATATTTCTGAACGTTCTTTCCCTGTCCATAGCGTGGCATGCCATCTTAATAAGACACTCTTAAAAAGTTAACATATTTTCTTAACATGGACACCAGAACTATAATCCACGGGCCATATAGTCCCGCTATAGAACCAACTAAACTTAAAACTTGAAAATGTTTTAACGTTCTCTATTATACGACACCTTCTCTTTACAAATTACAAGGGGCCACCTGCCTATAATCTAACGATAGCGTGGTATTGAAGCCGATAATAATGACATTTGCGACCTTTTCTGCCTACCTGTGACAGACACAAACCTGGTACAAGAGTCAATATAGACAGACAACTGACGTCCCCACACACACACACAAGACGCCATCCGAAGCGGAACGCATCCAAAGGGCGAGTCAGTTATTTACGATTTAGTGTTTCTTGACCTTAGAGACGAAAGCAATTGTTTGTTTCCTTAGCGTAAGACACTGTGTGTCCAGTGGCTATAATACACCACAGCGAACGTGTCAATTCTAACTCTAGTAATAATAACAGACAACCACCCAGCCAATGCCAGTATTGGGCGTGACTTTTTTGTGCCTACCTATGACAGGCACGACCTGGCATGAGAGTCAGTCGCTAGCCAACCAATCTACGTCCACGCAAGAAGCTGGCCTCGATTTATTAACAGAACGCATTATAAGCACATCTGCAGTTGGCCTCGCATCTGTGTGTTTCTGGATCTTCGAGAAGAGAGCAAACGGTCAACGCCGTTCGTTACTTTCGCGTAAGATCGTAGAACAATTTCTTTTCATCAATTTGAAAATCCCTCTGTGCAGTTGATTTGAAACATCATCTGTCTAAGTCACATAAAAATAGTTGCTCTCGTATCTTGTTCATCTGTATTATAATTTAATTCCTGTTTCAAAATATTTTCGTCTTTCCGTGAATTATCATGCTCAGTTTTATCACGGTAGAATTATTAGACTGTGTATGTTGATTGCTTCGCTGATTGTATGACTAGTTGGTTGATTGAAAATACTGTAACTGTCAGCTATTCAGCGATGAATGACTATGGTGCATCAGTCTCAGTGATGTACTGTATCGGGAATAAGATGGTGGATGTTGGTTGGTAAGAAAGGCATAAAGGTATAGACAGCGAGGGTGATGTACAGTAGTTGATGCAGCTACCGAGTGTTGGAGGGTCGAGCATTGAAAACTATTTAAAATTGAAAATCATACTCAAGTTTTTCCTTGCGATTTAATATTATAGATAGTGTTCGGTATACCTCTCGTCAGTTTCTTTAGCCTAACTCAGAGCTGTAATCTGTTCAGCTCCGAAGAAATTGCGCGTTCTGCAGTTGCCAAGAAAACAAAATGATTGCAGCCAAAGCTGTGCACTTGCTGATTCTGTGCCAGGTGATCCTACGAGTCAGTGCAGGTGATATGCTTTCCTGTGCTTATTGTATAGGACAGTATCTATGATTTGTCGTTGCATAACGAAACGGAATATATAGTTAGGACGTTCATAAGCTGTCTCGCTAAAAACTAAACACACACTGATAGCGTAGTGCCAAACGATAAATGTTTTACGGCCGCGCTATAGGAGGCGTTGACAGACCACTGCCGACTATTATTGCGTTCCGGAAAATAATTGTTTACAAACTAGCCCTGATTGGGTCTCTTGGCACACTTCGAATTGCGCCTACATATTGACGACATGTGCATTTACGCTGCACCTTTATGGCATATTTCATTGTATGATCATTAAAAACGCCCACTTTCAGGGGCGTAGCCAGGAATTTGATTTGGGAGGGTATAAATATTATAAATATTTTGGGTGGGTATAACTCTTAACTATAAACCACATAAAACATATAAACCACATATAACCACATGTATGTAAATCACATAAAAAACTTTAAGGTAGACTGATTTTTGGGGGTATATATACCGATATACCCCCCGTCGCTACGCCTCTGCCCACTTTGGAGAATTCGCCAGATAATTAATCGGTATCGGCAAAACAATCGGTTGTCTGACAATCGGAGTAATCGGTAATCGAAACAATCGGCAAAATGTGTTAATCAGTACATTCCTCGGCCTAAGCTTATCCCATATCGACGGAACTATCCATATCTGTCGTAAAACAAAGCCTAATATTGGGTTGTTGCAGAGTGTCCGATGTTCATGAGTGTCTGTTCTCGTGACTGTGTGCACGGTCTTGATTCCAATGGTTGTGCAACGTGCGATTGCCCCAAGACGTGCGAGGTTGAAATTCAAAACTAATCGATAATTATTATTAATTTTCGTAATGACTAGTATATCTCGAAGTATACCTTATTGGCCCTATATACAGTAATCGTCCATAAAGTAAGAATAATTTTTAAGCTTAAAGTTGTCCTCTGCCCAGGCCCGAGACGAGAGGGGTGCAGCCGGAACACCGTTCCGGGGCCCATGGAGCTCAAAGGGGCCCGGGTCCGATGATTAGTGTCATAAAAAGACTGACAAGGAAAAAGAGGTTATCAACAGTTTTTTCACACTTGCACTTGTAAGTACTTGTAACACGAGGACCCTGGAATCCTGCTTTGAAAAAGACCGACAAACGAAAAAAGGTCATCGACTTTTTCACATACAGTACTTGTCAGGTCAGGGGCCCGTGACTATTTTCTGCACCGGGGCCCGGAAATTCCCTCGGCGGCCCTGCCTCTGCCATCCAACTGTCAATCGGTCTTCTTGATCGCGCCTATATGGTGCCCACAGGAATTGACGTGATGGTCATTATAGTTCTTCGTTTATGCCTATAATGGCGGCTGAATATCTAGGCCCTATTATATTGCGCAATTGTTATACACTGATATCACAATGATGGAAATAGTCGAATCTTGAAATGCTCATAGACCTAGAATTGCGCGAACGAAAATGTCTATAGTAAAATTAAGATGAACGACAAATTCTAAGAACAATGGGCCTCACATCCTAACCATGACCTGGGGAGTTTATTTCATATACTATATTGATACTGATGCAGATTTTTGCCTTTAATTCTGATATTTAGTATACTAAGTGCGGCGATGGCCAGAAATGCCTAATGTATGCTGTCAACTGCACAAAGAAATCTTGTGATCTCCAACCAACATGTGTTCCGAATTATCGTAAGACTTGAAAATTTTCAATCTGCTATTTTATTTGTTTATTGCCGGTCAGTTGGTGCTAAGGTCCCAATGGTTCGTTCAAATTAATCGTGGTTAATAAGACACGCGCAAGCCAGATCGTTAGCCACGTCATCAATGCTGTCCCGAGCTTCGGCTTCGCTCTAAATGAAAATTACACGAGAATTCTGTTTGATCATGTGTTTGAAAATCTTCATCGCAGGCTCAGTAAGTAAGTAACTAAGCAAACACGAATTTCTATAGCGCTGCCCGAAAGCTTTATAGCGCTGTGCATCAACTGATTCACGGGCGCAAATCTGGGTGAAATCCATAGTCCGTAGTCTGTGGTGGCCAAGGTTGTAGCTTACACTTAAGTTCGCAAATAGATCATATAAACCCTATCTTAAACCCAGACATGGATATGGGTCCATTTTTAAAAGCCCAGCCCTTCATGATTAAGACCCACCCCAGAAAGCAATAGGGTTATGCCTAATTGTACAACACAACCCGCCGTTATACATTAAAATTTCTTGAACAGAGAGAGACTTATTTTCTTACCCAACCCACCCACCAAAACATGATAATTTCTGACCCAACGCAATCCAACCCAACTCAACCCATGGATGGACCCAACCCATGGCCATGTCTGCTTAAGCATGGTCTCTTAATCGTTAAACGATTAACTGGATATCAACCAGATTAACGATTATGCCTTTTACGAACGAGACTGGTAATTTTATTCTAGAATAGAAACTTTTAATATAAAGAAAATTTTGATTTTTATATACAGTAGTGCAAAAACATAAATGTCTCTGCTTTAAATGTTTAGCGACAACCGTGAAAACGACAAGCAATAAAAGTAATGATACCTTCTGGTCAATCTAGCGAATTCGAACTGAAATTTATTGTTATTGGTCTATAGGTCGGCGTTTTTAGGCTCGAAAATACTTAATTTCTTGAATCAAATAAACGATTTCGAAATATCTGCATGAGTTCTAATGTTGTAGACCTACATCCATTGGCGTAAACCAGAATGAAATAAAGGTCCCCCTTTCATACCCTCCCCTCTTATACCCCTTTCTTTTTGACAGACGTCCGAGCTGAAACCACCATTAGAATTTCTAAAAATCTCAAACAATCAAATTTGCGTCCTCACAGTTGAGAGAAAAAAATATGTTCTCAACAATCAGACTGCATGATTTGTCAGTCACCGTGGACGGATGAGTCTTTCACTGTTAGCATGCACTTGAAAAATTTGGTTTCAGTTCCAAAGAATTGTACCACAGCCGTGTGCTATGAACCGTGTGTGGCGGACATCGGACCAGACGGATGCTATTCGAAATGTTCCTGTCCACAGACTTGCCAGGTGAGTCGAAATATTATTGTCTGTGACGAAAAGAGATTTAAGAAATACTTTTTAGTCAAATCTAAGTCACTTGTTGTGTAGGATCTGCGATGCGGGAAACCAAAGTTGTCGGTGAAATTTCTGATAAAATGGATTCCGTGTGTAGAATCTAGAAACCTTCAACTAGCCTAGATGAGACTATATTATACTGAGCAGATGATAACGTGCGTTTGGGAAGGAAGCCAATGGTAACAACCATAATTTTTGTCAAATTTACGCTTAATTAAAAGAGATATAATCGAAAATATTGTTTTAAATTTTAGGATATAAAATGCACAGACTACGAAGTATGTGAACTTCTCGAGGTACAATGTATCAGGGCACCGTGCTTTCCAGTCCCGACGTGCTTTCCAAAAAACAGTTAAGATTATTTTATTCTGACATTTATTATCTTATTTTCATAATAACACACATGTGCACACTTCTCGCGTAAAACAATTATTTAATGTTTTAAACTTACCGAGAGAGACTTTGACTGGCCCTGTTTCAAAAATACCCTAAAGATACGCTACAATGCTAAATTTGTCCTACTCTTCTACACTGTGTTCTTGACTTTGGCGCTCGTTAACTATTGCGATGTGAAGGAGACTTTCAAGATATATTACCGTTAAATATATATTCCAGAAACCTGCAGTGAAAGACCCAACGTCAAACGTTGTCGCAAAAACCTAGCTCCCGTTGGACCTTCAACCCAAACGCCAACTCATGTCGATTGTTTCCCTACTACGGATGCACTCCGAGTCCAAATACCTTCACTTCTTACCAAGAGTGCGTGGATACCTGCGTTCGATCGTGCCCGCGTATAATGTGCATGGAGAACTGCTATTCGACACCGAAAACTCCAGGGACCTGTCCAGAATGCGTTTGTCCGTGCCAGGTATGTCTATATAGGTGCAATTCCTTAAAAGGAACAAATTCAGTGTGACTACTGAAAACAAGATAGCAAGTTGATAACCGTAGTCGAGTCATTAGCTTCAAAGCCAACGGCAATGTCTGTCAAATTAATCCATATGCTCACGTGTTGCATTCAGATTTTGTCGTCATTATCATTTTCACACGGATTTTGTTTAATTCTATAGCGCTCAACTGCCGCTTTCACATTTTTCACAATCACAAACAGCAACGACTTTATAATTCGCTAGAAATGGAGTACGGCAAAAGAATTATTAGACCTATATACTAAAAATTAATAAAGTATTAACGATATGCATAGGCCTATCTTTTGCATGCATATTTTTGCTGTCGTCAGTAAATCGTTATTCAATTGTTAGCCTATACAGCATTTGGGGTTGTCTAAATTTAGTTATCTATACTACACGCTGATGTGCTTTAACCATTTGGCCATGATTTCAGTGGCGGCTCTAGGATTTGGCAAGTGGGGGGGCCGTTGGGGTGGCAACTTCTAATCATAGGGGGCCAACCATTTGTTGTTTAATGTATGTAGCATTAAGTATAGGGTCCCAACTGGGGGGCCACTGGGGGGGCAGGCACTCAATAGGAGGGGCACGGGCTCCCCCTGGTCCCCCCGGTGGAGCCGCCACTGCATGATTTCCAATTCGTTCTGCTAGTATCCGGTAGCTGTCGTGATTACTGTTGCATGCACATCCATCAGTTTATCCATGTGAAGTCAAAGCTTTCTCTTTTATAGACAGTGAAATGCAAAGCAGGTACTGAATGTCGTCTGAAGGAAGGAAATTGCACAAAAGACGAACCATGTTACCCCACGGCATACTGCGCTCCGGGTACGTAGAGTATAAACGCGCCACAACATTGATACTCTTTTATCCGTTAACTCTTAAGCTTGTTTTGTTCAGCAAACGAAATTGTCGTAAAGTCATCTTGAACTTGCGAGTTTTCTAAATCGAAATATCCGCCAATATTTAATTCTTTAAAGTTAAATCTATCAGTGTTTTATCCAGACTCCAGACCTTTGTGGGGGGAAATTGAGGCTTTCGGAGAAAAATCAAGTTGTTTGGAGGGGAAAAGACACAATTCAATGCAAAATTTGTGTAAGTGCTGGGATTTGTTGGGGAGAAATTTTGAGTTGTTTTTTTTGCGGGGGGGGGAGGAATCTCCCCTTCTAACAGGCCTGGATAAAACACTGAAATCTATGCAGCTTCTAATGTACTTTGACTGACTTTTTGTTTAGTTCCTACAAAACCAACAACCAAAACAGCACCATGTCCTAAGCTCCTTTGCCTAGTGTTCTGTGAAAACGGCCACGTGAAGGATAAAAACGGATGTGATACTTGCGCATGTAAGACCGATACTTCATATCCAAAAGCAGGACACGTCTAACATCTGGAAGCATTCGATTGTTTATTCTCCGACAGCAGTCTACGTAGCGTCTACGAAAAACTCCTATGATTAAGCTATGCTTAGAAAATGTTATTGCTTAAATGAATATAGTGGAAATGGGATGAAGGTTGGTATTGTTTCCTGCAAAGAAAAAATTCTTTTATTCTCAGTGGTTGCTTGTATTGTGTTTTTTGTCGATGTTGATGTCTTGTGGAAGAAGATTAAATTGCGAAATAGAGTTACAAAGAGAAGCCCATTCAGACGCTATTATAATAAAACGGTGCTATAAAATATGGTTGAAATTATGGCCGAAAATTTTATAGCTCTTATTTTTAATTCCTGCTAGAAGAATTTTTCTGCAATAAAGTTTTGCCATTTTGTCAGTCTGGCATTTATTTCCTCTTCCAAAGAGCAGTCCTCTGATATGATGGCACAGAGATATGTAAACTTTTCCACTTGTTCCAGTAACTTCTGATCCACTCTGATGGAAATTTTGTCTCCGTTTGTCGTCATTACTTTTGATTTCTTTACATTTATTCGAAGCCCGTATTTTGCACCCGCTTGTTCCAATTCTGCTTACTAGCTCTTGAAGTTCCTGTGCGCTCTGCGCCAGCAAAACCTCACATAGGCCTACAGCTTTGCTTTATAAAATGTTATAGTTTGGATGGTGATGGTGATTGGACATAATTTAATTTATTTATTTGCCAGAACATTACTCTGTATCCTCTAGTATTAGCAACCAACTGTTTATATTAGCAATGGCGTGTTCTGAAAAAACGTATGTGCATTGCGATAATTTTGGTGATGGTTTAAGACTTTGACGTAAAAAAGAAATACATGAAGTATTATGCGGCATTTTTGTTTTGTTTTTTAAAAATTATGCAATAACATTCGTAAATGATCTGTAAAAATTTCGCGTCAACGTTTTAGACAGAAATTTACAGCCGAATTACTGCATTCTGATAAGAATCAACACAAACAGGTTAACAAAACAAAAACGAATAAGTTTTATATGGCTGTCTTGACCAAATGGACCATTCGATAGAAAGAGAAGATAGAACATTGACAAATATTGATAAAACGGGAGCTATAAGTGAGACTTGAGTTGAGACATTTTGACTGAATAGATATATTATCGTTATTGACTATTCTTGTTTCTCTGAAATATTAAGTAGACCGATTCCTGTTGACGTCAACAGAACACTCGACTGGAGTAGGTGACTAGGTCATGAGCAGTGGCGTATTTAGGGGTACGCTCCTGAGCCATAGCGTACCCCTTTAAGCCTTTCTAAATACGCCCGTGGTCATGGGCTCCACCCACACAACCAAACCTGGGCCCTAAAGTGCAGATTTTCTTTTGACGGTCTGCAAGACTGAGCATACTTTTAACAAAGAATTATTGAACAGGTGCATTCCAGTCTATATTGTATGGGAATTAAACGATGCGAACAAATAAGTCGGATTCTGCCATTGATGCGTTGCAGCCTGCTTGTCCCTATTTGTACCAGATAGAACCCGATACAACAAGAGCGTGTAGGCAGCCATGCAGGCGTTTTCCATGCCGATGGTCAGAGGTCCCATATAACAAGGGTAGAAATATTCTTCTGCTTTAGTTCTCCTAAAGATTTGCAAAACAAGTTACGGGGTACTATACTTCAGTCACGTAGGCCTACTCTAGAATCACGTAAGTGTTTAGAATTATTTCTTTTAGTAATCAGACTTTCTGTCACGTATATTTTCAATCGCAGTTAACAATGATAATGCAGATGTTAAATAAAAATCTTCTAAGGCGCCATTTACAGGAAATAGATGAATGCTTTGGTGTAGGTCTACCATGCAGTGCCATTTGAACATAAAATTGGATGGCACGCAGTTGTCATTTGGCACTGACTTAGGTCAAACAACAACTGGCCACTTTCCATTTTGCAAGCAAAGTAGTTACTCAGTTACGTGATGCATGTAATAAGGGACTTCTATAGCGCCTCTAATATTTATGCTCAGAGGCGCTCCCGCTTTAGAGTCGCTTGATAAGGAAACGACGAAGACGTGATGATTTTTGCACTAAAATTGAATGCATCAAGCATGAGGAAAAGATACCAATGCAAATTAAACGCCAACAATATTGTTCTTTCTCTTTGCCTTTGGTAAGAGCATTGCTACTGAGGTTTTCTTTCTTGAATGGCGATTCACAGGCTGAAAATTCAACCACTTCAGTTGCATTGAACCCAAGCTAGAAATCTCAGCTTAGAAGACGCGCAATTAACCCGTTACCCGTTTGCCCCTATAGAATACTTGTCCATTTCTACATTACGTTACAAATAAATGAACGGGTAAAGGGTTAACTGTTTTCTGCAATTTTCAGGGTAAAAGATGAAAACCATCATAATCATTCATCTGCTGGTTCTGTCGCTAGGGATTCTTCAGGTTACAACAGGTAATGTCTCTTCTAAAATGTTTCACCTATGTCATTGCTTATCGTCAACTAATTCTAGTATTACAAATAAATTTGAAATGTGTGCAGTTGTGCACCAGTTATATCAAGACACAATCAAATTTCGAGTGGCCTCTTAGGTATTTTTGCATTATGTCCTATCAAAAGATCCGAGAATTTTGACCCACTTGTTACAATCGTGAGGAAGGAATCGTTATGCTCCTGAAAGTTCACTTCCGCCGTATCTCTTTATTCCTCTCTGTCTGTGTCTCTCTGCCTGTGTCTCACTGTCTCTGCATCTGTAACTCTGTCTGTATGTCTGTCTGTCTCTCTCTTTCTCAGTCACTCTCTGTCTTTCGCTCTTGCTCTCGCCTTTCTGTTGAAAGCTGAAAGAACTTCATATATATATATATATATATATATATATATATATATGCTGTATATATATGCTGTATATATATATGCTGTATATATATATATGCTGTATATATATGCTGTGTATATGTTGTATATATATATATGTGCTATATTTCAAGCGAATCATCAACTGCTTTATCGTCACTGTGTGGCACCTGTACTCATTGTTAGGCAAGCGAGGTTGGCATCAATCCTTCTTAAATTATTTTTATAGGTCTTCTTAGACCTAACTTGAACACTTCTCGCATTTTAGACTCTTCCAAAGAACGTTCTATAATAACTGTCTTTGTTGTCTAGGTGCTGCCATTACTTGTCCGCCTGTTTGCCCTAGATTCTGTCTACACGGTCACGTGAGAGACGAGAGAGGATGCGAGCTCTGCCCGTGCAACAGCGGTCCAAGAACTGGAACAAAGTGTGGACGTGTATGCCAAGTATTTTGTCCAAAAGGTCACGTGAAAGACGAGAGAGGATGCGACACTTGCGCGTGTAACAGCGGAGAGATCTAGGCGACCTAACGTCTTGGGTCACATTGCGTCGTTTTCTCTTGATGAGAACGATGTTTTTAGTCTACTTAACAGAATGCTCATAATAAACTATGCCTAATATTATCGCTTAAACGTTGGATGGAAATCAGATGAAATTTAGTGTTGATTCTTTCTAGAGTCTAGATAACTAAAGGATGCTAAAGATAGTGGCTCGATATGGTTCTTGAAATAGATCTCTAACAGGACGAAGTAAGTCTCAAAGATGCGGTTGAATTTGCACAAATCCTCTGCATTATTAGCATTTTGGAATAACGGGGGTTGTCATGAATGAACAGTTTTAAATGCAGAAGGTGATCGCCTATGTTTGTAATAGAGATTGATATCGATGTACTAAAATACGCTAAAGATAGTCGCTCATTGTGGTACTTGAAATCGATCTCTAACAGGAAGAAGTAAGTCTCAAGTAATGCTAATAATGCATAGGATTTGTGCAAAATCAACCGCATGTTTGAAACTTACTTAGGCCTGTTAGAGATCGATTTCAAGCACTATATTAAGCGACTCTCTTTAGCGTCCTTTAGTACATCGATATCAATCGCTATTACAAACATAGGCCATCACCGTCTGCATTTAAAACGGTTCATCCATGACAACCCTTGTTATTCCAAAATGCTAATAATGCACAGGATTTGTGCAATTGGCTGTCTATTCTTATGCCCTAGTCTTTCTTAAAATAGCTTTGGGAAAGGTGAATGATTAGCCAGGCACTGATTAATACAGTATATCCGAAGGGCAGTGAGGCTAGGTTGGTATAGCTATGGAGGAAATGATTTTAGAAGCTTAGCGTGTGTGAAGCAAAATTGTCTACAGCAAGTTTCTCTAGAGTCTATATAATAGCGAGTTGCAACAGCAGAAACATTTCGCAGTCATTTTGAACAAAGTGATCTCTTGCAAAACCATAGCGGTCACATTAGATCTAAATCGACAATTGTCTTTTCTCGTTATATTTAATATTATTTTTATCGAATGCTTAATGTGCTAAATGATGTCAGCCATTTGATTGCGACATTATCAGCTGTGTGTAAAGTTTGTAATCCACCGTCCTCTAGCCTGGTTATAGGGCAAGAGTCAGCTAGGTACGACATTGTTTGAATGACACCGCAGGGGCACAGGTTCAAGTCAGTTAATCCCCATTTCTGATGACAGTAATTGCAGTTTAAAAACGGTTTAACGGTTATATTTAATTAGACTTATAAAAACGTTTGATTAAACAGGCACATGCCAGCTAATAGGTCTATTTAGGGTGCTTCGTTAAAAGCTAATTAACGATATTCGGATCTTAGTCGTCAACGATGTCGCACTTTGCACTTGGCCATGCACTTCCTCTGCGATTTGAAAGTGTTTGCTGGGCTAGGAGTGCAGCCGTAGTAGCAGAATCTCTCGCAGGCGTTGATGGTTGAGTTGTACGTCCAACGATCTACGCATCCGTTCTGTTGTCCTGTTTCCACTTTGCAGCGGTCGACTTTTGGATTTCCAGCACAGGAACCTAGAGCATGAATATATATCCAGTATTAGACTTCATTAACAATTTTGAGCCAGGCTTATTACTCGACGTCGGCGCTACATCAACCCCTAAGGTTAAAGGTGCTACATTTGGAAAGCGCTACATAAATACACGAGAATTTACTTACCAACTTCAGTGAATATATAGGCCTATACTATTGTGATGCACTTTTCCGTTGGAATTTGAGATGGAAACCATAAAATCCTCCGAGTCAATTGCCAAGAACTAAATAAGCCGCGATTTCAGACCGTTAAGAATATTAAGAATATTTTCGTCGAAGGATTTTGGCTCTGAACCGAGAACTTAACAAAAACTAGAACATCATTATTTTTAACGCTGTGGTGAGATCTATAGATGCGATACTAGCAGATATACAATCATGTATGCCTATTATGAACCTACTTTGCTTAGGAACACAGATTGGTTGTGGAAAGCAAGGCGTTGTGGTACAGTTGTCGTCCTGGAGAACACACTCCTCGTCCGGATCGCACGAAATTCCCTTTAAATAGTAAATCGTAACCAAGCGAAACATGTCACAATCAAACATCTCTGTTCTTTCAAAAGCCTTCCTTGTAAGGCATTAGCGTAGCCACTATAGGGGGACCGGCGCTCGGATAACCTTGGTGTCCCTAAAACGGAGCCCTGGTTACGCCGCTGCTGGTAGAGCTATGCAGTGCTTTATAAATAACAGGTAGCATTGTAGATTTCGACGGTAGAAAATATTGAGTAACATTTTTTTAATCTGAAGAGAAGTTTACCTCGCAGGTTGGAGGGCATGAGCAAGAGGAGTGGCATCCGCCAGGATTTGTGACGATAACGCATCCATCTCCGCATACAACATCTTCCAAGCATATTGAAGTAGTTGTCGACGACGAGATTGTTGTCGTATCTGATGACAACCTCATTTAATTTAACTAGACTTTTTGATGATGATGATGATGATGATGATGATGATGATGATGATGATGATGATTTGCTCAGATAACTGCAGCGGTTGGGAATTTATAGGTATGTACGACGCTTATAACAATAATGAAAAGAGCTAATTTTTAAAATCTTTTTTTATATTCTATAGATTTCTTTTCAGTTAGAATCCAAACTCTACGGCAGCAATGACACTTTTAGTCTATTTAGTCTGGATTCTATAAATCAGATCAACGCCTACCAACTGACGAACAGACAGCGCTTGATACACAAGGCTTACGAAGGCAGGAAACCGGTGGCTCCAAGATGCATTCCGTGCCTTCAGGACAGTTCAACTCCTATGCAAGAAAATCACTACGTAAATTACAGATTACAGAAAAGAATCAGAATTATTCCTTAAACAAACTTTTATTGTGCCAGTCAAATTTTCTGTATTTTGGCGACAGCGAATTTAAAATATAAGATGTAAAGCAGACATGGACATGGGTGGACCCAGGGCATGTCCATGTCTGATGATGTAATGTAGCCTAGTAAAGGACTTATATAGCGCCTTTTATATTTCTACTCGAAGGCGCTCCCGGCTTTAGAGTTACCCCATCATCCCCACCGCATTTGCCCTCATCCCCGCGGCCCATATAACAGCCATTTTCGTCCCTTCAACGGAGGCTCAACCGTTGTCGTGTCGCTCTCTAGGTCACTCAGCAGTATAGAATATCTAGAGCGGGGGACCAAGTTGTGATAGTATAAGCCTTTCAACGGTTTTTGAAAGTAAGGCGAGATTGAAAATGGAATGGAAATTAAGGAGGTCATTGACATCAAATAGTATTACTGTCTTTTTAACTACTGTGCTTCACTTTTAGGTCCTCTCGTCTATTGTCATCCACAAATGTAATACTGGATCTTGACTGCATGAATTTTGACAAACTTACCTGACATGATGGATTCGGACATGCACAGTCGACACACCCATCAGGTCTGTAGAACCAATCACATCCGTCCCAGTATGCACAGACTGGCGTCGGAGAACAAGAAGGTGTAGTCGGTATTGTTGAAGGAATGGTCGTGGTGTCTGTTTTGACAACATCATTTAATTTAACTAGACTTTTTGATAATGATGATGATGATGATTTGCTTAAGTAACAGCATCGGTTGGGAATTTATATGTATAACGCTTATAATAATAATAATAATAATAATAATAATAATAATAATAATAATAATAATAATAATAATAATAATAAAGAGGTAATTTTTTATCTTTTTTATATTCTAGAATTCTTTTCCGTTAGAACCCAAACTCTACGCGGCAATGACACTTTTAGTCTATTGCCTGGATTCTATAGAAATCAGATCAACGCCTACCAATTGACGAACAGACAGCGCTTGATACACAAGGCCAATTTTGAAGGCAGTAAAGCGTTGGTCCCGGGATGCATTCGGTGCCTTCAGGACAGTTCAACTCCTGTACAAGAAAAATCACTACGTAAAATTACAGATTAAAGAAAAGAATCAGAATTATTCCTTAAACAAACTTTTACTGTATTGTGCCAGTCAAATTTTCTGTATTTTGGCGGTAGCGAATTTCAAATATAAGATGTAAAGCAGACATGGACATGGGTGGACCCAGGGCATGTCCATGTCTGATGTAATGTAGCCAAATAAAGGACTTATATAACGCCTTTTTATTTCTACTCGAAGACGCTTTCAGCTTTAGAGTCACCCCATCCCCATCGCATTTGTCCTCACCCCTGCGGCCCATAACAGCCATTTTCGTCCCCTCAAATTTAAGCATCGTTCAAGCGGTAGACGAATTCATATTTTAACAAAAGCACTTACGCTTTAGAAGAAATTTACTACTAAGTGTTTTATTCTAAGTTCTAACGTCATGTTTTCGACAGTCTATTGGCACTATGCTGTTATTCTTTCAAGTTTAAGTCCATGAACAAGCAGATAATTGCAGCCATACATAATTAAATCCACTAAATTTTTTGAAATTTGAAATTTCTGATATAGTGTGTGTTTTTTTGTTAAAGTATGAATTCGTCTACCGCATGGACGATGCTTAAATTTGAGGGGACGAAAATGGCTGTGAAAGCTGGACAATAATGAAGGAAGATGAACGGCGCATACAGGCATTCGAAATGAAAGGCCTAAGACAAATAATGAGAGTTTCCTGGAAAGCAAAGAAGACGACTGAGTGGGTAATTGATAAAGCAGGAGTTCAAAGAACCCTACTGGAAACAGTAAAGTAAAGAAAACTGAAATACTGGGGACATATTATGCGAACAAAGCAGGAATGTCTGGAGAAGGATATAATGCAGGGCACAATGCCTGGATCATGAAAAAGAGGTAGGCCACGAAAAAAGTGGGAAGACAACATCAAAGAATGGACAGGACTCACTATCGAGCAGGTGATAAGAAGAGCAGAAGATCGTAACATCTGGAAGATGACAGTTCATAATGCAACCAATCTTCGAAGCGAAGACGGTTGAAGACAAGACAAGACAAGACATATTCTGTGAACGATGTCCGTTCGCTTTTAGGGCCTATCCTCTTAATCAATTTATCGATGTAACATTTTCCCATTGTTTTAACTGAGGGCGATGAGAAATGGTAATCGGCGCTCAACAATACAAGTTTAACAGAACACAGAAGAAAGGTATGACCAGAGACAGAACATCTGGTGCCACTGCTGGCCGTTCTAGGTCCACGCCATCACTGCGCCCGAGTCTAGGTACCAAAATAACAGCCTATCGGGTGACTAAATCGTCTATATATGTACGCATAGCGAAAAAAACTAGAACGCACACACAAGGCGTCATCAATATTTTCATTATCAACATTATACTACTGCTACAGCTACCGCGGTATTACAATAGTAAATGTTACCGCACCCGCGGCAATACAGCACGACTAGTACTCGTTTCCGTGGTATTACCGCAAGTTTGCCAAGATTTCCATATTACTGACGTAATTACCGCGTTTCCCGCGGTAACCGTTACCGCGTCGCTCTCTAGGTCACTCAGCAGTATAGAGTATCTAGAGTAGGGGACCAAGCTGTGATAGTATAAGCATTTCAATGGTTTTTTTTCGATTGAAAATGGAATGGAAATTGAGGGGTCATCGACATCAAGGCCAGTTTTTTGGTGTAAATCACATGCTCATTTATCAAAATCAGGGAGACAGACTTCATGTTGTGAGCGATTGCTCAGTAGAAAAAGAAATAGAATAATTCCATTTAAACCCTGAACAAGATTAAAATACGTCAGGAGATCAAGTTCAAATAAATGACTTTAAAATAGAGTTTTTAAAAAATAACGGATCGAAAAGTATTAAGGCCTTCTTAAATAGGCCTATTTCACTCTTATATCCTCTCGACCATTGTCATTCACAAATGTAATAAAGAATACTGGATCTTGACTGCATGAATTTTGACAAACTTACCTGACATGATGCATTCTGACATAAACAGTCGGGACACCCATCAGGTCTGTGGGTCCAATAACACGTGACATCAAACATGACCAAATAATCACAGGAGCGCGACGAAAAGCAGGGAGTTGTAGTCGGTGTTGTTGAAGGAATGGTCGTGGTGTCTGTTGTTGAAGAAATGGTCGTGGTGTCTGTTGTTGAAGAAATGGTCGTGGTTTCTGTTGTTGAAGAAATGGTCGTGGTGTCTGTTTTGACAACATCATTTAATTTAGCTAGACTTTTTGATGATGATGATGATGATGATGATTTGCTCAAATAGCAGCATCGGTTGGGAATTTATATGTATAACGCTTAAAAAATAATAATAATAATAATAATAATAATAATAATAATAATAATAATAATAATAATAATAATAAAAAGAGCTAATTTTTTATCTTTTTTATATTCTAGAATTCTTTTCCGTTAGAACCCAAACTCTACGGCAGCAAAGACACTTTTATGGCCTGGATTCTAGAAATCAGATCAACGCCTACCAATTGACGAACAGACAGCCATTGGTACACAATGCTGACGGTAGTGAACCGGTTGCTCCAAGACGCCATCAATGCGGCAGTAAAACGGTAGCACCAAGGTGCATTTCGTGCCTTTAGGACAGTTCAATTCCTATGCAAGAAAATCACTAAGTAAAATTACAGATTACAGAAAAGAATCAGAATTATTCCTTAAACAAACTTTTACTGTGCCAGTCAAATTTTCTGTATTTTGGCGGCAGCGAATTTCAAATATAAGATGTAAAGCATACATGGACATGGGTGGACCCAGGGCATGTTCCTGTCTGATGATGTAATGTAGCCTATTAAAGGACTTATATAGCGCCTCTTAAATTTCTACTGGAAGGCGCTCCCGGCTTTAGAGTCACCCCATCATCCCCATCGCATTTGTCTTCATCCCTGCGGCCCATATAACAGCCATTTTCGTCCCTTCAAATAGAAGCATCGTCCAAACGGTAGACGAATTCATACTTTAACAAAAGCACTTACACTATAGAAGAAATCTACTACTAAGTTTTTTCTTCTAAGTTCCATCCAGTGGCGGCTCCACAGGGGACAGCCTGAGGGCCCGTGCACCCTTACTGAGTGCCTGTCTCTCCAGTGGCCCCCTGTTGGGACCCTATACTTAATGCTACATATCTAACAACAAATGGTTGCCCCTCCCCATGATTGGAAGTTGCCACCCCAACGGGCCCTCCATTTGCCAAATCCTGGAGCCGCCACTGGTTCCATCGTCCTGTTTTCGACAGTCAATTGGCACTATAATGTTATTCTTTCGAGGTTAAGCCCACGAACAAACAGATGATTGGGGCCATACATAATTAAATCCACTATATCCTGTGAACGAAGTCCGTTCGCATTTAGGGCCTATGCTCTTAATCAATTTATCGATGTAACATTTTCCGTTGTTTTAACTGAGGGCGATGAGAAATGCTCATCGGCGCTCAACAATAAAAGTTAAACAGAACACAGAAGAAGGGTATGACTAGAGACAGAACATCTGGTGCCACTGCTGGCCGTTCTAGGTCCACGCCATCACTGCGCCCGAGTCTAGGTACCAAAATAACAGCCTATCGGGTGACTAAATCGTCTATATATGCACGCATAGCGAAAAAAACAAGAACGCACACACAAGGCGTCATCAATATTTTTACAGCTTTTTGCGGTATTACAATAGTAAATGTTGTGACTTTGCAGCACCCGCTAAAAACTTTAAATACAATAAATGACATAGACGAAACTCGTTGCCGTAATCGTATTACCGCAAGTTTTTACAAAAAGATTTCAACATTATACTGATGCTAATTACAATAGTTTTACCCGCGGTAACCATTACTCGTTGTCGCTATTACCGCAAGTTTGCCAGGTTTCACTTACAGCGTTTCCCGCGGTAGAGTATCTAGAGCAGAGAGGGGACCAAGTTGTGATAGTATAAGCATTTCAATGGTTTTTGCAAGTAAGGAAAGATTGAAAATGGAAAGGAAATTAAAAGGGGTTGTGGATATCAAGACCAGTTTTTTTTCTAAATCACGGGCTCATTTTTCAAAATCAGGGAGACAGTCTTCATGTTGTGAGCGATTACACAGTAGAAAAAGAAAAATACGTCAGAGGATCAAGTTCAAATAAATGACTTTAAAATAGAGTTTTTAAACAAAAATTAACGGATCGAAAAGAATTACTGTCGTTTTAACTATTTCACTCTTAGATCCTCTCGTCCATTGTCATCCACAAATGTAATACTGGATCTTGACTGCATGAATTTTGAAAAACTTACCTGACATGATGGATTCGGACATAAACAGTCGACACACCCATCAGGTCTGTAGAACAAAACACATCCGTCCCAGGATGGACAGACTGGCGTCGGAGAACAAGAAGGTGTAGTCGGTGTTGTTGAAGGAATGGTCGTGGTGTCTGTTGTTGAAGGAATGGTCGTGGTGTCTGTTTTTACAGTATCATTTAATTTAACTAGACTTTTTGATGATGATGATGATGATTTTTGCTCAAATAGCAGCATCGGTTGGGAATTTATACCTATAACGCTTATAATAATAATAATAATAATAATAATAATAATAATAATAATAATAATAACAATAATAATAATAATAATAATAATAATAATAATAATAGCTCAATTTAATAAAATCTTTAATATTTTAATTAAAAGTGCTCATTTTAAAATTTTTTATTTTAGAACCTTTCCCGTTAGAACCCAAACTCTACGGCAGCAAAGACACTTTTATGGCCTGGATTCTAGAAATCAGATCAACGCCTACCAATTGACGAACAGACAGCCATTGGTACACAGTGCTGACGATAGTGAACCGGTTGCTCCAAGACGCCATCAATGCGGCAGTAAAACGGTAGCACCAAGGTGCATTTCGTGCCTTCAGGACAGTTCAACTCCTATGCAAGAAAATCACTACGTAAAATTACAGATTACAGAAAAGAATCAGAATTATTCCTTAAACAAACTTTTACTGTGCCAGTCAAATTTTCTGTATTTTGGCGGCAGCGAATTTCAAATATAAGATGTAAAGCAGACATGGACATGGTTGAACCCAGGGCATGTCCATGTCTGATATAATGTAATGTAGCCTAGTAAAGGACTTATATAGCGCCTCTTAAATTTCTACTGGAAGGCGCTCCCGGCTTTAGAGTCACCCCATCATCCCCATCGCATTTGTCTTCATCCCTGCGGCCCATATAACAGCCATTTTCGTCCCTTCAAATATAAGCATCGTCCAAACGGTAGACGAATTCATACTTTAACAAAAGCACTTACACTATAGAAGAAATCTACTACTAAGTTTTTTCTTCTAAGTTCCATCCAGTGGCGGCTCCAAAAGGGAGAGCCTGAGGTCCCGTGCCCCCCCTATTGAGTGCCTGGCCCTCCAGTGGCCCCCCTGTTGGGACCCTATCTTTAATGCTACATACCTAACAACATATGGTTGCCCCATGATTAGAAGTTGCCACCCCAACGGGCCCCCCACTTGCCAAATCCTGGAGCCGCCACTGGTTCCATCGTCCTGTTTTCGACAGTCAATTGGCACTATATTGTTATTCTTTCAAGGTTAAGCCCATGAACAAACAGATGATTGAGACCATACGTAATTAAATCCACTATATCCTGTGAACGAAGTCCGTTCGCTTTTAGGGCCTATACTCTTAATCAATTTATCGATGTAACATTTTTCCATTGTTTTAACTGAGGGCGATGAGAAATGCTCATCGGCGCTCAACAATACAAGTTTAACAGAACACAGAAGAAGGGTATGACCAGAGATTCCAGTGGCGTAGCCACGGGGGTGGGATGGTTGGGGGTTAAAACCCCCTTGGACGGCGAAAAACAAATTTTTAAAATGTATTTCCATGCAATTTTTATTTTTTTGGCGATTTTTGGCGATTTTGTAGGTGAAACCCCCCCCTTGGCGGTTATCGACGAAATTTTTTTCAAACCCCCCTCCGGAAATCCTGGCTGCGCCACTGCTAGAGACAGAACATCTGGTGCACTGCTGGTCGTTCTAGGTCCACGCCATCACTGCGCCCGAGTCTAGGTACCAAAATAACAGCCTATCGGGTGACTAAATCGTCTATAATTATATGCACGCATAGCGAAAAAAACTAGAACGCACAGAAAAGGCGTCATCAATATTTTCATTATCAACATTATACTACTGCTACAGCTACCGCGGTATTACAATAGTAAATGTTACCGCACCCGCGGCAATACAGCACGACTAGTACTCGTTTCCGTGGTATTACCGCAAGTTTGCCAAGATTTCCATATTACTTATGTAATTACCGCGTTTCCCGCGGTAACCGTTAACGCGTCGCTATCTAGGTCACTCAGCAGTATAGAGTATCTAGAGCAGGAGACAAAGTTGTGATAGTATAAGCATTTCAATGGTTTTTGAAAGTAAGGAAAGATTGAAAATGGAAAGGAATTAAAAATGGTCGTGGATATCAAGGCCAGTTTTTTTTCTAAATCACACGCTCATTTATCAAAATCAGGGAGACAGTCTTCATGTTGTGAGCGATTACACAGTAGAAAAAGAAAAATACGTCAGAGGATCAAGTTCAAATAAATGACTTTAAAATAGAGTTTTAAAAAATTAACGTATCGAAAAGTATTACTGTCGTTTTGACTATTTCACTCTTAGATCCTCTCGTCCATTGTCATCCACAAATGTAATACTGGATCTTGACTGCATGAATTTTGACAAACTTACCTGACATGATGGATTCGGACATAAACAGTCGACACACCCATCAGGTCTGTAGAACAAAACACATCCGTCCCAGGATGGACAGTCTGGCGTCGGAGAACAAGAAGTTGTAGTCTGCGGTGTTGAAGGAATGGTCGTGGTGTCTATTAATGAAGAAATGGTCGTGGTGTCTGTAGTTTCTGTTGGTTAATTAAAAATAACAGTTATAATATTGTATTCCAGTTGATTGAGATGCGACGTAAAGGGAATGATTGCACAGTTAGATATGTCTATCAGATGGTATCTCAACTGGTTACTATAAGACATGTGCCATAGGATATACAATAAGCTGATAAAAAAGATAGATGTACTATCGCATAACTATACAGTAATCATATCACAGTGTTTCTGTCATAAAATATGAGTAGGCAACTAGGCACTCGAGGTGGTTGAGTCGACGAAAAGAAGAAACATCGGAAACGTTTCTCCCTCAATCGAGGTTTGAACGTTGGACCTTATGAATGCCAGTTCAGCACGCAAACCACTGCTGTAACTGCCATCGTAAAGTACTGTATAGGCCTGGTGCATTTTCCGTAATGATACCTGATGGATGAGTAGATTTTAAAAGACGCAACTCCATTTCATTTCATTTTGGGACGAACGGACGTCTTTTTAGCATGAACATTTAAAACGAAGGGATGAATAAAGAACTGCATTTACCTGCTTTGACTTGTAACGTTAAAAGGAATGCAAGCACTAAAGCACACTGTAGTGATCGAAACCATCGTGTTATATTTCCTTTTTGCTACAAATAAAACGAAATTAATTCGTGCTAAATGCATTTTCATAGAATACATAAATGCATTTTCATAAAATTAGCAACGCGATGACTAAAAATGCAAAAATAAAAACTTGAAATAATTTTCAATTCCATCAGACAAATATCGTTTTAAAATTAATCTTGACATAACTTTGAAACCTAATGCAAAATATAAACGCTCTTACGCACCTGCATGCAAGTTGAAAAACAAATTATCTTAATATGTTCATCTATCTTTCGACTGTCACTGCAGATATTTTGTGCAAATTCTTAAACTGATAATTTCTATCAAAATAACAAAATAGTCCAACCTGAAAGTCAGTGTCAAAAGGCTTTGTTATTACTCTCTGCTCACTCGTTTCATGTGTCTTTTAAGCAAATGCTTGTGCCTTCAGCAGTAAACAAGAGAGAGACAGACAGAGAGGAAGAGAGAGAGAGAGAGAGAGAGAGACGGACAAAGAGACAGACAGACAGACTACGTGCCACAAACTGTCTAAGTTTCGAAAAGCGTCACTGAGCCGAGGCGCGATTGTTAGGCAGTGACAACTGCTACGCTATACGCTATAGGCAGCAACGCCCAGTTCGGAGCAACGACTTTACAGTTTACTGGTCTTGGCTCGATCGCGTGACGCACGTCATTGGTTGACAGTTAAAAGACCTGCTTTTTGGTTGAATTCCTCTGGACAATAAGAAACGAGTGAGAATGATCTGAAGTTGTTTGGATCGTCGCTCAAACATCGTCGTTCGGTTTCAAAACAACATCTATTATATTATTATTATTGTTATACGACGGCTTTGCAACGTCGTAAACACAACGCAAAAGAATTTCGCGTCATGCCTCGCCATGCACCTTAGACGAAGATAACAAAGATGACACATGAACACTGAACGAAATACCCACAAATTTGTGCAGCTGTCAGTTTTCAGAATGATGCATGAATTAAAGGGCGCGCTCTCGCTTCTCTAAGTCAACAACCCATTCGAGGTAGAAATTTCTAGCTTTTATGTCGGCTGGCGTTTCCCTTCACAGTGGCGGTTCTAACCAGAGAAAACCGGAGACTATACCCCCACCGATGACTGGAAAAAGTCTGAAGAGCAAAAAGAGGCCGTCTACGCAAAAACTGGGGGGGCGGAGGTGGGGGGCTAAGATTAAATCTGGTAGGACCGCCACTGTCTCTTCCACCCTCTCACCCCTCCCCACTGGTGGAAGTCGAAAGGTTTTTGTTCAAGAACGCCGACGTATCTCCTGCCTTTTGAAAACTCGAAGAATTTATGTCGGTGTCTGCGTAAGTAAGTAAGTAAAATCTCGTAAATTTATATAGCGCTTTTGACATAGTACATTAGTAGCTGCTGGGGTGGACTTGTCTTTTCCGAATCAAGTAGTGGATCGGATAGGCGTTGCAAGACATACATGCACCATCATCATCATCATCATCATCATCATCATCATCATCATCATCATCATCATCATCATCATCATCATGTTACATTTTCTGACTTTATCGAGTTTATTTTCATGCTATATTCTTCAGATGTCTTATTTCATTAGACTCTGATTAATTATAGCCCATGCATCTTCGTGGCTTAATTAGTCGCAAAGACTTATCGAGCACAGAATTCTCTGATTTGTCGTGCTTTTCCTGCATTCCTGGTTATTTAGATTCGATCCAATTTTGACACATTTGATTAGACAAGCTAATATTTGACAGGTTACAAAACTGTAACGCATAAGAGGTTTGGAGGCCCAAGCAGTGTGCTTGTCCATCATAGGGCCTGGGAAATTTCCAATCCAATAAATAGATAATACGCGCTCGCTTGTAAGCCATACTGCAACAGTTTTCATCGTAAAAGAACTCACAACACATTAATGCAGATCCTCATTTTGAATATTTGTTAACAATCATTTCCTCCACAATGTTATCAGAGTATAAGTGTAAGTTCTAATTAAAACCATAACCATTAGACAAACATCGAAATAACTCTGTAGGACTTTCAGTGAAAAAGATAAAAATTTCGTTAACTATTAATCCACTATAATGCATGGCTGATTCACCGCACGAAAAACAATGAAGATAATAAATAATAAATAATAATAATTATGCACTTCTATAGCACCATTTCTAAAATAAACATCATTAATAATTGTCTAAATAAAGCTAAAATGACTCTTTAAAGCACTCAACGGCAAGTCTTCTCGCAATAACAGGCATATTAAATTACCGAGTATTTTAAATGCTTATAAGTGACAAATAGCATTTGCGCATAAAGTCGTGTAGAAGTCTGCAGTTGCTCAATCGTTTGATCGTTGATAATTTGCAGGATTTATCTAAAGTAGTCAACGCTTATATTGATTTGGATACCTTCACCGGATGTAGGCCTATGATTCGTCCACCTGTAATCCAACAAACCAAGCGTTAAAGTAAACTGACTTGCAAATCAGTTTTTTAAAGCAGCAGTTACTCAAATTTAAGAACTATTTTTTTTGTACTTTTAGCGACTCCAGGTCATTAAAAACTCCAGGTTATTAAAAACTGCCAATTCAAATACATTAAAGTTTCCCGAAGATAGATTCTTTGAAGAATTCATCCGCATTTTATAGAAATCAGTTATATTCTTATGATTCACGGAATTGATTCTACGCTTAATCTCCTAAAGAACCCAGAAATATTGTTTTACTTCTGCTCAAATAGAATGCACTTCTAAATTCTATCTGCGCAGTTATGCTAGTTTTAGAATAAATATTGAAAGCGCTGAGTTAAACAGAACAGTAGCAGCGGAAACATCTAGAAGCAATATTTTAAAACCAAAGAAAAACGCAAATATATACCTCTCTTAAAACGAGACTTAGTTCATCCTCGCATTAGGCGCAATAAGGCCGCGGAGGACGACAAGGTTTTCTGATGCAATTCATTTGGCGCAGTTTGCAAACCTTCTTTTTCGGACATTTGAAATTCTGCAACAAAAACAATGAAGGATTTCCTACATTTTTATTCTGCTATAATTCGCAATCATGGTATCAGCTGAATCTATGCAAGTATAGAAAATATACACACGCGCACAGCATATGTATACAATACATATATTATTAAGAATTTCTTGTATTTTTATTCTGTTAGAATTGACGATCGTGGTATCAGCTAAATTCTTGCAAGTATATAAAATATACATACGTACACAGCATATATCGTATATATATATATATATATATATGCACTTTTATTGTTGTTCTAGTATGATTGTTCATACGAATTCTACTCTGCTAGCCGTACAGAATGATAAATTGATCGACATTCTGAACAGCTATCAAATGAGTTAAAACAGTCTGTGGCCACTGCATTTCGGCTATATATCGCTATTTTAGCCTTAGATTGAAATTATGGCGTACCCAGAGTATGGCAGGTCAGGAAGATGCCCTGGGCGCCTTTTGAAGGGGGCGCCAAAAAGACTGTGATATTGCTCTCTACTCAGCGTAGAGAGAGAAGAAACTGAGAAGACTGACTTTGAGGGGCACGTCATAGACCAGTTCGCATCAGTAAAAGCAAGAAAAGTGCATCTGTAGTTTCAACCGTGTGTCTATAAAATGTCACTATTTGCTCATTAAAGATTTGCTATTAAACCTGCTAACTTTATTTCCTGATATACATCCTGCCATGAGCCCCAGGCACCCTAGACACGCCCCACTATTGAGCATTTAGGAATAAGCAATTACTGTAGAAGAGCTACACCAGCGCCATATAATACTTTATTATATAGCGCTGCATGGTGTACCGTACAATACATGGGATTTATTAAAGTGATATTGCCAGCATCCGATTGATGGTCACTCACCTCGCATGGATTGGGGCAGATGCACTTTGGACACCCGCCCGGACGTCTCAGGGTGTAGCACTTTGGTCCACAGGGTTGACAGAACGGGGCCTTTGACTTACATTCAGTTACGCACTGCTTTCTCGTTTTGAATGTGTTTGGACTCGGAATGCATCCATAATAAGAGAATTTCTTGCAGACGTTAGAGGCAGGGTCATACGTCCAACGCTGTCTCAAAAATCCCCCACAATTTTCTGTCGCGGGTTTGGCCAGACAGGAATCTGAAAATCATGAGATGATTCGTTAGTAACGTAGGCCATTTGACAAGATTTATATAGCACCTGTATTAGATTCAAAATGCAATGGCTTCATATACGTTGAAACTATATTTAAGTTATATCAAATCACTTGAAATCTTTTCTCTATAGAAAATATGTAAAATATCGACGAATACTGCAGAAGTGTAAACAGACGTAATCGTAGTGAAAATGATGTTACCGCATCTTTTGACGCAAGTGGGAACAGGAAAGCAAGGAGCTTTCTTACAGAAGACCTCCTGCAGTACACATTCCTCGAAACCCTTGCATACGATATCCTATATATAGGAGAAAATTCACTCAGTCACTTCTGCTCTGTTTTATTACGATGGCGAAGAATATGTCATAGGCGATTATGAAGATAACAACGATAATGATAGTAATAGCAATAACAGTAGAACAGTAAAATAATAATAATAATAATAAATTTATTAATTATTATTAATTAAATTATTATTATTATTATTATTATTATTATTATTATTATTATTATTATTATTGAAAATGAACTTTTATGGCAACATTTCTATCTACGTTACTCCAAAAGGGTATAATGGAGCTTCAAATCCAAGTAAATTCAAAAGAAACGATGACCATGACGAGAAAAGGATAGCGATGAAGACGACGACGACGATGATGATGGTGATGATGCTGTGGCGATGATGATGTGATGATGATGATGATGATGATATTTAAGGAAAAGTGAATTGCAATATAGCGCTGCTATTACTTTGCAATATTAAATAAATACTTTACTTTCTCATTTCAATTGATTCAAAGTTGCTCGCATATGGCAATATTTTCATGCTAACTAGGTTGATTGCAATCAATCTAATGCGTATCTACGCCAGAGCATTGCAAAATAGTTTCATGCGTGTCCTCACTATTATGGATGATGACCGTTCCGTTAATTGTTCACAATTCCAGATGGCAAATCAACATGTTATTGAAAGTGGTAAGAATAAAAATGCTTTTATTATCAGTTAGAAAAAATCTTGGCAATGCACATAAGCCACCGAATCGTGTATGGCATTGTGTTGATATTTGTATTTTGATTTTTGCATTCTGCGATCTGTATTTTCGCCGTTTATTAATAAACAATCTTATTCAAAATCTCACGTGAAGCCTTTTCAGCTAAAAAATAAAGATCTTACTTTGCAAGTCTTCGGACATTGACACGAATTGCAACCATCATAGCCCACGATCTTCTCACAGCCATCATCGCAGTCGTCTTCTGTCGTTGTTGTTGTTGTCGTCGTCGTAGTTGTTGTTGATGATGATGGTGTCGTTGTCTGCGTACAATTGCACCCTGGACATCCGTCGGGACGTGTGACGTATCTACAAGCCCCAGGACAGGTGACTTGAGGACAAGGTGACGTTGGTTCAGTCGATGTTAACACGGAACAGTCGCACGTCGGGCATTTATCGTCGGTTTCAGGAACGTAACGACAGTCCACTCGGCACGGCGGCTCTGGACATGGCGAAGGCTTTGTTACCGCTGTTGTATCTCCATGTGTTGTGGTGATTGTTGAGGTCTTTGGCGTTGTTGAAGATGATGATGATGATGATGTCGTTGTCTGCGTACAATTGCACCCTGGACATCCGTCGGGACGTAGGACGTATCCACAACCTCCAGGACAGGTGACTGGAGGACAAGGTGACGTTGGTTCAGTGGATGTTGTTATTACGGAACAGTCGCACCACGGACACCTATCGTCGGTTCTAGGAACGTAGCGACACGCCTCTAGGCACGACGGCTCTGGACATGGCGAAGGCTTTGTTACCGATGTTGTGTCTGTATCTACGTGCGTTGAGGTGATTGTTGAGGTCGCTGGCTTTGTGCACCTACACTCGTAATATGGGCATCCTTCCGGAAGGTTGTAAGGACGGTCACCGGTGTTAATATCTCCGCAGTTACAGAAGAATATCATTGTCCTTGGGACATCCAGTCGTCGATAGTTGTGTCGATGTGTCCGTCATTTGTGTCGATGTCTCCGTCGGACAGGCGCAGTCGTATACTACTTTGCATCCGTCGGGGGCAACGGTCGTCATCGTGACGCAGTGGCACTCGCAGGACATGGGTCGCCGGAGTCGGCGAATCTGACCCCGTTGGGCAGACGCAATGGCACTCGCATCCAGACCATGCTAACTAATGGTGTTGTTGTGGTGATGTCCGGAGTCGGCGAATCTGTCCCCGTTTGGCAGACGCACCGGTGTACTTCGCATCCATCGGGACCAGTGCTAGAGATACGATCACATTCAGGGCTGCAGTAGATGGGAATCGTAGGACATGCGACTAATGATGTTGTGGTGATGTGTGGAGTCGTTGTCTTCGGTGGGCAAATGCACTGGTATATTGGGCATCCGTCACCATCAACGCCAGTGTTAACGATTCTTTCGCATGGAGTTAGGTCTATGTCGCAGTGCATCGTCTGTTCGTGGCACGTTATAGTAGTAATCGAGGTCGTCGTTTTGAAGATTAAAGTTGTTTCAATGCTTGTTGTTGGGCCTGGTGGTGTTGTGGTGATGTCTGGACTTGTCTCTCTGTCTCCGTTGGGCAAATGCACTGGTATACTGGGCATCCATCTGGACCAGGACTCGGGACAGGATAACATTCAGGGCTGCAGAAAATGGCACTCATTGGGCATGTAACTAATGGTGTTGTGGTGATGTCTGGACTTGGCGTCCTTGTCTCCGGTGAGCAATTGCACTGGTATATTGGGCATCCGTCATCATCAACGCCAATGTTAACGATACTTTCGCATGGAGTTTCGAATGGGTAGCAGCTCTGACTCATATCGGGGCACGTTATAGTAGTCGAGGGCGTCGTTTTGGAGGTTAAAGTTGTTTCAGTGCTTGTTAGGCCTGGTGGTGTTGGGATGTCTGGACTTGTCTCTGTCTCCGTTGGGCAAATGCACTGGTATACTGGGCATCCATCGGGACCAGGGCTCGGGACAGGATAGGCATTCAGGGCTGCAGAAAATGGCACTCATTTGGGCATGTAACTAATGGTGTTGTGGTGATGTCTGGACTCGGCGTCCTTGTCTCCGGTGAGCAAGTGCACTGGTATCTTGGGCATCCGTTAGAATAAAGGCCTAGGTATACGATACTTTCGCATGGAGTTCCGTATCTGTCGCAGCTCTCCATCATTTCGGGACACGTTATAGTAGTTGATGAGGGCGTCGTTTCGGAGGTTGAAGATGTTTCAGTGCTTGTTCTTGTTCTTGTCGGTTTTCTTCTTCCTGTTGTCGCTGTTGTTGTTGTTGTTGTTGTTCTTGTTGTTGTTCCTGTTACTGCGTTTTTACAATCACAGTCGTATGTTTTACATCCGTTGGCACCTATCGTTGATACTATCCGGCAGCCATTGTAGGGACACGTGACCCTCTGTGTTGGGCACGGTGTTGTCCGTGAAGCGGTGGTAGGTGTTTGGGTTGTCGTCGTCGTCGCCGTCGTCGTCGTACATTCGCAGTGGTATTCCGGACATCCGTCGGGAGCAATGGTCGTAAGAGAAACACATCCAGGGCTGCACTTGACAGCCATCTCTGGGCATGTAATTGAAGGTGTGGTCGTGGTGCTGTCTGGGCATACGCACTCGTAAACGATGCATCCGTTGGAATCATAGGTATCGGTGCTTACAAGTCCGCACGGATACATGTCGCAGCTTGTCGACCAGTCGGGACACGATGGCGGCGTTGTGAAGATTTCTGTTGTCGTCGTACATTCGCAGTAGTATTCCGGGCATCCGTCGGGAGCAATGGTCGTAAGAGAAACACATCCAGGGATGCAATCAATAGCAATCTCTGGGCATGTAATTGAAGGTGTGGTCGTGGTGCTGTCTGGGCATACGCACTCGTAAACGATGCATCCGTTGGAATCATAGGTATCGGTGCTTACAAGTCCGCACGGATACATGTCGCAGCTTGTCGACCAGTCGGGACACGATGGCGTTGTGAAGATGTCTGGACTTGTCGTATCTGTCGCCGGTGGGCAAATGCACTGGTATACTGGGCATCCGCGAATATCGAATCCTTTGTCTACGATACTTTCGCATGGACTTCCGTTTCCGTCGCAGCTCATCATCTGTTGGGGGCACGGAGGCGCCGTTGTAGTAGTGTTAATTCTGAAGGTTGAGGTCGATGAGCAAATGCATTGGTATCTTGGGCATCCGTCATAATCAACGTGTTGGTCTTGTTGTTCGCATGGAAAAGTCGTTGTTGTTGTTGTTGTTTCTGGGCATATGCACTTGTAGACGATGCATCCGTTGGAATCATAGGTATCGGTGCTTACAAGTCCGCACGGATACATGTCGCAGCTTGTCGACCAGTCGGGACACGATGTCGTTCTCATTTCGCTGCTTGGCGGTGAAGTTAACTCCGTTGTGCAGTTGCAAATGAAGTCTGTGTGTCCATAGAGAGAGTCGGTGACTGTGTACAGTGTGCAAGGAGGAAAACAATCGTAGTGGACGCTTGGGGTCGTTGTAATAGTAGTAGTAGTAGTTGGGATTTTGAAGGTTGAAGTTGTTTCAGTGGTTGTCGATTTACAGTCACAGTATGCATCTGGACAACCATCGGCGTCTGTACTTGAATATATGACGCAAGTATCGGGGCACGTGACTTTCAGCTGGCGACACGGTGTCGTCACTGTGGTTGACGGCGTTCTGGGCGCTGTCGTTGTGACTGTCACTGCTGTCATTGAAATACAATTCACCGATAATTTTTCAAAATGAAAAAAAAAACTTGCGCCATAATACTAATACTTATGAAATGGTCTTCGTTTTTGACAGAAATTATGCCGTGATGTCTGTGATGTACGACGAATAGTGGCCTAAGTGGCTCAAGAACTATTGAAAACCTGTTGGTCTACATTTACACATTATACTACCGAGAACCATAGACATCACAACAGTCTGAATATATATATATATATATATATATATATATATATATATATATATATATATAAAAAATCTCAGAGAAAAAGGGACAGAAAAAATATTATGTCATTCGACATTTCCTTTGCGGTCCTCAATTGTTGCATGTTGAGGTTTCAAGGCAGATGCTATTAACCCCTTAACTGGGATCTCGGATATATCCGTCCCTTTTACATTGAGTTACAGTTAAATACACGGTTAAGGGGTTAAATGTGCAACAGGAACAAAAATCATCAATTCGTTTAATTGCAATTCTCATGCTTAGCGTAAAACTAAATTAGCCTGCTTTGATTTGGCAGCTATAGAGTATATACATTTAATTGTATAACTGCCCTACCTACCTCCATCGATGTGCAGCAGAAGAAAGCGTGCAAATAGAGCGATTCCGATGAGACGCATCTTTCTGCAGCCAATTGCTGCCGTTAACTGAAAGACAATTGAACAAAACTTAACAGCGAGCGGCGAATTTAAATTATAAATGCAAGATCAAATCGCCGTGACGGACAATTTCCGTGACAAACAGTCTCCGCGACAGACATGTCACATGATCGCCGTATCTCATATCTTGTCACCTGGAAAAGATGCTATCTGGCTACTGAGAGCTATAATTCAGAATTCGTCATGATTCTTTCATCTTCCTCTATTCACTTATTCCAGTTTTCTCTTTCTCATGAAAATGAATCTAAGATGTCAAAACCGCTATGTACGTTACAAAATGTGTATATCTAAATACCACGGAATTTGACCTACAGGGCACTTACATGTACAATTGCAAGACCTATAGACAAGGCTCGTTCCGTGTTCCGGACGCAAACTCTTCAATTGTTGCTGTTGTAAAGGCCCCTCTGGATTACCTGCTGACGTGTGAGCTTATTTAATAATAATTTCTTCAACGCTGTAGCCGCCGGCATACGACGCAGTAAGCAGGAACATTAAAAGGTCATCAATGGCCAGGTCTACGCACATGTATAATCAATTAACCTTAACTGTAAAGATGACAGGGAAATGCTGTTTTCTTGTCCTGGTTTCCGATAAATGAGTAGGCCTAATACTAGGAGGGATTTTTTAAAATCGTAGTCGCTCATCTGTTAAATCCAATAGGTCAGTTCCATTTTCTGGCCCAGGTTATGCATGGCGAATAGGCATATTAGAGAATGGGAACGTTTTGAGTCTGGAGCAAAATGTCAGAAGAAACTTCGAGGAGAGGAGCGAACTCATGCTGGAAGTGAATTCCAGATTCTCGTCCCAGCCACGGAAAATACCCGTTTACCAAGAGCGGTGCCAGTGTACGTTGCGTGCATTTAACTGTAACTTAATGTGAAATGGACGGATATATTCGGGGTAAAGGCAGGGGCGTAGCCAAGAATTTGATTTGGGAGGGTATAAATATTTTGGGTGGGTATAAATCTGAACTATAACCCACATAAACCATATAAACCACATATAACCACATGTAAATCACATAAAAACTTTCAGGTAGACTGATTTGGGGGGTATATATACCGATATACCCACCCACCCCCGTCGCTACGCCCCTGTGGGTAAAGGGGTAAAAGTTGATTTGATCAGAAACACACGCTCACTTGTAATTATGGCAACTTTATTTTGAAGGGGTTTTTGCTTGGTTGGCTGGCTGGTGTACTTGGGGCCTATAACTGGAAATGGGCGTGGCTTATTTCGGCTGAACTATAGAGTAGGCCTACAACATTTGAATTGAGCAATGTCATCTGTCTTACCTTTGGTTATCCTTATTGAATTCCGTTCGGATATCCGACTTAGTATACAGCTGCGTTGGCAACAGCCATTTTCTGTCAAAACAAGCTATTAAAAGGTCTTCAGACTTTTGAAATATTTGGCTTCGATCGAAAACATCATAAGGAAAAACTTCTGCGCTATTAAAATTCACTTATTTTGTCATTGCATATCGAATATACTGTATAGGCCTAATCAAATTTAATGTTGTTTTTCGACCGCCATCATGCAGCTGCCCTGACAATCTAGGTAGGTTTATATTCTAGGTCAAAAGATTTACAGTATGTTTAATCAGCGCTTGTTTGGCTGATTCATCAGAGTTCAAGAATTTTTGGCTCAGCCCTATAGGCAGAGACGCTCAAGCAAGCACTTTGTATACGACGTTGCAAGCTTCATCAAATCAATTGACGTTTATTCTCACCTACAAGTGTTTTTAACAGAAACGTAAGCACTATAGAATACTAGATAAGTCTTGTAACTCAATGTAATGTAATCGAATATTGGCATAGAGCCTCTTCTGAAGAATTACTTAGAAGCGCTATATAGCTATTAGACAGTAGAACAAAATATTGCAGAACTAAATAGAACAGTACGGTAGGTTGGCGAAGAATACTTAAAACTCAAACTGAAATAGAAAATAGTAAATATAAGTTTAATGGAAACTACAGTGACCATATGCGCTATATAATCACTTGATTCAATTTTATTGAAATATTAATCGCCTGTCGGCGAACTATTAATGACACAGTTTATTATTATTATTATGATATTATTATTATTATTATTATTATTATTATTATTATTATTATTATTATTATCATCATCATCATCATCATAATCATCATCATTGCGTTGTCCACCAAGCCCCTACATGATGAATGATTGACTGCGTTGTTGAAATCCAATCGCTTAAATCAATTGCGCCATTGCATTAACCCCTTAACTGGGGATCCCGGATATATCCGTCCATTTTACATTGAGTTACAGTTAAATACACGGTTAAGGGGTTAATCGAACGGAACGGGATTAGAGACTTCATCATTGTTCCTTGTTACCCGGCCACACGAAGGCAGCAATTACATTCTAAAGTCGTACTCTCATCGTATATAGACCTATCCAGTCGCATTTCGAGTACATCTGTACCGTCGCACGAATGGCGACCGATTCCCCGAATCAATTAACCGCCGCCAAGGGTGTTATTATTTCCGAAATATTATCGATCGTCCCTTCACGCGTCAGAGGATGTCAATTAATATCGACTGCGTTTATTTCGCCACAAAAGGTGCACTCCGGCGGCGAAAGTGCGGCACTCCGGCGGCAGAAGAGCATCGCACCGGTCTGCGTATACGGCACCCGCCATCCGGTGCAGTAAACCGCCAGACATTTTGAGGCGAAGGCAAGCATCACGCCGTCGAGAACGACGCTGGTTTAACGTCGATTGGATGGACGGTGGCGTATCTAGGCATGCACTGTTTGAACACAAGCGAGTTGTCATTGTGGTGTATATAATATTGTGTGGATATTTCGTATACGGGCAAACGTTTGCGAATGCGAATGAGGAGTTTACGATACTCCGCATTTTCTGACTCTTGCGAATCGGAGTAGGCTAAATGCACTGTAGTATAAGGGGTGAATGAATTTCCCCCACTCCATTTTAGTTGATTAACTACAGCTATCGAATTATGCAAGTGGGAGAGTGAGAGTCATGAACCTGGAAAACGGGGGCATAACATTTGTACCGGAATTACGCTTTATACAGTAATTAATTCGGCGCCTTTGACAACTGTAGACTGTCCGATAAATGTCTGCGGTTCTCAGCCATAGAATGGAAAATATTATCCTGTATATAAAGGAAAATATTATTTCCAAATTCATATAAAAGCTGAACCACAATAGCATTTAGTCATATTTTTGCTCCGTAACATTTCATTTGCGCCATCTGGGGGGGGGGTGCAGCTTTGTGATAGTGGCGCCATATAAGTTTACTGATTGATTGATTGATGCGTTGATTGATTTCGCACCATCGTCATGCTCGCGAAAATGTTTGCGCAAATAGGTTTTTGTCGCCTCCTGACCAGTGCTACCCGTATTGCGTGGTTATACCTCTTGCGTGGTTATATTTTTCGTACCTTTTCCTGTGTGTCTCTATATGTGAAATTTGAAATTTAAGTAGTCTGTCTTTTCGACGTATGTCTATACATTCACCCTCCGAAACAGTCCCCTTTATGTTCCTATGATAAATATGGAACCGATCTTAAAAGTAAGAAATCCAATTCTGTTTTTAACTGTTTCTTTCTCGTGTATAGGTATTATCTACTCGGATTTACCTCGCGTGCTGTATGCTAGTTGATTGCGAATACTGCATTCAAAAGCTTTACGCATGCACCTGAGGTAGCCGAGGGAATATATAGTCAATCCCAAAGCAGCAGTTAAGATCTAATTTTGTGGTTATTGGCGTCACAAGAATGAACAAAACTCAGGCGATCGTTTTTTCCTTGGAAAGACAACGAAACAAAGGAAATGCAACCTATATAACGGTGTAACGAAAATCATCATCATCATCATCATCATCATCATCATCATCATCATCACGGCACTTTGTCAGCTAATTGCGGCAATAGGTAGATAGGAAATGTATGTATCCAATGCTTTCTTTCTTTCTTTCTTTCTTTCTTTCTTTCTTTCTTTCTTTCTTTCTTTCTTTCTTTCTTTCTTTCTTTCTTTCTTTCTTTCTTTCTTTGGCTTGTCCTTCAGCATCTGTGATGTTGATCTGTCTGAGTTCGAGGTCTTCTTTGATGTTGTCAATTCACCGTTTATTCGGTCTTCCTTTTCCTCTCTTTTCCTGTATTTTTGTGTGTAAATCTTGTATGGCCATCGGCTGTTTTCCATTCTGCACACATGTACAAACCATGTTAATCTTCTTCTTCTTCTGATCTTTTCTACAATGTTATTTATCTTTTAGCCCAATTCGTTGTCTAACATCTTCATTTCTTATCGTTTGCAATCTACTCACCCCCCCCCGAAAAAAGCGAAGCCTAAACGGCGATTGAAGGAACAGATTGGTTTCAGTGCGAGAAAAATTAGTGCTCATTGGGGGGTAAATTTCCTCTTTTTTCTCGATGTCGACTTTGTTCAAAAGACGCCGGCAAAAGAAATGACCGAAACGAACAATCAAGGCTGGCAGTTCCACTTCCAGCGAACAGTGGAAGATAGATTGGACACTCACTCTCGGGTTTCCTAAGTAAAATCTTCGTGTCGGTTTTTTTCGCCGAACGAACAAAAGATCGCGAAAACAGAGGACGCAAGAGACGCTCGCAGAAGTATACAAGAGGCCGAACACTACTTGGACGCAATAGAGAGATTGAGAGAGAGAGAGAGAGAGAGAGATATCACTGTCTGAGAAATGAGTCAATAAGATTGCGCCCGATATGTGAGCTCCGACGTTGTTTTTGTATTGCACGCGCAGCGATGGTTCGATTCTCAAGGTCATAGACGGCAATTACAAATGAGTTTGATCGATACATAGTGATTATAGTAGAAAGGATTTACGAGGAACTGAAATGTAATATGTGTGCTGTCCTGTTTTGGCGTTGTATATGCTGCGAATTGTGACTGTTTCTCTTTGTATAATCAATCAATCAATCAATCAATCAATCTGTTTATTAGTATTAAATCAGAACCATGCCAAGATCGTCAATATCACAATTCAATGTAGGAAAAAAGTTGCAAAGACAAATGCTAAAATATGTAATATTTTGATATGTGATAAGTTAGCTATTTGCTATATTAAAATTGACGTTAAATGATTAGGATGCTAAATGGATAAGCAGGAGAAGAGAAATCTAGCGGACAAACAGAAGTTAGAATAGAGGACTGTACACAGTACGTGACAGTGGTTTTCAACACAGTAGCTAGAATACTACTAAACCACTTAAAATTCAGTTATCATTATTTTTCAATCACGTAATAACAGACTGCCAAACACACTATGAATATTGAAAACATAATTAAATAGCTGTAGATTGATATAATGATTACGACGTAATGAATATAGAGAAAAAAGGATATAGGTAGTCGACAGAGGCGTAGCGACGGGGGTATACATCGGTATATATATATATATATTATATATATATATATATATATATATATATATATATATATATATATATATATATACCCCAAAAATCAGACTACCTTAAAATTTTCAATGTGCTTTTAAGATTTTCAAAGTTTTTACAGATTTATACCCTCCCAAATCACATTATACCTCCCCCAATCAAATTCATCAAATTTCTGGCTACGCCACTGGTAGTCGAAGAACGGAATCTTCAAACGTCAACGCCACAGTAAAATATTCCTGCTATATTATATTGTGTCCCTTTAGAATCCTCGGTACATTGCCGGAATGAGATCCTATAAGGTAATGGATAATCACTCCCAAGGCTCCTCCGTTTTCCAGCATTTCTTGGATCTTTTCCTTCGGAGATGTATTTGTTTCCATGATTAGATTTCCTTGTGCGCACTGCAGAAGATTCGTCTGTATAAAAGTACAGCTCCATTAGGTGTGATATGTTACCGGGATAAATCCCCTTAAGAGTCCAAGACGTTGTCGACGGACAGTAGACTGATGGATAAAAGGGAGTCACGCCGGTTGCAAAGATGGCGGACTGTTGCGATTCGGGTGCTGATGTGCGTTTTAGATTTGAAAGAAGAGTAGAAAGTTTCGGTGGTCAGCATATATAGGCGGATTTTATTAAAGGCTAGGTATATAGGCTTAAGCCTATACCCAACTAATCCCACCAAAACAAAAAAAGTTTTTTCCATCAACACCAGGTCTGTCGCGTGCTGGATGGCACCCGTGCTGGATAAACTGGATATCCATCTTCTTTCCAGGGGTGCACTGCACCCCCTACATTTTTCCAGGGGTGCAGCTGCACCCTCTGCACCCCACTTGCAGCGGGCCTGGAGAGAAACTAACTTTGAAACCTACATCGGATTTCTGCCAATAAATTCCTCGATTAATGGCATTGGATCATTAGGCCTACATTTTCCCGTTGTGTATATCTGAATCCAATTGCCATATAGGCCTAATATTATTATTAATGGGTAAATTCGTCGTATATTTTTATCCGATTTCAATTTGCGCAATTATTCTCGCCATTTGTCACTTGACCTGCAGTTTGTACTAATTAGTTATTTCGTCGTATGCATATATATACTGTATATATATATATATATATATATATATATATATATATATATATATATATATATATTAACTATTCCCGACTACATTCAGTCTGATTTTATGCACGAAACGACATTTAGTCCGAGTGGTTTGAACGATGCACTAAATCGAAATCAATACAAAAACCGTCACTTCCAATGCACTGATCGGCGGCGTCACGCTTGCGAATAATTGAGACCTGAAATGCAAGCGAAACAGCATTTGGGCGCTGAGAGGCGCTATCTATCGGGGGAATATGGTGCGGCGAGGAGTGCAGAACCGGTACATATAAAAGCCGCAATTAGCGAACAGTTTGTTGAATTAATCGGCAAATGGAATCCCAGAAAACAATAATTCCCGGCCAACATCATGCATATATACTGTACATATATATATATATATACATATATATACATATATAAACATATATTTATATATACATAATATACATATATATACATATATGTGTATATATAACTGCTAGGTAGTAGGCATTATATATTATATACATATATTGTTATTGTTGTATATTTATAGTAAAAGCAACGCGTTCTATATTGCACGAGCTTTTTGAGTCGAACGAATTGTAAGTTTAGACTACCAGTCTGTCTGTCTGTATGCATGCCATGCAGTTGTGCCGACCTTTTTAAGCTTCTGCAGTGTACATAGCAACCAGTTTTTTTTCATCCAACACAGTTCCTCCTCTGTTTGACAGCGAATATGTCTTCCTATCGCATACGAAAACATTTGCTCCAAAATTCCCCCCGATCCCCGCCAGTGAAAGACCGAATTTCGTTGTTTGACCAGGTATCTTGGATGACGAAACCAATGAATATCGCGTTCCTTCGATGTTCTTTCTATACTTAGACCGGACGACGTCTCCTTCTCTCTCTCTCCCCCACCCCGTCTTCCTCTTAATTCGCCGACGAAGGGGGTCGACCGACGGGGACGCAGTCTGGGTCCGGAGGTGGCGGCGACGAAAGCATCGGGCCCCGGGAGACGGGGTCTGGTGACCGGGAAGTCCTATCGATCGTCGGCCGGCCGGTCGAATCATTCGAGACAACTTCGTTTTGTCGTTAATCGTGGCTTTTGCATGCAGACGAAGCGAACTACACGACAAATCCACGTTGTCTGTATCGAATATGACAAACGCAAGATTAGTTTACTAGACAAACGTACCTTTATTACATTATATACATGCATATAAAAAAAGTAAATAATGTTATATGTTATGATAGATAAATACACCTTTATAAATCACACCGCACTTTTCATAGTGAATGACCCCGCACTAATAATATTCTTCAATAATAAATGACTAATAATAATAATAATAATAATAATAATAATAATAATAATAATAATAATAATATCAACATTTGCATTTTAATAATAATAATCTTTGAATTCAATAATTCAAAATTACGTTCAATAACTTAAAATCAATATTTTCCTACTAGAATACTATCGTCGTTGTCATTGTCGTCGTTGTAGTTATCATCATCATCATCATCATCATCACTTTTTCTGACGAAACAGTACAGACTGTACAGTATATTGACGCATAGAATATAGGCTCTCGTTGGCTTTAATGTAAGTTCTACTACTGTAAATTGCATTCAGTGATATCTTGATCGTTGGTTTCATTTCAATCTGGATGATTTGTTGTGGACCTTTTGCGATTGTGATGCGGTGTACCATCGGTTGTCGATGGATGTTTCTATGCACCATCAAGAGGCGCTATAGAAGTCAAAGATCAAATTCATTGCAAACGCCTAACCTCTCCATGCAGCAGCGACGTGAAAATGAAATACCTGAAGACGTGTACATCAGTACATCATCTAATCCGCGTCTAATCACCTGGTATGCCAGGTATACTTTGATTGCATACTTGCATCCGCGCCGCTCTGGTCCTGTTGCTTAGCGACCGGCGTTACCTAGGAAACGGCGTCTCCCTGTCGACCGGATGGTTCGTCCATTCAGTCGATCCGTTTCGCCGCTGCCGGGAGACGATCACTTAATATAACTGATCAAGATCCGGCATCGCAAACGTATCCGTCCGGATCAGTGACCAGGATCCGGACGGGTCACGTGACTAGGTGTTGTCATTCCGACAGCATGGCCGTGTCGTCATCGGCGGAGGACTTCGGTCTCCTGCAAATTGCCTTGCGCTAGATAAATCAGGCAGAGAATTTACATTGGAAGTTCCAATGTCGCTTCAACTAGATGGATGTTTCTCTCTCTCTCTCTCTCTCTCTCTCTCTCTCTCTCTCTCTCTCTCTCTCTCAAACGGAACATCGCAAGACAACGTTCCGGGCATTCGGAGGACAGAGAAACTTAACAGGAAACGTCGAAACTCCTTTTGTTCAATGTTGCTGACGCTGCAAACAAGGGCGGGTCCAGAGGGGCATAGGGGCATGCGCCCAGTGGCGGCTCCAGAATTGGAAAATGGGGGGGGGGGGCGTTGGGGGGGGCAACTTCTAAGCATGGGACCAACTAATTTTCACAAATCAGCACATACAGGAGGAATGCTCAAAGGGGTTCCACTGGGGTCAGGCATTTAATAGGGGCACTGGCCTCCGATCCCCTGTAGATCCGTCTCTGCGCGCCCCCTCATAAAAAAATCCACCCCAAAATGCTGTTTCTCAATTTCTCATCATGAATAAGTAAGCCAGTTTTTCTTCCCTTTCAATAATTTTTACACAATAAGTGTCCCTCTCTCCCAACTGAGGCAAGACTCCCTTCTAACTTCAGACCCAAAGTTCAGAGTTCAACGCGGAATGTGCAACTGGAACAAAAACAGTCGCACGAATTCAAGCAGATAGGTCTTCTTAATTAACCCCTTAACTGGGGATCCCGGATATATCCGTCCATTTTACATTGAGTTACAGTTAAATACACGGTTAAGGGGTTAAAGACCCTATGACCGCTGAACTATAAATAGGAACAATCAAAGACGCCGCATACATTGACTCTGTACATCTGAAGGTAACCCATGTGCACGAACTGACGATACCAGTGGCGTAGCCAAGGGGGTTTTGAGGAGGTGGGAATTAAAACCCTCTTGGCTGCAGACGAAAAAAATTGTTTTAATGTGTTTTCATGCATTTTTAATTTTCTGACGCGGTTTTGGGGTCAAAACCCCTTGGCCATAATTGTAAGCGCTGTATAATTTGTAAGCGCTATATAATTTGTAAGCGCTATATAATTTGTAAGCGCTATAGAGTAAAGACTAAGGTGGTGGCCTTTTTTTGCTTGTCAGCGCATCTTGAAAGGGAAAAAGTACAAGAGGAACATGAGTATTACCTTTTTTTGCTTGTCAAGATTTTTCGAAGTTGGTCATGATCAGAACCAAACCCTGCCCCCTTCCGGAAATCCTGGCTACGCTAACGGACGAATACACTGCTGCACACAGATGAAGATAATATAATTTTTTATTGTACTTTTATCGTTCAGATACGTATTTCAGAATTCGGGGCGACACACAAGAAATTGATAGTCTAATGTTCCCGCTGACATATTCTGCAGCGTAGACGAAAAGGCATTATCGTTTGCAGATAAATTCGGCTAATTTTCAAAACGAGGCTGAATTTTTCGTTTCGTTATTTGTTTTTAGGAGATCGACGCCGTTGTTTTTGGTCACGTGACGATCGTCTTGTTTATAAACACCTTGGTGTCTACGACGCCCCTATTCAATAATTGAATTGAATAAATGAATTGAATTGAACGTATTTTAGGGTTATGGTTATAGAATTCAATTTTAAAATCGATTCTATCACAAAATCTGAATTCTAAATAGCGTTATTGAGTGATCGTCCATAATAGGCGCTTCATAAACTCCTTGTTACGTTCATTGCATTACACAAATTCGTTCTCTTAATATCTTGTTTGATGACGCACTATTTCTGACGCAACAGCATTTCACGGTTTGCTCGATTGCCCGCAGTACCCAAGATCCTTTGCGCGCCGACGAATGACGTCACCGCCTGACTCAGTGACGTCAGAAGACGCGTCACTCGACCTTCGTATACGTCATCGCGTGCATCCGGACAATGACGGCAAACAAAATGACGCCGCCACGTTGTATGTACAACCATACCACGCACACACAGAATGTCACCAAATAAACATCTAAAGGCGCAACATAAATGACTTATAGAGCGCCGCATGACACCGAGCGACGGCCAGAATGCCAAGGCAGTCAGCGGCACCAACAGCAGCAGCAGCAGCATACATCGGAGCCGATGGAGCAGATGGAGAAGGAACAGTGGAAGCGGTCCGGTCGGAAGGAATGAGAGTTGATTTTCCGCGAGTGTCCGTCGCACTGGAAAAGAAACAACCGATGGAAGAACTGGAAAGCCAATCACAGCGTCGTCGAACGTTCTATTCGTCGGGAGGCCTTGCTGACCTTATCCCTCCCCAGCCAGATGTCGTCGTCACGTGACTGTGGTCTTCCGGTCTGACGTAACACTTTGCTGCCAAGATTCTGATTCTGAGGATTTTTTGACGCTGACATTTTCTATAATAATAATAATAATAATAATAATAATAATAATAATAATAATAATAATAATAATAATAATAACTATAGATTCCGAGTGGTTTAGTAGGACTTCTCCTGCGTCGGAAAGTTGAAAATTCTGATGTTCTTGGTGCGTGTGATCGGCTTCGTCGTTGACTCTGCGATCTTGTTACATAGTTCTTTCGCGTCAAACGCCTGCGATGAAGAACACAATCGCGGCGACCTCCTTGCAGCGTCAGAAGACGCGCTGCTAGAAACGGCGCCATAGAAGCCGCCCGCCCGTCCGTGAGAACCCGGCTGACCTTCGACCTTCGACCTTCGACCTTCGACCTTCGACCTTCGACCTTCGACCTTCGACCTTCGACCTTTTCGTTCGTCCAGGATGATGGAGAAGAAGAACCGGAGGTCTTTCTCCGGCGAACCGTTTCCCGGTCGGCGAATGTCGATCGAACGAACGGTCACCCAGCTGACGGCCACGGGACGACTGACCCACCACCACCACCAGCACCAGCACCAACACCAACACCTTGGACCGCCTCGGCCGAGCCTCCGACGGGCGTCCCTGCAGGCCGACGGCGGCGGCGGCGGCGGCCTTCGCCTCGCCGTCGTCGCCGTCGCCGTCGTCGTCGTCGGCCTGTCGACTGATGATCGTCGCCCACGACGACATGCCACCGATCCGCGAGTCCAGTCCCGTCGGCGCCGGTCAGACGTTCGGGTCCGGCGGCGGTCTGGCGCGGTTCAAGGCCGCAACCTTCTCGTCGTCCCCCGAGGCGACCAGACGCCTCCTGCCCCTGCCCCTGCCGCCGCCGCCGCCGCCACCGGGGTCGTCGTCGTCGTCGTCGTCGTCGCACGGCGCCGAGAACAAGATGAACCGACGGGCCAGCTGCATGGCGGGCGGGTTGGTCGGTTACCATGGCAACCGAGGAGGAGGAGGAGGAGGAGGAGCGTCGGGTTCGCGCGGGAACCGACCATCTTCGACATCGGCGCCGATTACATGAAGGTATATAGGAACGGTCGAGGTCGACGTTACATTACGTCTTTCTCTATATACCTGTTCTGGAATGTGAGGGATGCACGTGAGAATTTTTATAGCGCCCGGTTTATCTACGCGCCCGATTTCCAATATAAAGACGGTGTTCTGCTTGCTGTCTCTCTGTCCTTGTGTCTGTGTCTACCTGTCGGTTTGTTTGTCCGCGTGCGTCTGTAAGTAGAATCTCGCGAATTTATATGGCGTCTTCGTAGGTAGGGTAGTAAAGCAGTTGCTGCTTATTTTTAAAAAGCGATATGTCAATTAACTTCATATCCATCGTCTTGAAACGAGCACATGACATAGTATACAGTGGAACATCGTTAAAAAGATGTTGGATTTAAGTATCGAATTTACATTTTGGTATCATTCGAGGAAAAATGTCTAGGCCTATATCTACGAAAAGATCTGATAATATGATCCCCTTGCAATTTTTAAATCCTCGAAAATCAAATTCTCGTCATCAGGGGCGTAGCCAGGAATTTGATTTGGGGAGGTATAAATATTGGGGGGAGGGTATAAATGTTAGCTATAAGCCACTTAAACCATATCATCATCACCATCGTCTTCACTTTCTACCTGCATGGCGGCAATAGTTAGATACGAAACATTTCCACTTCGCTCGATCTTGCGCTAATCTGCATCCTTCAACAATCGACATGTTCTTTGCTTCCAGGTCTTCCTTGATGTTATCCATCCATCTTTTTCTCGGTCTTCCTCTCCCTCTGTCTCCTTCTACTGTGTGCGTATGCACTGCTTTTTAGGACTTAAACCATATAAACTACATATAAACCGCATAGAAAACTTGGAGGTAGACTTTTTTGGAGGATATATATATATATATATATATATATATATATATACCGCTATATCCCCCGTCGCTACACCACTGCTCGCTATTGGTCGATATTTGATAATATTTAAGGATCGAATTTTCATTTAACCTATTTATTTATTCATTTGAATTATATTATAAATCCCGAAATAAAGAATCAACCGGATGGATGGATGGACGCGGACAGACAGACAGACAGACAGACAGACAGACAGACAGACAGACAGATAGAGACAGGCGAGTCGTGTCGAGGAAAAGAGAATCAATTACAGAATTCGACGAATAGAATGAGGCAAAATTCCCTCTTAGAAATAGCACAAAGAGAGATTGTCGTGATCCATAAATCGATAGACCGATAGAGTTGTTTGTGGTGGATTTATGGTTTTAAAAAGCCATCGTTTGCAGAAAAGACAACCACAGACTGAATTCCTAATGTACAGACGAACAGAACAACAGGTGAACTCTTAGAAGCACACGTTCGTTTTGCAGTGTTCAAGAAGAAAAAGAAAAAACATCAATGAACGGAAAGACATATACCGACTACGAGTATGGCATAGGGCTGTCCATTAATTATGTCAACAATTTTTGGGCAATTTTGGACCCCCTCCCACCTTCTCAACAACTGTCAGCTTTCACTTAACCCCCATAATTACGTCAACAACTCTTGACCCCCCCCCCAAGATCAATGACAGGTCCCAATAACAAGGTTATTATTTTTGTGGTGATGATCATTTTTTCCCTTTTTCCTCATCGAGTGTCAAAATGTGGTGGTGATTACCTTTTCTCTAATGCTTTTTTCCATTGTAATAAGTAGTATTCCATGAAATTTCCTAGTTTTTGATTATTTGTAAAAAGTGAAATTGTTGACGTCAAATTCTCTTGACCCCCCCCCCCCCCTCATCCTTCCCCCCTGTCAACAACTGTCAAACTTTTCAAAACCCCCTCCCTAACTTGTTGACGTAATTAATGGACACTTGGACAGCCCATACTGGAATATTGTTGCGTGGATATCGGCTTTGTATTGTCTGAGCAGGTCCGAAGTTTTACCAAAAAAAAGAACGAATACCAAACTCCCCCCCCCGACTGACTGCTATTCAGAAATGCATTAGTCGCCGTCAATATTTCTAAATTATCGTCAGTATATATATGCAACGCTTTCAAAAGCTCCTTGAGTTCTGTATGTCGCGATAACATTCCAAGTACTCCGCATATTTTATCTTGTTTCCCTTGTTCTGCAGTGTCTGTCTGTGTGTGTGTGTCTGTCTGTCTGTCTATCTGTCTGTTTGTCGGAACTGCATGCCTGCATGTCTATCTTTCTGTATGTCTGTCTGTCTGTCTGTCTGTCCCATTACTTGTCAATTCATGCTTTTAGTTCATTTAGACTTTCGCGGTGACGTGAATCACATAAGCAAAATCTTAATACAATTTGCCAAAGAGCAATAAACGACATTACATGAAATTCTCATTATTGCTAAAGACACCATTTCGTAACTTCGGTTCACATTAAATTATTTTCCCTTTTTTAATCCAGACATATCTGTATCTCCGCTCGCTATTCATGTAACAATGCAGTTTTGTATAGTGACATCATCAATCCTATTATGATCCAATTAATTACTGTAAGACCCAAATTACATGTAGTTATATCCCATTAATTATGATCCTATTAATCACTACACTGTTGATTATGAACCTTTTAATTGTAATCCCATAAATTACAATCCTATTAATTATTATCCTTTTGAATTATTATATTATTAATGAATATTCTATTAATTAAAATTCTATTGAATAAACTTCTTCTTCTTCTATTAGTTTAGATCACGATGATTACAAAGCACACTCTGATTAAGATTAAAATACCGTGGTATAAAACCCCGTGCACTGATTGGATAAGAATTTGACGTCCAACATTATTTCTCCAAACAGGGGCGTAGCGGCGGGGGTGTATATCGGTATATACCCCCAAATCAGTCTACCTTAAAAATTTCTGTGTGATTTACATGTGGTTATATGTGGTTTATATGGTTTATAGTTAAGATTTATACCCATCCAAAATATTTATACCCCAAATCAAATTCCTGGCTACGCCCCTGATCACGATTTAATTAGTTACAATCTCATATATATATATATATATATATACATACATACATACATACATACATACATACTTTTATATATAATGATTAATTGAGATTATGTTGTGTTCTGTTTAGTTCAATGGTGCCATCAAGCCGTTTAACCCTCTTCTTCGCAGCCGCCAGTCCATGCAGTTCCTCACCGGGTCCATCGTCGCCGCCAGGGACGGCGCCCCGGCGGCGGCGGCGGCCGGAGGACCGTCGGACAACGCCCCGTCGGCCTATTCGTCCGTCGACCGGACCCCGGCGACCAGCCGCCGGTCGACCTTCGAGAAGCTGTCGCTGAACGGCGGCGGCGGCGGCGGCAAGTCGTCGAAGAAGCACTCGCGGGCGAACGTCGGGTACCGTCTCGGGCGGCGGAAGGTGCTGTTCGAGAAGAGGAAGCGGGTGTCCGACTACGCCCTGGTCGTCGGAATGATCGGGACGGCGATCATGATCGTCGAAACGGAACTGTGTATGAACGAAGTGTACACGAAGGTACGAGGCAGGCACACACGCACACACACACAAATACACTCGGACGTACACACGTGTGTACGTCCGAGTGTATGTGTGTGTGACTGTGTGTGTGTGTGTGCACGTACGATGTCAGTAGAGCGCCTGACATGCTTGTGTTCCGCTGGGCAGATAATTAACGGGATATTTCGATACTTGTTTGTTGCCTGGCAAAATTCATTACACAATCACTCCCGCCTTTCTTCGTCGCTTTCTCTCCATCCATCTTCTATCTTCTTCTTCCTCCTCCTCCTCCTCTCTCTCTCTCCTCTAATTAATTCTTTCTTGTTTCGACATACGGATGTCTTTTGTCTCGGAATGCAAGACGGTATGCCTTGTCTAGGGCTCCACTCTTGCTAAATCTGTCTCTGTCTCTCTCTGTCTCTGTCTCTCTGTCTCTCTCTGTCTATCTGTCTATCTGTCTCTCTGTCTCTCTCTTCCCCTCGCTCTCTTTTCTCTTTGATACGTGTTTCGCGGATTAATTCGCCACCTAAATTCGCTGATTCTAGTAAATGCGTCAACTTTCATTTACAGTTAACTCTCAGCGACAGTACGGTAGCTGTTTTGTCTCAACAGACAGCGCGTATAGAATGGCATCGTATGCGAGAATCAATAGTATAGCGCTAGCTTAATTTCTTCTTTTTCTTCTTCTTCTTCTTCTTCTTCTTCTTCTCCTCCTCCTTCATCATTTATTTTGGCATTTAAAACGCCAAGTCCATAATCTACCGCAGATTTATAGCACGGTAGCAGCGTCAATGAGAGATAATTTCAAGTCCAGTAACTTCGCGTTAGGCGATGCTCATTGCTTATAATAATTAATCAAACGCCAAATAAAAATCTTCCTTTCATCATTTATTTTGGCATTTAAAACGCCAAGTCCATAATCTACCGCAGATTTATTGCACGATTTATTTATTCCTTTCCATTCGGAGTCTTCTTTCGATCTTTGGTTTCCCTGTGCCTAATATTAGGGGCTTCGTTATTTCTTAAATCTCGAACCTCTTTTGTTGAAAAAAAAAAAAACTCACCATGAGGGTTGACGAACGAAAAGATCGCGGCCTGTATATATGTAGCATTTGTATAGCGCCTCTTCTATTTCTACTCAGAAACGCTCCTGGCATTGGAGTGGCAGGGTTAAAGTAGTGAGACTTTAGCTTTCGCATTGATCAGAGCGATGGAGTAAGAAGTGATTCCCGAATGGATGGTTTCAAGGCATTCCAAAGGGAGGTCCAGTCACTGCAAAAGCTCGACGCTGAATAAGAGCAGTGCGTGATCTGGGGACATAAACATTCTTCTGTGTGTTTCCAACAAGCTAGCTACAGAATATAACTTTCCGTTTTATATCTATAGCTAAGGGGAGAAACATTGCTTAGAACAGTAATTGAGGGAAGTATATCAGGAAGAAAGACATATAAGGAAGACCAAGGAAGATGCTATTGGACTGGATGATGAAAACAGACGCACAGCGTCACAAGACCTATGCAGAAATCAAAGAAGAAGCAAGACGCAGAGAGGAATGGAAACAATGGAACCCTGAACCTGTCCCAGGACAGAGAAAATGATGATGATGATGATGATGATGATGATGATGATGATGATGATGATGATGATGATGATCTAGCTACTAATGCTAGCCTGCTACTACTAATAAATAAATAAATTAGTATTAGTATTAGTATTTGTATCAGTATTAGTATTAGAATTTTTCTAAATGGGTCTTGATGGTAACGTTGGACATACCAGATTCCTTTTGTTTTCAATGCATTTCCAGCCTTTGTTTTAGATTTTAGAATATACGAAGTTGTCTCGAAGCGCCACACAGACAAAAATATTCAATATCACTTCTATTGCGCACATGTCGGTTATCTCTGCAATCTTCTCTTCTTCATGTGCCATGTATTGCTACGTCGGCGACCATGGATTTCCACTCTTCTCTGTTTCTGGCTTTCCTTATCAGTTCGATGTTGTCTGTAGTTCTTGTCGCTTCTCTTAGGCTGTCCGTAAACTTTATTCTTTGTCTTCCTCTTGCTCTTTTCCCCCCTATGTTTCAAAGATTTTCCAATCCGTCTTTTCTTATTAGATGTCCAAAGAATTCACTGCTGCTTTCTTATTTTTAGCAATTTTCTTTTTGTACAAAAGTTTTTAGTACTTCCTCATTGGTTATTCTTTCTGTCCATGTTTTTGCATCCTTCTGAGAAACCACATAGACAAAAACATCAGAAAGGAAACTGGAAGCTGCAGAGATGTGGTTTCTCAGAAGGAATCTCTGCAATAGTCCTTATTAATAGACTGAGTTTATTTGCAATGAATTGAGTTGATTATAATTTCGTACACAGAAGTCGTATTATTCACTGGCGACAAAGTCGTTGATCACTCTCACAACCTGCATTCTATTGGCACTTCTGGTGGCTTATCACGCACTCGAAGTACAAGTGAGTATCGCCAATCAATCGGTCAATCAATCAATCAATCAATCAACTTCGACGGCGCCACTATCATTCATAATGCCTGGGCGGGGGGGTCAATCTGATGGGGATACGTCAAACCAAACAGGTATGTCTTAAGACTGGATCTAAAAGATGATGATGATGATGATGATGATGATGATGATGATGATGATGATGATGATGATGATGATGATGATGATGATGATGATGATGATGATGATGATGATGATGATGATGATGATGATGATGATGATGATGTACTGGTACAGGTGTATGAAGTGATGCTGGTGATGGAATCCAGAGCCCGGGTCTTAAGTTTCTCTCATCCTACGAAAATCGGTGATAAAGTTATAGGCGTTGTCCTTAGACCAGCCGGTTACTACTGCTTGTTCAGATAGGCACTCCGATAAATAAGTAAGTCGGTTCTTGAAATTCTGTGACCCTTTTGCCATTTGATTTTTGTGTAAACAAAAGATAAAATTTAACAGATTGGTCACCTCTTACAAATCTACATATGGATAAAAAAGACAGACAGACAGAGAGACAGACAGAGACAGAGAGGGACGGTAGCGCAAGAGAAATCTGAAATGACGGAATATTAATGATAAATATAGAAATCTTATTAACTGCCTGCATTGACATAGTCGCGCGCGGGGGGGCACGGGGAGCGGGCGGGTCCCCGATTCTGGCTGGGACTGATCGAGGGGTTGGAGCAAAATCGTTAAGAAATCTGATGGGTGTTTAGTACGATCAAAGAGAATACGTGAATGGGTGAATAACTCCTAGACATTTTTAACCCGAAAATGTTGACATCCCCCGATTCCGGAACCCTAGCTACGCCACTGCCTTCTCGCTTCTATCGTTCATCTTCTCTAATACGAACAGACAAGGACTGGTTCGTTCAATGCCGATCCTTGAACCGCACATCGATGTCGTTCTGATAAGAATTATTTAACTTGGAAACGACGGCCATCGAAACCAAGTGCAATATTAGAATCAATCAATCAAAAACCTCTTGATTAAAATCAGCCTTGGCAAATCACAAGATCATAACATACTGCATAATACATAATAATACATGATACGTACCTTAAGTATCAAATGCAAATCATAAGTTGTTGGAAATTAAAAATTATTATTTTTTACATTTAGCCGACGTCCTGAATATAAAATAATCTTATAATAAAGTTTTTATCGGTCGAATAATTAATTAATTCCTTGGTTGTGTACTACTGATTGTGTACTACTTTTTATGCTGTGCTTGTCACGAATAAAGATGATTATTATTAATCCGGTGAGAAATTTCCAGGTTGTGTCCTCGATGTCTAAGAGTATTGTTCTGATGAAAGGTTGCTTTAGGTGGATGGAATTTCCTAAAGTCGTTATTTTCAATTGCGTGGAATAAATTATTGTGGACTTTATAGTTGTTTTGCCATGTCTTCGAAGTTCGGAATGGAATTAAAACAAAGATTAGTTTTTGCATTTCTGAATGAACGCTTCGATTCTTTGCTTATATCTAACATTAACCTCCTTGTCGTTAGAATAATTGTGAAAATGACCTACCAAAAGCGTTAGATTATATATTTTTGAGGCGAAACGACGTTATGACAATATTAGGCCTAACCCTAATCCTAGCCAATGGCTTAGCCTTTACGGATTCAAACGAAATTTTACAGACATAAAGATACATCAATCCATGTCATAACTGCAAAATTTCATAAGAATATATTCACTCCTTTGAGCACTTTTCAACGTTTGCGATTTGCCTAACCCTAACCTGCGTTTATTCAAACGAAATTTAACCATCCTTGTCAATTAGAATAAAATTTCAGTAAAAATGAAACGTTGAAAAGTGTTCCAAAATTTGCGTTAGATTATATTTTTTGAATCGGTGCAGAAACGACGTTATAATATAAACGCAGAAAAGGCAAATCGCAAACGTTGAAAAGTGCTCTAACCTAATATATTCTTATGAAGAATTGCACTTAGACATAGATTGATGTACCTTTGTGTCAGTAAAATTTCGTTTGAATCGGTGCAGGCTAAGCCATTGCCTAAATTTTACAGACACAAACGATAAAGGCAAATCGCAAACGTTAAAAAGTGTCAAAAGTAATATATTCAAAAATTTTGCACTTATGAATAGATTGATGTACCTTTGAGTCAGTAAAATTTCAATCGTTTGCAGATTACCATTGCCTTTAGGGTTAGGGTTTATATAAACGCAGAAAAGGCAAACGCAAACGTTAAAAACTGCTAACAGAGTTTATATTCCTATGAAATTTTGCAAACATAGAATTTGTGTCACAAAATTTCGTTTGAAAGATACATCAATCTATTTCATCAATTAGGTTAGGGTTAATTTCAGTAAAGGCAAATCGCAAACGTTGAAAAGTTTTCAAAGGAGTGAATATATTCTTATGAAATTTTGCACTTATGAAATAGATTGATGTAACTTTGTGTCAGTAAAATTTCGTTTGAATCGGTGCAGGCTAAGCCATTGCCTAGGTTAGGGTTAGGTTAATATAAACGCAGAAAAGGCAAATCGCAAACGTTGAAAAGTGCTCAAAGGAGTGAATATATTCTTATGAAATTTTGCACTTATGACATAGATTGATGTACCTTTGTGTCAGTAAAATTTCGTTTGAACCGGTGCAGGCTAAGCCATTTCTTAGGGTTAGGGTTAGGGTTAATATAAACGCAGTAAAGGCAAATCGCAAACATTGAAAAGAGCTCGGGGGACTGAATATATTCTTATGAAATTTTGCACCTATGACATAGATTGATGTACCTTTGTGTCAGTAAAATTTCGTTTGAATCGGTGCAGGCTAAACCATTTCTTAGGGTTAGGGTTAATATAAACGCAGTAAAGGCAAATCGCAAACATTGAAAAGTGCTCAAAGGAGTAAATATATTCTTATGAAATTTTGCACCTATGACATAGATTGATGTACCTTTGTGTCAGTAAAATTTCGTTTGAATTGGTGCAGGCTAAGCCATTTCTTAGGGTTAGGGTTAGGGTTAATATAAACGCAGTAAAGGCAAATCGCAAACATTGAAAAGTGCTCAAAGGAGTGAATATATTCTTATGAAATTTTGCACTTATGACATAGATTGATGTATCTTTATGTCTGTAAAATTTCGTTTGAATCCGTAAAGTAAGCCAGGCTTAAGCCTTTTGTCATAACGTCGTTTCGCCTCAAAATTATAATTAACGCTTTTGGTTCATTTTCACCCAAGGAGGTTAACCTCTTTAGCGTTAATCCCGTACGTGATACGGACAAGATATCAGTTTCAGAGTATCTAAATTTACGTTGACAAAAGCGGGAAATATTTGGCACTGGCGGTGACGTAGACATTTGGGACAGGTAAAAGAGCACATTGATAAAAATGTCCATTTTAAGCAAAAGAGAATACCACAGGCAAAATTTTGAATTTTTGAACTTTTGATTTACAAGAGAAAGTGCCCTAATTTTTGAAAATATTCATTAGTAGATCCTCTTCACTTGCCTGTCAAAAGTGCTAGCCATTCACACGCCTGCCAATACCATTCTTTGTAGTTTAGAAATGTCCAATTTAAGCAATAGAGAATAAATGTCCACGAAAAAACACTAAATAAAATGACCACAGGCAAAATTCTGAATGCCAAGAACTTTTGATATACAAGAGATAGTGCCCTAATTTTTGAAAAAAACTTGATTACTAGGCCCTCTTCACTTATCAGTCAAAAGTGCTAGCCATTCACACGTCTGCCAATGCCATTCTTGGTAGGTTAAAAGTGTCCATTTTAATTAAAGCTACATATTCATATGAGTATGTATGTATGTATGCACAGGGAGATTCCAGAAATACACGGGGTGCAACAGGGAAAGGTTAAGCATTATAGAATACCACAGGCAAAATTCTGAATGCCAAGCACTTTTGATTTAAAAGACATAGTGGCCTAATTTTTGAAAAATCTTGATTACTAGGTCCTTTTCACTTGCTTGCCGAAAGTGCTAGATATTCACACATCTGCCAATACCATTCTCGGTAGGTTAATATATAAGCAGTAAGGGCAAATCGCAAACGTTGAAAAGTGTTCAAAGGAGTGTATATATTCTTATGAAATTTCGCACTTATGACATAGATTGATGTATCTTTATGTCTGTAAAATTTCATTGGAATCCGTAAAGGCTAAGCCATTGGCTAGGGTTAGGGTTAGGGTTAATATATAAGCAGTAAGGGCAAATCTCAAACGTTGAAAAGTGTTCAAAGGAGTGAATATATTCTTATGAAATTTTGCACTTATGACATAGATTGATGTATCTTTATGTCTGTAAAATTTCGTTTTAATCGGTGCAGGCTAAGCCATTGGTTAGGGTTAGGGTTAGGGCTAATATAAACGCAGTAAAGGCAAATCGCAAACGTTGAAAAGTGCTTGGCATTCAGAATTTTGCCTGTGATATTCTCTAATGCGTAAAATTGGACATTTTAAAGGACATTTTAAAACTACAGAGAATGGTATTGGCAGACGTGCAAATGGCTAGCACTTTTTACAGAGAAGTGAAGAGCCCCTGCTAATCAACATTTAACCAACATTTAAGAAGCCTTTCCAAGCAGGAAAAACGTATATAAGTTTAGATCTCACCATTGCATTCAATATACTACGTAAGGATTCGCTACTAATTTCTTGTGTCCTAAGAGATCTCAAACCACGCAAAGACTGGTCACATCTCAGTAGTGTTTCTGTTATAGAAATCTATCATTAATTGTTATTCCTAATTATTTTCAGTGAAGTTGCGCTTATTATAATGTGATATCGCAGGAATATACAGTATAGCGGCACTTATCAAATTATTCCTACTATTGGAAAAAACCATTCTCGACGACGCTTAATGAGCGAGCTGTCGATTGATTTAATCTGTAATTACTGCGCTTCAAATTGATTTTCGCAACATTTTTACAGCAATTTCCCCTGCATCCCGTCTGTCAGGCTTTCTATTAATTGCATGGCCATACGCTTTTTAGATTTCAATATGATGATAGCAATCCCGCAGTCATTTCACTTTGTAAATGTATTCGCACGAAATTCGAACATTAACGACTAATTTGTCGTTCGCTTACTTACTAAACGTGATGCTGTTGAGCGTAGAATTTAATTATCGCTCTTAGGGGCTGTCCATTAATTATGTCAACAATTTTTGGCTAATTTCTGACCCCCTCCTTCCCCTTGTCAACAACTGCCAACTTTCAGTTACCCCCCCCCATAATTACGTCAAAAACTTTTGACACCCCTCAAAGATCAATGGCTGGTCCCAATAACAAGGTTATTATTTTTGCGGTGATGACCATTTCCCCCTGTTTTGCTCATCGAGTGTCAAAATGTGGTGGTGATGACCTTTTTTCCATGCTTTTTCCCATTATAATAAGTAGTATTCCATGAAATTTCCTATTTTTTGATTATTTGTAAAAGTGAAATTGTTGACGTCAACTTCTCTTGACCCCCTCCCGCCTGTCAACAACTGTCAAACTTTTTCAAACCCCTCCCCTAAATTGTTGACGTAATTAATGGACAGCCCCTAACGAGTCTATGGTGTCTGCAAGTGAAGCCAGTTTTGTGCCATTTTGTTCAATATGATCTCATTGCCGTAAAACTCCTGATAGAAGCCGGGTCTCAAACAGCCTTGGTATAAAGTCACGTGTTTTTAATAGAATTAGAAGTTCTATGGTAATTTCTATGGTAACCATGGTCTGAAACTAACAAAGATGGCGACGATTTGGCTTCGGCTTTCCTATAGATTTCCGACATCAGAACAAAATTTGGCTCTTCTTTTCATGAAACTCTTATTAATCGCAACGCAGATAATTCAGAAATTATCTACATTTGAAACAGGCATGCGATTATTAATCGTTGTCCACATTCATCTGTATGCCTATGGGTCTGGTGCAACTGACACGGACAGAACAGGAAGAGCTGAAAAAATCTGAAACGAATAACAGAATGGACATCAATAATGTAGGCCTAACCCCTAAATAATGGCTTTTGTCTAGAATCTTGTCGTTACCGAATTAATGACACTGCCTGTATCCGTCAGATTTTTGCCTCCCTCCCCCACCCACCCACCCACCCAACTATATCTACCCACTGATTTTATCCACATTTGTCCAGAATTGAGGATTTGTACACAAGTCTCTGTATGAAGGGCTCCGGTCCAAAAGGAACCGGTGCAGCTTTCGAGATAACGAACCAATTATCAATTGCATTCGTTTTTTCATCAGCGCTTCCAAATGTCATATCGACAAATACTACTTCGGTTCGTGGCTTGATACTGTATGCGGGCACAATTATTCAGAAATTGACATGCATGACAGACGTGTATCAGCTGGAAAGAAACCAGATGATGCAGTAGACCTATATTTGCACGAGAAATTATGTTTAATGTACAGTGCCCGTCGTTTGAATCGGTTCTGTTTTAAATGAATTCGCATCATCTCAAGTTTGATTAATTAATTATTAGGCCTATACTCTCGCAATCGGAAAGATCAAATGCGTATATACTTTGGATCCATATAGACCGGCGGCTGTGATCAGAGCCCTGTGATCTCGACAGAGCACAGCAAACAGAAATACGCGTGTAAAATTGTATAATATAATCATCTTATAAAGGCAAAGCAGACACTAAGATGGCCAACAAACAAAGCTCTTTGTATCCCCAAGAGATTCTCTCGAACGCCCCGGCTTAAACACAAAGGACGTTGACGTAAAGGGCGGAATGAAGACAGACAGTAGGCACTTATCCAAATTGCACAGCTTCAGAGTGGTGCCCTTCGTCGCCCTTCGCCCCGAATATCTCGCCTTATATTGAAATCCGCAAACATAACTATTTACTTATTATAAATGTTTATGGAGGCATATATATCTTTATGCATTTATAGCGCTAGTTGTTTTCTACGTAAAGTATCAACGGATGGCGTCCCAAATGTATCCAGATATGATTTCAAAAATACGGATTCGCCATAATAAATCATGTATAAGATATATATATATATATATATATATATATATATATATATATATATATATATATAATTGTTGCCAATTATGGAGCCAATCGGAGGGTTCTTCGAGGCCCGAATCAATGATGAATTTAGTTAGCGTGTTAAGCATCTAATAATACTGTACCACCGTTGACTTAAAGTTTCGCTCTCTTCTGCATGGCAAATAACGAGAAACAGAACAAAGAGGTACATAAGAGACATCCTCACTGGTATCATATAATTATATGCCAGGCGGATACAGACAATAATCCTTATTCGTATAGTTACGTCATTCGTGCTGCAGGCTGCGTGGTCGTTAGAATGTCCAGCAGGTAATATTGATCACACGCTTTTGTCTGATCGATGGACTTCATATCACGTGACCTGGCAAAAGACGCACAAACACACGCACACTCACGCACACACACGCACACACACACATCTCATTAGAACATTGAAAATTACACTTCCTTGTTCGCTGCCAGCCGCCAGAAGTGTCAGGAATAATGTCGATGTCTGTCGGACTGACATGAGTGGTATAGTTGGAATTTGCCCTCTGGTAACGTTGACAGTCAAATTGACAGTCGGGGAAATTTCTGAACGTTACACATCACGACGTATGTCCGAGGATATGTCTGCGGCATCATTTTCAATTATTCCAGGATGTTGCGATCGAAGGTGGAGTGTACAAGAAGGACAATCGAGCAACCTAAGTTCACTTTTTGGTGCTCCTTCGCAAAAATCCTCTAAAAAGTGTAGCAAAATTTAATGCAAAATAACATAAAGTTATAGTATTGTTAGCTTCAAACATCGTATATACACCATTACTGTGATAATGCGTATCGGTGTAATGCTATTACTTTCAGCGATTACAGTTTTCTTCGATTTGCCGAGTTAAAAAAGGTCTAGTGGTATACACGATACATGCTTCTCTACCCTGCGGCAGATGGTCTAGGGTTCGAATCGATCGTGTACGATGACAATGCGGCGACGACCTCTGAACTTTCGCGATTTGGTTGTTCGACAGCAATGCAGAAGGGCAACGACCGATTTATCATCTATATATAGTATAATAGCGCTATAAAAACGAAATTGTATTGAGAATGAATCGACGACACACGCGCGAGATTTCTAGCACAGCTGCAGATTCGAAGTGCAATACAATGCATTAAATACATTAAATTACACCCCCCTGCCACCCCCCCCCCAATAAACACACTACAAAACATTGGGTTAAATCAAGTAACGTAATGGCGCTATAAAAACGGTAGAGACACCAGATCGCCGACCGTGACTGCAAAGACAATTCTTTACATAATTATAATTAATTATAATTAATTATAATTAATTATAATTAATTATTGGTGGAACTATGGCCGAACAAAATCGCCCTTATATACAGTAAATCCCCTTTTGGGTCGGATTCCGCAGATGGTATTTGACAGCCCTCAAATGTATCTTAGGCTTAGTGCATGTCTTGTATGTACCGTTCTCTCTACGTCTATAACTCGTGCCTTTCTAAGGGAGTTTTTTTCTGTAAAAAAAGAGAGAGGAGAAGATACGCAACCTGAGGATTCTTCTGATTGTCGTGTGGCGCCATCTGTGATCTTCACACGACCTGACGTTTCCCCTCGTGTCGGGCCCTCAATCGCCGCACCCAAGAACGCTACTGCAGAGAGAAGAGCATAGTATGGGCCCCTACTGGTGGTCGTAACACGCAGTCCCCGTCAAGCGAAGCGAGCGAAAGGAAGAAAATCGAACGAGACGCTACATTTTATTTTCGGTCGACTTTAAATCGTTTAACGGTTTAACCCCTTAACTGGGTATTTAACTGTAACTCAATGTAAAATGGACGGATATATCCGGGGTCCCCAGTTAAGGGGTTAATAAGAGACTTTCTCCCTGCAATTCGCAGGTTCATGGCCGGTGCCTAAAGTTTATATCTACCATTTAGAAAATGACTTTTTAGAAATTGCTACGGCTTCAATGGACTTCAGATACGAGCAAAACTTAGGATCAATATACAGATTGCGGTGGCAACATCTAAAGCAACATAACTTATGTACGAGTACTAGTCTAGATACTGTATAAGTACAATGTATAGTACTACATATATATATTATATATTTTGCACTGTATATAATTCTTTAGTAAGTATAGGTGTCATGTACATCATCTGCAATGGTGTAGTCGTCTCATGATGTTCAAATGTACCACCAAAACGACTTTTCCCACAATAATCGTAAATGTATTTCCGATATATATCATTATATATAAAATTATATATAATTATATATATATAATTATAATTATATTTATACCCGTTTATCCTCCGGTTGGGGACAGTCCATCTCTGGTGGCCTCGATGTTTCTGATTTCTGGTTTTCCAGCCCCCTTACCCCACCACCCCACCCACCCACACTTACGATACGGACTTGTTTATATAGTGAGCGCCGAAGACTTTGTCTAATACGGTGTTTTCCAATCTGTGGGTCGCGACCCAAAAGTGGGTCACATGTAGGGCTAAGGTCGCGGCGTAGCGCGAATTTAGATTCAAGAGTGTCATTTACTAACCAATACCACAACCAACATCACAAGCCTTGAAAGTTGCAAGTGCAGTGGACTTAGGTTTGAGGAAATTTATATGCCTGCAATCCTACATACACGGCTGGTATTAAAATTATATTATTAGCGTTTTATCCAATTTTAGTTCACAATAAGTTTGCAGGATCACGGCATGTTACAAAGCCGTTGTTTAGTGAGTCACACAGTTCCGAAAAGTTTGAGAAATCCTTGTCTATATAGCGCTTTTTAAATTAATCTTATTTCACAATAACGCAAGGAAAGCGTATTCCGACCATTTTGCTCTGAAACTCCACTAACAATAACGTGGATCAGGGATAACCTGGCGGTTAAGCGATTTTGCCATACTCATAGGATTTTTAAGATGCGTAAAAAGAGTATGTCGCTGGCAAAATTTAGAAAAAGATAATTTTCACGAAATTTCAATTTCTATTTCTCTCATTTTGCCTTATTTGGAAAACAATACAAGTAAGTCTGCCTAATATATCTGCCGTATTTTCATTGGAATTGAATCAGAGCTTTTGTTTTGCCATTTATCCAAAACGCTGAAGATTCTCTTTTCAACTAACGTTCGCCAGATGGCCCAATGAATTTTATGATATTACATGCTATGATTTGGGTCGCGGCACGTTGCAAAAACCGTTGAAGAGGGCCGCGGTTCCAGAATATTTGGGAAACCCTGGTCTAATCGAACCGCTTTCTCTGACGCGATAATCCTTTTCTGCAGTTAACGGATACTTTCGTTTCAGCCTTATCGATCGGAGAGGGAGAGAGAGAGAGGGAGGCATAGATGGATCGATGTCTGTCAGACTCTCTTGGGACCCTTGACGGTTCAATAGTTCGATTGACCGTAAGGGTTTCACCCGCTGATGGAACGGATAACTACTGTGAGTCCTCAGAGGAGCGTTGTGACAATGGACGCTTTAATATTCTGCTCTGCTATCGAATGTCATGAACGTTTCAAACAGAGAAAGAGAGAGAGAGAGAGAGAGAGAGAGAGAGAGAGAGAGAGAGAGAGAGAGAGTATGAATGACAAGCAGGCAGAGAAAGAGGCAGATGCGTAGGCAGACAGATACAGAAATTCCATTCGAATGAAATAACTAAGCAATGTTCAATGTTTTCGATAACTAACCACGAGTATCTTCTGAAAAAGCCATCGACGAGAAACAGAAAACAAAGAATTTTTAAAAAAAAGATAGAGACTAATCGTTAAATGGATTTCAGAGAGATTCGTAGCACGTGACACAACGTTTAGTTGACCTCTTCTGACATTTTCTGAGTACTTCGGCGATTATAATCGTTTGCCTCTTCGCCATTTTTCCAATACCATTAAAAATCCGGACATGGCGCTTTGTCGCTCACGGCTCACAAAAATTCAATAACGTTACACACGAAAATTCCCGAGTGCCCGCCCTGGCACCCCCTCCGCCTTTCCGCTCATAATCCAACCAAATCCCGACATTCCAGGACATCATCGCGTGGGCACACCGGACGGTTTTTATGGTGCACTATACGATATTTGTTCAGCGAAGCGGAAGTCTGTAAGATAGAATGTGACAATTGGATGACGGGATGTCGGTAGCAAGGCCCTGCATTATTAATACATGACAGTACGTGTCACCCAATGTGTCTGATCTACATGTGCTGCTATTATAGTAGCTACGGTAGCAAGAGTTACGTAAGCATGGTACATATAGAAATAGGGCTTTATGTACAGTAGCACAAAGCAAGTATGGTAACGAATAACTGTGTGTACTTGCATGTATAACGAATTCTTTAACTGCGCCACAGATATTAATCGGAGATTTGATTAACACAGCAGTCTATACCTGTGGATCTAAGACACCTGACTATTCAAAAAACGACAGGTCAAATTGTTTTATTCAAATGAGCTTTCGCACATCATTTGCGATCGAAGCCAGTGCGGGATCAACGCAATTTCCGGCTATGCGTGAATGTCTGTCCGTGCGTTCGTTACAGACGAGCGAAGGAGTCGAGGTTTGTGCTTTCCCAAGATGATATTATGCGAACGCACGAGTGCACAGAGTGAGACAGACAGACAGACAGACAGGGACAGGGAGGGACAGACAGACAGAGAGGTGAAACTGATAACCGTGGCCGTTATCGAAAACTGACCGCAATATAAATTGCGCTGAATTCCAGACCGATTTCTAACTGAATAAAAAAATAATGAAGCCTTGTCTATCCTCTCTCTCTCTCTCTCTCTCTCTCTCTCTCTCTCTCTCTCTCTCTCTCTCTCTCTCTCTCTCTCTCTCTCTCTCTCTCTCTCTCTCTCTCTCTCTCTCAGCTCTCAGTCTATGTACTCATCTATCTATCTATCCTATTATTTGAGTCAGCATTACATGTGCCTATAAGAGTTTCGAGCCTTTGGAGGTTTCCACATCCCAGTAAGCTTGCTATCGAGGTAGAGAGCATACAGTAGATGCTAAAGACTTTCCTACTTATCAGTATAACAATAATATAGCTGCGCGTCCTCACGAACAACAGTGTCTGCGAAAATGTCGCTTCACGGAGCTTATGAAGGTACGGTGCTCCAGAGAGAACATCCTCTATACCAGTCGATAATAAGCAAAAGCGCCCAGCTCATCGTAAACTGTAATTATGCCTATCTACCGGTTTTTGGGTTCTGTTGAAGAAGAAGAATCATTTATTTCTCAATGACATCAAGATAATAATACGAACACAATGAATCCAATGACATCAAAAGGTAATACTAACTTAACTCATAACTAATGA